>OY776287.1:29435773-29798040 GCA_963675345.1 Trididemnum clinides
AAAGATTTAATTCGGTATTTATTCAACATAGATCCCGTCGAACGGGTAAGTTTTGGTTCCCGGTACCAATAAACAGCAGTACTCAAATTGTACTTTGTGAAAAGTGTTTGTAAATTAGATTAGAATAGTAAGCAAAAACATTGCCAAATATGATATTGCAGCGTTACTTGTTCGAAATCTATTCTTTATGGGTAGTTTTCGATCCGTAATGACGTGAATCCCCGGAAAAAAAGAGAGAGACGTTGCTTTCCTCCATAAGGATTTTTCAATAGAAGATTACTCTCCAATGATTGAGAAAGTGATAATAGTTCATACATCGACTTGGGCACGGAAACACTTTTAAGATATTCATTACTATGTTTGTTTGGTGTTCATCCTCCCAATAGTTGTTATGCATTTTTGCCGTTGGTTGCTCAATAGGACGACTATCACTCATCGTTATTTTGTAGGGACGTTTTCTCCATGTGCAAGAAAAAGTATTCTCCTCCCAAAACACCGAACATTGTTCAAATGTCCGTTTTGCAATTATCGCATATTTTGGATAATGTTTCACAAAATGGTTGCAATATTTGAATTGTTATAAAATTTGGCCAAAAAATTGCTTTCAGATAGTTGACATCCAAAAAACGGTCTTCAAGTGGGCAAAACAACAAAAAAGAAGTCTGCATAACCAATTTGAGAAAACAAGTTGCTTTTAAATTGTTAATCCAAAAAGTCGTTTAGTTGAGAAACAAACTTAAAAGCGCCCAGATTACGATATCAAAGTGTTTTACGCCTATTACTTGTTAAAAATATGCTAGCCATATCACTGAGCATTTTTCTTGGCTACTGCTAAAATTTACCAACACTGAACAAGTCGATTAATCTAATCGGTCGTTTAGTTGTTAATCACTCACCAACAATGATAGCGTCTTAAGCTTTCAATGAAGTGGAACGATTTTACAGGAAACTAATAAAAAAAAATAACGAGCGTTTTCCGTTTTGAAAGTATAAAATCGGTGAAAATTTGAGCCAAATCACAATCGAAGTCTTAGGAATTTCGTTTACGAGCAACTTGTCAAAACAAAATCGTCATGAAGCTTTCATTGATTCTTCTTTTGGTCGGAGTTGCTTTTGCAACCGGTAAGTTTTAATTGTTGTTTTGCGTGTTTATTTCTACGCCAGCAAGTTATAAACGTCATTTTTAACAGCACAATTACGGAAACTCTGCGAGCATTAAACCGATAGTCTTTTGGTAATACAAGCTGCTGTAACAGCGATTCAGGTTGCATGACTGCATTAACTTCTGCAGCATTTGAATGCATTTTATTTCAGCGGAAATGAGCAACTTTGAATCAACACTTCAGAGTGATCTCGATGATCTTTCGGTGATGATTAATGAACTTTTGGAAACGGATGCGTCAAACCTGAACAACATTGGTTTCTTCAAGAAACTTTTCGGGGCGGCTAAAAAAGCGATCGGAGGCTGCATAAGAAGTAGCACCTGCAGGAAGATAGTAAAAACCGGTTGGAGTTTGTTTGGTTAAAAATAAGCTCAACAGCCATTACAGGTTAGTACAGAATTATGAGTTTAAGATTATATATAAGCGTGCGATTTCCTCTTGTTATAGAAAAACTTTTAAAACAAAAATCATAAACGTGTGTTTACACACGTTTTGGAATTGTTATTACTGCTGGCACAGTGCATTTTTAACACTTAAACCAAGCATGTAAATAGCCATAAAGCGCGCATTTTCCAAAACACAACAACACAATAATTACTTCATTCTTGATGCGAGCTTGCCGCTATGTCGTTGACGGAATTTTGATCCCGAGGGAGAAGACAAACTTGCTGTTCACAATTTAAACCAAGATCAAGCTAAAACAAGAATTTTAGGTAAAATGTACAAAAAAAATGCATCTTTCGTTTTCGTTTCTTCGAGACGCCCTTACTTGCAACCTCCAGATCAGGGGTTCCCAAACTTTTATGATTCGTGGCCCAAATATTTATTTAAAAATGGTTCGTGGCTCACTACGGATTAATAGCACAAAAGTAACAAACTGTATGAACATAAAGGATTAACTATGAAACTGTAAAGCTGCTAGTACTGTCGAGTCTTTGATATTTGCAGTTGGATTCCAATTTCTCAAAATACTCCATGTTTCTGTCTTTTAGCTCAGGATGACTTGTATTCAGGTGATGGCTTAATTTACTTGGCCTCAACGACTCATTACTTAACACACAGGAGCACACAACACATTGCCCTTTTTCTATTCCTTGATCATTCAATGAAGTAAATCCAAATTTTATGTAGCTGTCATTGTACTTCCTTTGAGCCATTGAACTATTTGCAGTGCCTTTAGTAATAATACAGGGTGGGCTGTAATTTGCGCACCAAGAAATTACGTGGAGTGTGATGTGAAACAATGTAAAATTAATGAGGTAGAATATCTTTTCCTTTCTTTTGATGCATAATAAATGTTCTTTTATAAGAGTGATTTACCATTATTTGAATGTATCAGTCATTATATCTGTCAAATTTAATTATAATCAAATTTTTTTTAGGTATGATTTGCATTTAAAATTTTTTTTCTTTAATTTTCAGATATGCCTTTAACAATAAACGAGCGAGTTGAGTTAGTATTTATGATCATTTTGAGCATTTGGGATTGTATCAGCGTATATAACGTGTCATCAGTTCCTTAGATAAGCTTGTTTTAAATAAAATAACGTTTATATAATCAAAATTGTCTCAAATGTTTTGGTGCGCAGCTTACGACCCACCCTGTACAACCTGCTCTAAATACAATGATAATAAAATTACAGTCGAGCCCAAGGTTTCCAGACAAAGCAACTGTTAAAAAAACCTCATTGTGTCAAAACAATGCGTACAATTATTATCCAGGAGATTTTTGTCCATGTCTAGTTAAGCCTTAACTAGACATTGCCTTAACCAGCAGGCCTTAACTTAAGGCCTACTGGTTCCTAAAGAGGCCGACTTGTGACAAACAGACTCTACCACGGAAATAGCCCTGTGGCCCACTGAAAATGGTCTCATGGCCTACTACTGGGCCATGGCCCACAGTTTGGGAACCCCTGCTCCAGATTAAGAACCAAATTCTTGTTGCCCATAGGAAAAGCTTTTAGCCGAATATTTTCGGAAAAAAAGCTTTTAAATGTCATTGAAGGTGAAAAGTCATAAATCCTGCCTTAAAAATTGTTTACCCAAGGTAATTTAATTAAAAGAAAACCAAGAAAATATCACATGAAATTAACAGCCAAGTTATCTTGAATCAGGGCCATGTTCAAGGGGTGGGGCTTGATGTTTCAGCGAAGTACACCAATATAAAACCGAATATTTTTTCGGAGACCACTTTTAATTACTGTTTTATCTTCTCCCTTCTTACAAGAGTGATTCCTAATCTCTTTCTCACACTGCATTATGTTTTATGATACCATAATTTATGAAATATAATCTTTCAAAAAAGTGTAATGATGTTTTTGACGTTAATATTTGTTATTCTGGTTATTATCTCAGCAGAATGGTGTAATAAGCAGCCCTCCGCATCGGGTAGGACACAATATCACTGTAAGCTGACCACCCATTTTAAGAAAAAAGAAAGTTTTGTATCCTTTGTCAATTTAAACCTCATCATAACAATAGGCAATTTGCGAATTCAATAACTCCACACAGCCCACTGTGTATTTACTGCGTTTTGTAACGTCATTATTAATTACATTGCTTTGATCTGCGTTAGGCGTCCTGATATCATTAGTCTTTTGTTTGCGCAATTTCAGCAGTCAGAAAGTTGTCAGTCAGAAGTCCATAAAAAATGTACTTATATTCAGTTGGTTAATGTTTGATTTAACCCTGCTTTTTTATGAGCTAAACCATGCGTTTGTACGAATTCAAAGTGAACGAGTAAAAATATTACAGTACTATTAATAGGATTTTAAAAATACGTTTAAGATCCACTCGTAAAACAATTAAAATCAGGAGTGACGGAAAGGCCTCGAGAGCAAGAGGTGCAAGCTTGTAATAAAACACTTATTATACAATGACAAGGGAGCTTTTCACTTTATTGTACTTTTATTTTTTAAACTTTACAGAAAATAATTCTAAATAGGCTGCTTGTTACATCAATATGCATGATAGGCAAGTTTGACGAATTAAATCACTCAAAAAAATGGAGATGGAGCAATGGGTGAAATGGCAATGGGCAAATGGTTGTAGACAATGGATGATATGAGTCAAGGCTTGGGCGAAATAATCAAGTGAGGGCAAAAATAAATATGAAAAGCGTTATAGCACGAAAAAATATACAACTGACGGTATAACCATATTTTCCACGATCTATACGGTAAATGTTATCCGTTGCAGTTTTATCCAAAAATAATAAATCAAAAAAAACGAGCTTAAAATCCACTTTGATTTGAAAATGCATTTCTGCCATTTTTGCTTCCCCGTTTAGTGAAAAAGAAAGAGTTGGTTGCCTCCCCATTTCAGTTTATTCGGACAAATGTTTGATTGCTTTCCGATTCTGCATAAGTGAACAAAGCTTTTTGTTTTTGCTCTTAATCAAAATAAATAAAGGTCTCTGGCATCCTGCTAAAAGTTAATAGAAAACCTCAAAACATTGTTTTGAATACTAAAGCAAATGTACAACGATTGCATTCATCAAAATAAGCCCAAATAACTGATTGAAATTTCAATAAATCATTAAGCGCTTTCAATTTCCTATTTCTTGGGTTGCGTTCCAATACAGCGATTTTCGCAAACAGGAATCAAACTTTTTACCAATATTTAAAGCAGGTTTTGAGGCGAAGGTTTCGCTGCTTAATTTTGAGTGCAAACAGAACAAGGCTCTCTGTGCATTCGTTTTTAAGCAGTGAAACCTCGTCTCCAAACCAGCTCTAAAAATTGGTAAGAAGTTTTATTCCTGGTTGCAAAAACCGCCATATGCGCCCTTACCATTGGATACATTATGATTATTAGTTGAGGTGCGCGAAATTTATGAAGTGTGCCGTGAAGGACAGCGTGCTTTTATTCATTTCGTGTCTATAAAAGCCGGTTCATCACGCTTCGAACAAGATCTATTGTGCTGGTATTGTATTCAACAAGGTTTTCTGTTGCATCCAAAAGGGTTGACAAATGCACAACCGAGCATTTGATTTAGGATTACTTCCAGTTCTCCACTCATGCAGAGAGTGTTGTAAGTCTGGAATACCAGCTGGCAAGATTCGATATTGCCTTGGCAGCGGCTGATTAGGTCCGTTGCAAATATTACCACTTTTGCAATCGTGCCTGGTGCCCTGTAAGAAAATATTCATTAAGGGAGGGGGCATCTCATGATCTTGCGTGGATGAGCTCCGGATGATGTGTTTAATGCTCAAAATGTTATAGGCATATGTAGCACTCAGCATGGCAGAGCAGAACCGTTGTTTTCTTTCAAGCTTACGTTTTGGCTTTAAACTAAGGTTGGCGCCAACCGCAACGGCATGTTTGCATGACTGCACACTGACTCGAAAACTACAAATGATGTTTCTCAGTTTTTGAAACTTTCCGTTTGTTTTGTTTTTGATCAGTTGAACGGGTTTACATTATTTCAATTCCTGTAGACGACAAGGCCGCAATAGGCCTCCACAGAGAAGACTGAAATTTCAACTATCATCAGCATTGAAGTTTACGAACAAAACATGTTACATTTTTTTGCAGAAATTGACTTGCCATCCATGGACGCTATAATCTGGGCTGTATTTAGTTTACAATGAAAAATTATTCACTCAAGATCAAATTGTTGTGTTGTGTTGATGTCTAATTGATTGCTTATTATTACACAGATGCAAAATTATAATAACTTGCTTGTGTTTATTGCAACAAATCGAAGTAGGTCAATAGTGCAGGCTGACAAGAACAGAATATATCGCGTTGGGGTCATAAGTGTCGCAATCAGAAGTAACCCAGACTATAGCCTTACCTTATAATTTCTTACTCCGCTAAATCGCATTGGAGTTTAGGCTTTATGGGGCAGGAGGCGTTAAAAATGAGGTTTTGATACAGGTTGTACCTTTTCTATCTTTATCAAAATAACAAAACCATCGAACTAATCATTACTAAATTAACTAGAAGATTTTCCCAGGTTTCGAATTCGCGCTAAGTTTTTAAATCCATTTTAGTTTTTTATTTAATCTCCTGTGATAAGATCAAACATATCTGGGAACATATTCCAATCGTAAACTACAAAAGCCTAAGTAATTGTCATAGAAGAAGTGTCTAGGGCCAGATGTGTATTCAGAGAGCAATACAGCAACAGTTATTAACCTTATCCAGCCTGGGCACTTTTGTGCTCTCCAGAGTCTGGGGAAGATCGAATAGGTCCTCGTTCCTTGGCAGCTAATATCTTTGGAACCGCGTGCACCAGCGTTTCCATTTTGTTTGGCAGATGCAGAATTTATTTCTTAATCTTACTACATATTTTTATTAAAATTAGATCAATAACTTTCAAGTTCTTAGCGAAAAAACCAGAGCCAGTATACTGCTGTACATATTTTAATTAGGACGTATCGCTAAACGCTGCTAGCATTGTCAACCAAAATAGTGCAACTGATTACTTTAAAATTTAATAAACTATGGTCAAGTGTAACATTTATGACGTGATAATTCAATTATGAAAGAAGAAAACGATAGCTATTACATACTTTAGGCTTAAAGTTATTTCGTGTTAAATTAGTGAGATAATAACTAGGAACAAAAATAAAACAAAATTTACACATTAAAAAGGTATAGCGGGTGTGAAGCTTCATCTGAGTTCAATTGTGGCTGCAGCTTTTGAATATATAACTTTTCTTTAATACGTAGTTTTCGCCAATTAGTTTCTTGAGCCAGTATTAGTGGATTGTGAAAGTCGATTGTGTGGTCTGGATTTTCCCGTAAATGATCTGTAACATCGCTTTTTCCAAATATAATTGGGTCATGTTCTTCCAATCTTGTTTCCCAAACTAAATTTAAAAAGACAAACTAAACGAAATTTAAAAACAAGATTGGAAGAACATGACCCGATTACATTTGGAAAAAGCGATGTTACAGATCATTTACGGGAAAATCCAGACCACACAATCGACTTTCACAATCCACTAATACTGGCTCAAGAAACTAATTGGCGAAAACTACGTATTAAAGAAAAGTTATATATTCAAAAGCTGCAGCCACAATTGAACTCAGATGAAGCTTCACACCCACTATACCAGAGCTACTCAACTAATTTCAACAAAGGTCCAGTTGGATAAGTTTGGTATTTCCAGAGGTCCACTAAAATTTTTGACTTGCAAAGACAAAAATGAAACTATCATTATCAATAAATAAAGAAAATACTCGGATTTTTTCTTAGTCTACACCAGTGGTTTTCAAACTTTTTTCGATGCGACGCATTAAAAAAGCTTGCGAGACTTTGCGACGCACCAGGCAGCATCTTTCAGTTTAGTTTGCCATACTGCGAGATAAATGTGACCCATAATCTACATAAATAACTGTCCTAATGCTCCCGAGATTTTGGATTGGTCTGTCATCTTCAATCGTAAAATTACGCTCTTCTAAGTTTGTAACTCATCTTTCCTATTTTCGTCCAACATACAACTGAATGCTTTATTCTTTATATATTTTTCGCCAATTAAGTTAAACTTCTGCAATTTGATTCTTGAATAACAAGTCAACCGTTACAACAGTGTAGTAAAAACACTATTGTGAAAATGTCAGAAGAAAGTAAGGAAGGAATCTACGATCAGAGTTCTTTTGACTCAATAAAACTTAGACTTTATGGCACAATACCAAAATATCCCGCGACGCCCTTGGAAAATTGAAACGACGCACCGGGGTGTCGTGACGCACAGTTTGAGAACCACTGGTCTACACACTCTTCACCAGTGTTTCTCAAACTTTTTTGTAACGGAATTCTTTGAGAATATTGGTAACATAACGGAACACTTATTTAAATTCATACTTAATGCAATGAAAAAAATGTTTCATTCAACACAGTTAATGTCATGAAGATTTTTTTTTTTTTTTCGGAGATCGACCGCCTTTCAACATGCAACTTGGGATATATTCGCAAGATTGGCAGCTATGCTCAAAATTCACTGCGGAATTCTTTACAAATGTAGCTTTACGGAGACTCTGACATTTGGATTCCACGAAACCCACTTTAAGAATCATTGCTCTCCCCTAATTATCAAAATTAAATATAGAAGAAACTTATTGTACTTTATTCTGCTAAATTTGTAAAAAGAAACACATTTCTTATTTTTATCCAGTTCTTAAAACATAGTCTCTAGAAGTAACAGCAAATCAAAGGCGTCAGTGGGATGTTTGGCCTTCTTACCATACAGTTGGCTATCGTGCGCGGTAGTAAGATCTGCCAATACAATGCCTGATTTATCGCTTTCTTTAAAGCGGTGTTCATTGTCATAGGTTAGTTTGAACACTTGATCGGTTATGCATTAACAATGCATGAAGCCAGCTGGTTTGTCAGAAAGTTGGGGATCAAAAACAGGTTCTAGAGGCCTCAAGAGTAACCGCTCAAAAACTTTCAAGAAACGCTCAGCAGTGATATGGGCTGGAAGCTCTTTCAGTCATCAGCTCCTTTGCCAGGTATTGGTACCGAGATACCTATGGCCAGTCGCCATATTGTGGGGATTGTTTGATAAGCCACGCAGGCTGTGTAGAATTTTTGAAGCTATGTAAGACATTTGGGGCAACAGTGCTTCAGAATACTTATGCCGGGATTTTGTCTGGGCTTTGACCTTTACCGCACTTGATCAGTTTAATTGCATAGGCAAATTTCGCAGACGAGAGAGACATGAATAACAGAACTTCAGCACAGGGAAATAGATTTTCTCCTGTTTTCATGCTGATCGTGTGTGTTTGTTATTACTTTTAAAGGTGCCGTTAGTCAATGCTAAGAATGTGTAGTTGCGCCGAAGGCTTGAAAATTTTTGCTCTTTTGTTTGAAAATAACTTAGTACTAAGAACAAGTCAACAAAGTTTTGTAAAATGGACATGGGCTTTTTCGCAATCCGTGGATGCTCTTACTGTTACTAATCCTGGAGCTTGAGGTCCGGTTTCAATACTCGAAAGTTCCGGATTTGTCCGCGGTCCGCCAGTTGAGTAGCCCTGCTTTAGCCTATTTGTTTAAAATACAAAATATGTAGGCTAGTGTGGACCTTCTTGTCTACTGCAAAAATCCTTTAACGGCAGAGAGGTCAATTAATCTAATCTGTTGTTTAGGTGTTTATAACTATGAAAAATGGTGATTTTCTTTGGACCAGTTGCTTAGCTTTCAACAAAGTACTTTTAGGGAAAGCTAATAATAAAACTAATGAGCCTTTGCCGTTTTGAAGGTATAAAGTCGGAGCAAATTCGAGCCGAATTACATTCAAAGTCCTAAGAATTTTGTTATCACATTACTTACCAAAAAAAAGTCGTCATGAAGCTTTCCTTGACTCTTCTCTTGATTGGAGTCTGTTTTGTGGCTGGTATGTTTTAATTGCTGTTGTTGCTGTTTCGGTAAATTCAATTCTCTGTCAGCTTAATACTGTGAAGCTTCAAGTCATGAACTTCTTTTCCGACCGCACAGCCATGAAAAGTTTGCAAAAATCGAACAAATAGTCTTTCGAAAATAGCCGCAAACATTTACTGAATTTTGTTGTTTTTTTGTTTACAGGTTATTTGACTGAAATTACTTTAAAAAAAACTTAATGCAATCATGCAATCTGAATTGCTGTGTTTAGCAACTATTATCGAAAAATTATTAGTTCGAGTTTTGCAGACTTTTCGAGATTGTGCTGCAGGAAAAGAAATTCATTCAAGACTAAACGTCTTTTCAAACAGTACAATCACAATATGCGTATGGAAAAGAAATTTGATACATTTAATATAACTTTTAGTGATTGTGCTGTTGAAACCGAAATATATTTAAAAGTGAACTTTACAGGTGACGTATTTATTTTGTTTCAGCCGAAATGAGCTACGGTACTTGAAGGACGAATCTAGTCTTCTGAGTGATCTCGATAATCTTGAGATGATGGTTAATAAGCTTATGGAAATGGATAACGCTAGCTTGAACAACATCAATGGTCCGATTAAAAATGATTTGAAAAAACTTGGGGAGGCTGCCAAAAAAGTTTTTGAGTTTTGCAAGAAAAATCTACCGACATGCGTTAGTATTGTAACGGCAATTCTTTAAAAATATGCAACTACCATTACAGGTTAGTGCAAAAACTAGAAAGTAAGTTAATGTATAAGTTTACACTTCTTGTTATAGAGACATCCATAGAATAAAAGTCAAAAATATATTGGAAACCATCTTGGAATTTCCAGTGCATTTCAGTCATAAGCACTGCCATGTGGCTCATAAATAGCCGTAAAGTGCTTCTTATAAACGCACAGCAACGCAAAAATTATTCGAGTAATTCGTTCAAAGTTGTGGGAGTAGTCGTAATTGTGACCCGAAGAGACAAAATTGATGTCACCATTTAAATAGTGATAAAAGTGTTATGTTATTTGCTTAGTAGCGAAGTCACGTGCGTTTGACTAAAAAATGATTTTGGAGTCTGAACTACTGTTGCGTGGCATGATAAAGGGGATCTTTTGAAGTAAGCTGCTTGAAAAGTTGAGCGGTTGAGTTGGAGAAAAGTCATAAAATTGGTGTCAGAAGTGATAGGTTGAGATAAAGCCTTTCAATTGGCGAACTTAAGTTTAGGAGGTGTGTTCATTTAGCAAAAAATTATCCTTAGCAGAAGTGTCAGCTAAATGTCATTTATTCTTTTTTTTAAAATAACACCATACCATTTAGATACCCGTAGGTTAACAAGCAAAATCAATCATTGCCTAATCATCATTACCGGTATCGTAAGTTTTGTAATTACACTTCACTTTGTCCAGCAGCCTAGGCAACAGCCCTTAAAAAAATTGTTTAAGGAATAGTTGAGATCATAAAATTACGTGTAATATTTCAATGAAACTGACCTACAAGCAATTTTGAAAAAATGATTTCAGAGGATTAATGATTTTACTCATTAATGTCAATCATATGATAAACTGTGCAGAAGTCAGCCCTGTCATCTAGCTTTAATTTAATCAAGGTTTACAATTCCTCAATATTGTCAACCGACGCGATGGCGTAGTGGTTAGAGTGTCCGCTTCGCAATCGGTAGACCTGGGATTCCCCTTGTCAAGTCATACTAAAAGACTTTAAAAAATGGTATTCCCAGCTTCCCTGCTTGGCGCTTGGCATGTAGGAAAGGTTGTGGAGAACAAGCCGGCAAGATCGCTTGTTGTGTCCTTGGGCAAGGCACTTAACGGGACGCCTCCGCCTTTATGTGAAAGAGAGGTGGCCCAGACATATCGCAAATGGCAACTCCCAAGCGAGTGCGGACGTCCCGTCCAAAATATAGTACATTTCGCTTTCTCGTGAATGGAAGATAAATATGGCTAATTAAAAAAAAGATATGCTTTACGAATTGATATGCTGTAAAAGCAACACATTACAATTAATTTAAGCTCAATATTCCCAAGTATGCTAATTATTCAAATATAAAACTCTACCAGAAGCTGACGACAAATAAACCTATTCATGTTAGGCCAGTAGAACTAGATTAACTACCAGCAATAACAGGAAAATTTTAACATTGATCACTTTACTTTATAGCCGTAGGAGACTAAATATCTTAGAAGATCAAGCGTACATTAGCCCAAATCTTATCTAGGCTCCAGTTTTGTGCAAATCACCTAGTTATACAATACAGTAGGTTGCACGATGCAAAAAGAGCGCAGAACTGTTGAGAGTTTATTATTAATACCATGTAACTCACCAACTATAGAAGAAATGTACTTTGCTGCACTACTAATGTCTAAACTCGAAGTTCATCTGCTCAAAACTCATGTTTAAAAGTCCAATGGACATTATTTTCTTTTCTTTGTGCGACTATCTGACTCGATTATTTGTTACTTTCTTTTTTAAAACATTAATAGTTTAAATGTCCACAATTCCCAAAAAATAAAACGGTACTTCTGATTTTGGAACTAGAATTGGATACGCGAAAAAGCATTAACCTTTCAGTACTGTTCTCACACCTACTTATTGAGTGAAAACAGCGTAGCCTGCTGAACAGATATTCTTAACTCCGACATTACTGACATGGTCTCAGCGGTCGACGCTAACAGAGCCAGCTAGTATAATAATCCAAACGATGAAACGTGAAATTTTGTGGAAGAACTTTACCAGTCAGCGCCAAGTTTGGCAAATGACACTTGATGGTATTTCGGAGGAGCGATTCTCAAACCTGGGTTCATGATCAAATTTCGCAGCGCACTTCAAAGATTTTCTGCAAAAAAATGATCTTCAAGTTGAAGAAAGGCAACAACAAAAATTAAATGCTTTCATGAAATAGTCCTTCAAGTTAAGAAAGGGCAGAGGACATTTTTTCTCAGGCGTACGCCACACACCTGGGTTTTATGAAAGTGTACGTCGCTAAAAAAAGTTTGAGAACGCGCCTAATTCATTTAAAATCAAATATTTTTTGTAGACTTCTCTCATTCATTCTTTCAACCTTTCCAGTCCCATGAAATCATATTCTAATTCTTTTCTATCACTTTACAATCTTTTATCAATGTCACGCTTTATGAAGTATCAATTTTAAACTGTTCTCAAAAAATTTTGGCCCACGTCAAAAAATGACGTTGTTTGAATTTTTTAATGTTGGTAATTAATTCAGTAGCAAGCTACGATGAGCTGACCGTCAAACGAATCTTTTCTTTTTGAGAGCGCAATTTTAATGCTCAGAATATTGCAGACTCATGTAACATGCAGCGTTGCCGAGCAGAATTGTTGTTTGCATTAAAGCTCGCGTGTGAGAATCAAAATAAGATTTGTGCCGACCGCAACGATACGTATGTTTTGGCCAACGCGAAGACCGCAACGCTATTTCCCAATTTCCAAACCCTACCGTCTGTTTGATTTTCGATTGGTAGAATAAGTTTTTTTTATTTCGATTCCCACAGACGATATACTTCAAACTTTTCTCTCGGTATACTTCAAAAACTTATCAATGCTTGCGGAACCTTTGTCTTACCTAAGATTTGTCCTATTTGAAGTTAAAGATTCTTATTTTAGAGATCAACTTTTTAAAGCGATTTGTTTTGCTAAAACTTCAAGTTACGATAAAGAACTATTTACTCAAGAGCAAGTTGTGTTTTGTTTGTGTTTATTGTATTCTTTATTATAACACAGATACAAAATCATAATTACTCGATAATGTTTATTGCAGCAAATGGAATTAATACAATCTGACAAAAATAAGATGATTTGCGTAGCAATCAAAACTGTCGCGCCACCAACAACACAGACTATAACTTACAACTTCTCCCTAACCGCCTATTCTCAACAGAGTTTAAGTTTTTTTAGATGAGAGTGTTGTCAAAAATGAAGTTTTTGAGGGAATTACTTTTTTCGTGTCTTCAATGAAAAAAACATTAAAAGAATCAATACCCACCTAAACGCAAAGTTTTTTGCGGATTTCAAGTTAGTGTTAAGCGTTTAAATTCATTTCGCTTTTCCAAAAAGACGCTTTTTTACCAACAACATCTTGAATCGAATTAAGAATGCCAACTACTATTTATTATGGCAAAATTGAGTAGTAAACAGAAACGTATTCATGAATAGTAGCTATGCCCACAGTAACATTCATTAGGGCAGCCAACTAAAATTTTCCCATCTCTGAACTAGTGGTTTTGGGGGTGGGTGGGAGAATGAAATAACTTTGGGATATGAACAAATTTATGTTTGTCGAATTTCTGTTTTGAGGTCTTTTAAATTTTAAAATGTTTTAAATGACGCTTGAAGGTGTGGCAAGTTTAACTACTTCTGGTATATATGCAAGGATTTAGAGCTAAAAAATGAGTGTGAGAATGCACAATTAGCGTGGAAACCCACAGACTTAAAATATAAATCTAGTCAGGTTAGTTTAAAGCACGGAAACGCCGTTCCCACGTGTTTCCAAACCACTACACACCCAGAACCGACATCAATTATATCAAGCAATTCTCCATTGCTAACATCTGTCACATAGAAAAAACGATATCTTTCAAATCCAGCGCAGAATTTGTGTCGAAGATGCCAAACCACTCACCTGCGATTCACAAAGTGACCCGTCACTGACGTTTCAATAACTCACCTGTCGTTTCAAAAATTATAACAATATTAGGACAAATATTTTAGTAACGTAATGGGTACCAAATATTAGATATAATGCTCAGTCCTAGTTGCAGTAACTGAATTGCCATCTAGTAGTCTGGCACTACCTGTGGTGCATTAGGGATTTTAGGGGCCTGAGGCAAGAATTCATGAGAGGCTCCCTAACTGCCCGAGTTCCCGTTGAAGACCTTTTCTCTTGTTTTTTTGGTGATTACCGCCATTTCGAAGGGCTGAAATAACTTATCTTTGTTCCAAATCAGGATATAGACCTAACTGCCCAAGTTTTCGGTGAAAATTATGTTTTTTGGAGATCAACACTAATTTGAAGGGCTAAAATACCATATCGAAAATTTGTCAAAAGGAAGGCCTTTTATTCTCCAAAAATGGGGACTTTGAGGCAACTGCTTGACTTGCTTCACCTTAAATCCATCACGGCATGGCCGCTATTACTAGAATCTTGATAGTGCCTCATCAAAACTAGTAACTAGGCGTTTATGATGTGAAAGGCGGATCAGATGCGGAGAAGATGCAGCAGAAGTATTTCATTGATATTGACGTGTTATTAAATCCATGAACCACTATTGCTTTTTCCAAATTAAGATCTTGTGTGTGACCCACTCATTTGGAAAAGTTTGCCATCCCTGATCCGTAAGAACCAACGACAGCTTATCTGGTTGACATTTCAACATTTTCATGCAATTACGCATTTTTTTCGAGCTGGACTTTAGCGGTTAGAATTGCGCATCCGTGCGTTATGTAACGATAAAACAAGTCGCTTCAAGTAAATTATAAAAAAATCATCCAACTGTTATTATGAATCTGTGGTCGTTAAACTACGATAGATGTAACTCAAGCCAATCAGCTGTTTGCTGGTGATATGCTAGTACAGTGGTTTTCAACCTTTTTGGTGGAGCGGAACCCCAATAAAACATTCAGAGGCTCGAGGAACCCTAGTGTATTAATTTATTTGTCATGCACAAACCAAGTAGTTACTTAAATGAACGAGACAAACAAATTCATGTTTCGATTTATTTACAATAAAAATACAAACTGTAAATAAAGTACATTTGTTCTCATAAAAAGTTCAATGAGAGACTTGAGCCTGGTGTTTCTTACAACTCTTTAAGATCGGGTCGTGTTTTTCACAGACACACACGAAGCTCATCTTCCATAGACAGCAATTGTGCTCGCTTCTTGTGTTTGATGGTTGTCAGAGCTGAAAATTTAAACTTACACAGATAGGAGGTTGAAAATAGCAGAAGTCGCAGCGTTTTCTGGGCAATTGCAGGATATTCCTTTTCAACCAACAACCAGAATGCATCCAGGCTTAACTCAGAATGCTTCAGCTTTAATGTTCTATCACTTAAAATACAGGCAAGTTCTTCTTCTTCCGTTAAAGTAAGTTGTCCTTCAGATGGTTCAAATTCCACAAATGGACTTCTAACCCAGTCATACTGGTCAACAGATATCGAAGTAAAATATTTGTCGAAAATTTTTACCAAAGTGTCCAAGTGTTTCAAAATTAGTGGTGCAATTTCGGGACAATTGCTTTTAAGAGTACTTGGAAACATTTCCAAATTTCCTGCTGCAATGCGTTTCTTCCATATTGCCAATTTCTTCTGAAAAGCAATTATTTCGTCAGTAGAAGACAAGATATTTTCGTTCCTACCGTGCATGCCACTGTTTAAGAGGTTTAGTTCAGAAAATATATCGGCAAGACATGCTAATTTGGAACACCAATGGTCATTTACTCAAACATTCCGCAAATTCTTTCAAATTTTCTTGCAAACAGAAGATCAATAGCTCTTCTCTTATTTCGTAGAAACGAGACAATACTTTCCTTCTTGACAACCATCGCACTTGTGTGTGCTGGATTAAAGCGTAATGTTGTGCTTCCACACTCACACAAAGTTTCATGAATAGTCGACGTTTTAGTGGCCTCATTTTGATGTAATTAACTATTTTTACAACCATATCCAAAACAGAGTTTAGTTCAGTTCCAAGAGTTTTAGCAACAAGTGCTTCTCTATGAATAAAACAGTGAGTATAAATAATATTTGAATTCTGTTTTTGTGCGATGAAGACAAAACCTTTGAGACACCCTGTCATTGAAGGAGCACCATCAGTGCAAATACCAACACAGTTTTTCCATTTCAATTCACAATGCTCCAAATACGAATTTATAACATCAAATATACCTTGTCTTTTAGTTGTTTCTGGCAATTCTTTATAGCATAGGAAGTCTTCTACAATAGATTCATCATCAATAAAACGAATAAACACAAGGAGCTGTGCTTTACCAGTGATGTCTGTACTGTCATCAACTTGAAGTGCAAACAATTTATGTTTTAGTATTTTTGACTTGATGTTGCATTCAATATTTTCTGACATGTCGTGAATGCGCCTACTTATTGTGTTGTCAGAAAGTGAAATTTTACATCGTTCGATACAGCCTCCTCTCCAAACATTATTCTCACTATTTGCTGGCATGCAGGTAAAATTACACTTTCAGCAATGGTATGGGATTTCATTTCGCTTGCAACTATCTCCGACACAGCATAACTTACCTCTTGTGCTTTGTCACTCAACTTGAATTTTTTGGTAAACATAGAAACTTGCATTTTATTTGATGCCAATTTTCTCTTAAAATATAGTTCATATTTGCCTGACAACTCTGGATGTTTAGTTGTTAAATGCCTCTTTAGTTTTGCTGGTGCCATAGCACCATTAGCTAGCTTCTCCCCACAAACAATACCCAAAGGTAAAGGGCAGTCTGGGTTTCCAGTCCAAGTAAATCCCAGAGCTATGTAATTTTTACAATATTGTCGAACTTTTACTTGTAGGCTTATTTCATCATATTTTGGTAGTCTGGACGAAACAGCATCACTGCTATTAGCTGCAGCTCCAGCAGGCTGTCTCAAATCCTCCATCTCTTCAGCCGTTTCTAATCTACGTTTTTTCAAAAATTGTTCCATAATTCAAAGGGCTGTGCAGAATTGCAAAAATTTAACCTAAAACTCTTTATTTCAAGTCGCCTAGTAGCCTACCGATATACACATTAAACACAATCTTAATCGTCTTTTACAACTAGTAACGGTAATACAATATGTAATAATTAAATTCGTTAGTTTTAGATTTTAGCAAAAATAGCCTACATAAAAAGTAGAAAAACATTTTTTCACATTATCATTTATCGTCAAATAACCTACTGTTTTCTTGCTAAATTTTTGACGTAAAATAGTAGCCTACCAGCAAAGCAGACTTATTTTTTGAAATTGACAATTTGACGAAGTATTATGACATCATAAATCGGCTATATGGACATAGAAAAACTTTATCTAGGTTAGGTGGCCTTGCCTTGTCACCATAAATTTTGATACAATTTAACATACTTAAAATTCTCAAATCTTTCAAAAAAAAGCTAGTACGGTAGTCAGTAAAAATTTACTCGTAACGTCGCGGAACTCCTGGACCGTACTGGCGGAATCCTAGGGTTCTGCAGAACCCCGGTTGAAAACCACTGTGGTAGTACCTTCTCTAGCAATGCAAAGTTTAATTTCAAATAAATTTATTTTGTTTATTTAAATTATTGTGCGAGTTAAACAACTAATATTTTAAACTAAATTATTAACCAACAAGTGCTATTCAGGCACACAACAAAAACTTATGTTAAGTGAAGAAAAAAGGTTTCCCCAAACGTTTTTGTATCCTAAAACAGATTTTTAATTATTTTTTAGAGGCATATCTCATTAAATATCTTAAAAAAGATCTTTACATCACTTTCGTAGCCGCGTTGTCGAGCCTAGTGTTTAAAGATATGGTTAGAGTGGGGTTTCAGCAATAGCATTTCAGTTCCCTATTGGATACGTCTCTCACAAAATGCAGGCGCAGTAAAAACTTTCCAGTGGTCCGCAAACAGAAAAAGTTAAAAACCACAGGTATCGAATATTCGAATAACCGTTTTACATTTTCACGCATGGGTAATGTTTGCGCTGCCTGTGTCCGCAAACCAAATTTAGATTTTATCATTATGAATCTCACGAGAAGCGGGTGATAAGCATATTTTGGAGGAACTTTGTCATATCCAGTGTACGTTTTTTATCTTTAATTTCGGAGTGACGAAGCGCTAAAAAGCGTTTATAATAAGCTGTGGTATTGCCGTAGTAACATCCAATAAATAATTTTGCAAAAACTCGAGTTTGTAGTTGAAAACAACGACCATTCACCTAAAAGAAAGGTTTCGCTCACGTGATAAAACCTAATCAAAATTCGCTTTTGAAAAAAGTGGCTAACCGCTTTTAGGTTTTTTGTATTGAATTGCATAGTAGTGATATCGTTTTTGCGTAAATAAAATGCATAAAACAGACGGCTGTTTAATAAACGTTAAATATATTTTTTACTTATGCTATAGAATGAATCTGAAGTTAAAGTAAAGTAAAAATTGTTAGAGATGATTTGTGGTTGCTGATAGTTTTATGGGCCTTAGTTGGATAGGCTAATTTGCTGCCAGATCTGGTGAAATTTCAGATTCGAAGAATTAGGATGCTTGGAAATATCAGGTTTAGATTTATTGTAATCAGCAATATTTACAACGTGTTCAGTTCCAAAAGCATATTGAAGAATTGTAACCTAGATTATACTGTAGCCTAAATCATAGGGTAGATTTCTATATAGCTTACCATATGTTGCATTTGATATTGATGAATAATATCAATAATCCTTGTTTGGTCAAAAATAGTTGCAGGCCAGTTACATTGACATATTAGATGCAATTTTATAACCTCAACTATTTCTTAGACAATTTTTGTTGGACTATTATTCAGGCTGCTGGATCAAATAAGGTGTAATCATAAAATTTACGGTACCGGCAGTTAAGATCACATGATGGTTGATTTTTCTTGTGTATTTACGGATATCTAAATGGTATATAGTAATTTTTAAAAGAAGAATAAATGATTATTGAGTGGCATTTCTCCTAAGGCAATTTTTTTGGCAAGTTGGCACACTGTACTAAGCTTGGACTCACCAATTGAAAGGTCGAAACTCAATCAAACCACTTTTTGTTAAATATATTTGTTTTCTAGTTACAAACTAGGATTAATTGCTTCCAATATTTGATTAAATGAACAATACTTTTTAAAAGAATCCGTAAAGCTGATGTTTGCTCTATTTCTTTCCAGTATAGTTACGCTTCTGATCAGCCACTTTTTTAGCGCCAAAAGTGTGACCTCATATGCAACCTTCTTATTGATAACAAGACAATCAACTGGAGTTAATTGGCAACCACTTTAAAGCCAAGCTATGATTTCCACGATGAAAAATATTTTGGGTTATTTAAGAGTTATCTGGATATTCTGTATAAATTTCACCTCTCATTCTTTTGTTAATTTTAGAACCATTAGTATAACATTTTATGAAGTTATGACTTAGTACGCAATCATGTTTGTTTGCATCATTTTCTTCCTTATTAGAACATTCACAATTTCTTTCAAATAACCTAGTTTTTTAATTAAGTTACCTGAGATAATTAACAGAGAAAGATTCTCCGTTACTCTATTACATACATCAACGTGATTGATAGTTTCTCCTGAAGAACCAATAACTCCGCAGGGTCAGAATCCTATACCTGAGATTCTAAACCACCTTCTCGCTGAGTCAGAAAGTATAAATCGGTCGATTGAGGTGATATTCAACATCATCACCAGGGCAATTGTTAGAGTGCTAGGAAAACTGAATAAATTGTAAGGCATACAAGCTGCTAAAGCTTTTGCTATAGGTATAGTGCATTTATTCCAGCCCGCCACTTACCCTTTAAGCAACCACAAGCATATATCGTAATAGGACATACCATCGCTATATGTATTCTGGTCATGGGTAGTTTAAACTCCTCGCGATTTGTCTGCGAGTTGCCTGCATTGCATCATTGATGCAGTCGCTTTGCAAAAAACTTGTTTTATATACGATTTACGAGATAGTTTACTGTCTAGAGCAGGAGTTTGTAAACTTTTGTAGACGTACCCCTTTGGTAAGATTAACAAAATCTCGTGCCCTATTTGTTAAATAAAAAAAAACTCGCGCTTCTTTAATTTGTGGCAACCCTTTATTTTTTGATTGATGGTTAAATTTTTGTTCATTATTGCACAATTTCTCACACTACCATTGCGAAGATCTTATGTTTTTGGTGATCATCTAGTTCAAAGCGTCGTTTGTGATAGTTATGTCACGTCGAAACCATTGTGAAGATTTTCTATTTTTGCAGATCCACTATTTTAGAGCACCTAGCGACCCTTCCCCCCGGTTTAAGAATCCTTGGTCTAGAGTGACTCCTAGTAGTTTAGCTTTCTTAGAAATACTTAATTGCTGACAGCTTATTCTCAAAATTCTAGCAAGAGATCTCCGTTTGAGAGTAAACAGAACCATTGCGAGTCTCTTGCCATTAATCTAAAACTCTTCTTTTTCAGCCCATAAAAAATATCATTATTAGGGCTACTTTATTTTCAACGTGTAGCCAACATGTGAATGAAGGATAACATTTTGGAATATCATTGTAATTTTGGACAGTTTTTGTTTCTTACCGAGATTGTATTCTGAGCGACTTTTGTTGGTTACTAAAATAGCAGATCTTTTTTTGGTTTTTAGGAGTTGAACTTTCAAAATCAATTTCTTTGCCTGATCAAGCAGATCTTTTTTTTGTTGTTTTTTGAGTTTAAGGCTTTTTCATTAGCAGGTAAACTATTAGAAAGCAGTGTTTTGCTCACTTTGATCTATTATTTCGATTTTGTCATCAAATTGTTGGCTTTTATCTTAAAATGTGTGATAAACTGCGAAAATGGAGAACATTTTGACACTTTTTGTGTTCTTAAAAAACAATTATTTTATCTTCCAAAACGAGAACATATCCTATCAAAGGAGAACTTATGGTAGCTAAAATTATCATCATCAGATAGTACTATTATTTTAAAAATACTATCATCATGAAACGATAATAAAAACATAAAGGTCATCATCATTATACAAAAAGAAATAAAAAGGCCAACCACAAAGTACTCCCTCCAAAAAATAACCATGCTTATAAAAAAGGGGACGCGCCAATTGGATTCTTTATTTTTTCAAACAAGCAGCAAGGTCCAGCTGTATAAAAAGTTTGCAAATCACTGCTTTGTTTGCTCTTGATCTAGTTTGATTTTGGCTCGAAGTGGAAACCAAAGGATTAAACTTTAGCTTTGTGCAACCTATTATACTGTAAATCCTACAGCATAACTTAGAGTTGAGAATAAAGTTAACCTACAAAAGGGCATTTCAAATCATACTTTTTGGTGTGAGTCTGACGTATGACTCAGATTTCAGGGCAGGCAATGCTGAGCTGTTTCCAGATCTTATCATCCCAAACCGTCAGGCCATTTGTTGTACTTAGTGGATGATGTTTTGAATACGGGAAAGGCAATGGTCGGTAGTTTGTCCCTTTGCCCCTCATTTATGTGGCCACTTGGAGCCATCCTCCATTCAAACATTGGTAAACGAAAACGCCCGATTTCAGCTAAAGGACAATCGTACTTCACACATACAGGTCTGGGTTGATTTAAAAAACTTGAGTCGCTTTAAAAAAGTTGGAAACCACACGTGAAGATACAGTAACTAGAAAATTTGTGCTAGTATTTCTACTTTCCAGCTACCCACATAATAACAGAAAGAACAATCTAAGGAATAAGGTGCAGTTTTTTTGTTTGACAAAAAGCCTATGAAACAGTAAAGCAAACTCAGCGCCCTTTCAACATGGAATTTCAAAACTTAATGCCAAAGTTTTTGCAAATGCCTTAGAACGTAGATGCTGCGACCCTTCAATTCATCAACAATCGTTCATATTCCAATAAAGGCACCGCTTCTCATCATTCAACCACAGACCGACAGTGATATTTGTCATAAAACAACCTCACCTCATTGAATAGATTTAAGACTTCGTCGGCTACCTCTCAGAAAAGTATGCTGGTAGTTCTCAGGAATTTCCTTAGGTCTTACTGTGTAGAAGTTTTAAATTGCCTAATCTGCTTTACCAAAATAAAAGCAACAATTTGTTGTTAATCAATCAAGGATTTCAGGCATCTTTTGATGGAATAAAATCCGGTCTCTGTCGTCAAACTGTAAACAGCTGAAGGAATTATGGAAATATTGTTAACAAGTAAATAGATCTTGTGACACGTTTCTCCTTTTTTCTTAAACACTTCCAAAAAGCCCTGATCGAGACGTCGCAACCTGGCTGCTACAAATTCAATGAAAACAACAACATGCAGCTGCAACACTTTTTATCCATTTCCATTACGACAGCGAATGTAAAATGCTGAGATGTTGCCTGTTAAAGTAGAATAATATTTTACAATTTGTTTTGGAAAAAAATTGCGTATTTTAAATAAGCTGTGCATTTATTAAACCAGATGTGTGCAACCATACGACATAAAATTTTCAACCTGTGGCCTGCAACATAAAATTTGGTGGCCTTTGATGGCAAACCTATCACTTACGTTTCGGAAAAAAGATCTCTCAATAAAAAAAGTCATCACACGTTTAATTCGAAAAATCACGCAAAACTGTTGCTTTAAAAGTATTGATCTCAAAAAAAAGAAAGATCTTCGCCGCCATTTTGGTTGAACACTGCCATCAACCATTGCTCCGAAGCTTATTTGTGGTACAAATATATTCAAGAAGTCTGAAAATGACGTGCGTGCAAAAAAGGTCGCACTGAATAAAACGCTTTTTGTAAATAAAAACTACTTTAAATTTATGAATAAAGAGACCGACACTACAAGCACTATGTCGCGCGCACACACACACACACACACACACACACACAAACACACACACACACACACACACACAGAATTTTTAATGAGTTTTCCTTCATGCGATTGGGGAAAGGATTGGACAAATATTTCTAACCGATAGGCTGTTTGCAAGTAAAACTAATCTTGATGTAAAAATAGGGAGGTTGGAATTAGGAGCAAAGTTATAATACAATAGGCCTATTAATGTGTAAAATTGGACCTTGAGGAAATAGTTTTGCTGTGTCATGGCTTAATCCACATACTAGAACAACGGGCATGTTTTTAACGAAATGCATGGCTCTTTTTTTGCAATGCCTAATCCAGGGCAAAAAAGCACTCAAACAATTTAATGTTGCAAATATCAATACAAAAAGGGCTCATTCAATCATGAAATAGGTCTACCAAGAAATAGCTCATTTATGTAATTGTAAAACGGCCAACATTTTGGCGCCACCATTGTTTCAGACTTTGTTTTCCAGGCCCTACGTTTTGAAAACAGCAATTCATATATTTTGTTAGTAATTATTTTCAGTCTCAATTAATAGAGTAAAATAATCACCAGAACGGATACAACTGTTGTGACCTCTATTTACAACAAATTTTGGTTATTACTTCCACAAATGTTCGTACGGCAAATCTGCTTGAAGCAATACTTTTAAAATCGGCGTGTTTGACGATTAGCCCTGCTGGGTAAAATTGCACCATATTGAGGAGAAATATTATTTCTATTTCGTTTGATAATAGCTTCATAGAGCAACCGGAATCACGGTTATAAATTTACGGGAAAACGCAAGGTCCCTTATAATTTTCCTGTGTACGCCTATGCAGAGATCTGGTCACACAAGGTGTAGCCAGCAAGGATTTGAGAAAGTTTAAGGGGAAATCAAAAGAAAACAACAATCTTGCGTGAAATCACACCTATGAAGGACATTTCTGCTTTGTTTCTACATTTGATAATAATCCCATGTGCCTGTCAAAGTTAAAAACTAGTAAGGACTAAACTGTCAAAGCTGCTTTACTAAAGAAAAAACTACAATTTGTTATTAATCAATTAAGGGCTTAGGGCATCTTTTGACGGAATGAGATCCGATCGCTTTTGTCAAATTTTAAACAGCTAAAAAGTTGCGGACCATTATTAAAAAGTTAATTGATTATGTGGCACGTGGAGACGTGAAAAAACTACCGGTAAATGAAGTTTGTAATGACAACAATGGGTAATTGCTACTGTCGCATGTTTTCCTGCGTGATTGGCTTGTAGTATAAACTTGGTTTACCATTTCAAGTGTGGTTCCGACGTAAGAGTAAACTCACCACTTTGAACTGGTACTGACATCACCATGGTGTGCGAATGTTATTGCGACTCCTATCACCAGAACTACTTTTCAAAACTGAAAAACATATTGGAATGTGTTTTATGTGGAAAAACAAACAATGTTTATTAGCGCCGAGACATTACATGTATAGCATTTGACGGCATACAAGACCCATTTTTTCGCGACATGTTTGCTTAAAATATCGCCCTGCATCTATTTGGCAAAGCTGAGAGCCCCTCTAGGATAATTTTCTCTCTGACGATCACTAACCCAGCTCATAATCAGTACTTCTATCTCCCTAACCACAGTACTATTGAGATCTCTTCTTAATTCTATCTCTTGTCTTTACTGCCAACTTGCTTTTATACAACAATGTTTTCTGCTGGTGGAATGTGCTGCTAGATTTCGTTCAACAATATATATTTGAGTACACCAAAAATTTTCTCCCAAATCTGAGCTGCTAAAATGGGTTTGAGTCTAATATGCCAGTGCAGGCTTAGTCCGCATGCTTAACGAGGGAATGAAACGAAGACTATTGGCTGCGAAGCGGACGCTTTAAACAAATATCACCACGTCGGCAATCGTTGTGTGGTATAGGACACAAGAGCTGCATCATCAGCGAAAAGCAGTTCATGCAACGTAAAACGACATGTCCTAGTGTTTTCCAGACGCCCGTAAATTTAAACAATTTTCCATGAGATTTGTATGTAGACAGACGACATCTTTATTATTGCAGCGATGTTGAATATAATGTAACAAAGTTCAGAAAAGAAAATGAATAGTGTTGACGCTAGGGCATTTTATTTTGAAGTTTTCGGAAAGCGAACCCTCAAATTGAATACAATCCTTCATGCCACTCCAAAAGGATTTTACAAAATTAAGTAGTATTGGCGGCCAACCGATCTTTTTCAGGATGGCTCATGCAACTTACCGACAACTAACGACATTAAAGGACTTTGTATTATTGCGGTAACAAAAGTGATGTACAATGAGCGCATTTGCTCTCGGCTCTTTTTTAGGGTGTATAAAATGGTGTCAATAACTGTTCTATTTCCCTTCAAATCCGCTAAAAAATTCTGGATATATTCTGACTGCCAAGATCTGCAGTCGTTCTGGGGCCGTTATGGCAAATATTCTACCGGTAACTCAAAGCCACGATATGGTTCCATAGTTATTGCAGTTGCATTTGTCACTCTTGTTGTTACAAACCATCACAATTGTAGTATTTTTCATGTTCCTAGGGAATTCTCTTTTATTAATGTTTACAGATAATCCTCTTTCATTACAGCATCTGCTAAGGTTAGTGTTGACGTAAATAAAGACAATTGCAGTTTGGTCTCGGTCAGCAAGGTACCATTAATAGGCTTCAGTAGGCTCACCTTTTTTGCAAAATGGGTCGATAGTTTTCGCGGTGTTTTGGTATTGCGCGTGTAAATCGCTCATGTTTGAAATCTGCTGAATTTCAGCACATAGTTTGCATCGGCATTTGTTTGTGCCAAATCGTGCTGTCTTTTCTCAAGTGCTGCTAACTCTTTACAATTTTTTATGTGTGCTTCTTATCGTGCCATGCTTAATAGCTAGAAAGCAATTATCTTAGTGTCAATGAGTGGCTGCATCGTGTTTACATTCTCAGTAACTCAATCACAGCAGCTTTCTGGATTCCAAATGCTTCTATGGCAGGCCAATACACTGCATCGCCAACAAGTTCTTCAGCAGCTGAGCTACAATCCTCATCACACACAGGCTTTGAATTCACATCATTGAAGAGCTTGTACTTGGACACATTTTCGCATGATGGATCTTGCATACCCTGTGACATTTAAATATTTGTGATATACTATTTTCTTGACTTCAGTCTATTCACGAACCAAACTGCGTAATAACTAGGGAGTGATCCGTATCAACCAAACTGCGTAATAACTAGGGAGTGATCCGTATCACCACCAGCAATATAGAATAGCTTACTTGCCTACGTTTAACGAGTTCAATATCTGTCTTACATAACAAGACTAGTTCTAACTGGTACCAATGCTTGGTTAGCGAAAAACTCCAAAAAAGACTGGGTGGCGGCTCTTTTGAGGGAAGAAAGTTTTTGAAATCACAGAAGTCATGGCGACAACTGACGTCTAATATACGCTGCTCACTTGAATTAATCCTGCCTATTGTATGTTTCATAAGGCAATCAAACCAAAATGCATAATTACCGTAGCTCCAATACGTGCGTGTATCACCAGATTTTCTAACGTTGATATTCATGTTGCTAGAGTTGTTAGTTCATCATAAAACTCATCATTTTTTATTTAAACTGCAAAGAGTTGATGCGTAAACATAGATTACGTTAAATAGAGTGGCAGTTGAAGCGAATTTTGAACTTTTGAAATTTATGATCCCTTGAAAATGCCCACTGCTGTGCTGTTATCTTAGGTGATATTATTTGAGATAGCAAAATCAACACCATCGGTTTGATGTTCATCTTGATTTCGGGCACGCCAGAAAAGGTCTAATTGTTTTTGTGGCCGGAGACGGAGTAAAGGAGCCTGGTTTCCTGCAATGCAGCAATGTCGATTTTTATCTTTGAAAATTTCTTTTTCTTCAAGATTTAGTTCAAAACTGTAGATTCCGGCAAAACAAAATTGCTATCTATTTTCGCCGCGCAAGTGGCTCTGAAAGAGATAGGCAGTGATAAGTTTCGAATCCTGAGTTGGACAAAGAACCACGACTATAACATTCAACCATTCAACCAATTGTATTAAAAAAAAAATTAAGGTAAAATTCAAAAGATAAAAAAATTAAATTAATAACACGATAATAGGGCTTAATATGGCCCATAAAAATGTTATTGTTTTTTATCTCTTTCTTTTTGAAAGAAATGCCGGGTAAAGTTTCTAATTTTTAACTGCCGCAACGATAGAACAACAAGCAACAAGCCGCAACCATAGCAAAGCGGAAGAATGCTATGGAGAAATATAATGTGTGAAAAAATAATAATGATCAAAATTAGACTTCTTCGTAGAATAATAATGTGAGATTTAAATGCAAAGATAGGAAAATCTTAGCAAGGCGATGGAGAAACAGTTGGAGAACATGAATTAAATGCTAATGTAGTGGTAAGGCATGAAATTAATCACAATTAACTAGTAAAAGAAACATACTTTACAGTGAAGTGATTCCGAGTGTCAATATTGAAAGTGAGTGCAAGGTGATTTGCATCTTTAAGCTGTATATGCTTGCATTGAAGGTGCTAAAAAGGTGTTTTGAACTAGTTTGTAATTTGCAGCGTAGTATTAAGAAACTTAGATTTATGATGCAAAATGACGTTTAGTTTAATGTAATTCTCGTTTGGCGCTGTCGATGTTTTGCACAGTTGTGGCGCAATCAACTGCTTTAACACAATAATCATGACGCAATAAACCGTTTTATGAACAGTTGCAGCAGAGTTTTCATTTTGCTTATTCATTGAGGATGTAAAAAGCACAAAATGAGTTTGAGAGTTTGATTGCAAAGTTCTAATTCGAGTTAAAGTTCTGAAAGTTTGCAAGGTCTCAGCTCGTCTGCTAGCTGCAGTGCATCTACAAAATTTGCTGCACGTAGATCTATGAGCAAACAAAAATCTGCTGATGCTAATGATTCGGAAGTTGACGACCCGAAGCAAGTTAGGTTGCGTGCTGATCCTGTCAGGATGTTTGGGGCCAAGAAAGTATACTTCAATGCTCCTTGGTATCAGAGGTGAGATTGATTGGAATATTCTGTCAAGTTTAATGCAACTTTTTGCTTTCCTTGCCGCAATTTAAAATCTAAAGCAGGAGGAGACTTTCGCAGAATGTGTTGTGAATCAACTTTCACCACTGATGGCTATCGCGTAATTGGAAGCATGCTACTGAAATGAATAGAGATTTTTTCAAGCATGCTGTCTCCAAAAAATACTAAGCATGCTGCAGTATCAGGAAAGAAAAAATGAAACGGACTGAAATGAGTAAGGAAATTACCTCATTAGTAAGCACAGAAGCAATTGACAGAAATTGCTACTATTTTTTTATTTTAATTGACATAGTAGCTTTTATGGCTACTCATTAATTGGCATTCAGAGGAAAAATTAACGCATTTGATAGAAAAGGCAAAGGGAGAAATGAACTCTTTTTAAGTCTGTTCAATTACACTGTTAAAAAAGATCACGTTTACGTGCATTCATTAAAACTATCTCACGAAATGCAAGGTACACCAGTTTCGATATGCAAAATAAATTTATTGTTGCCACGAGCTCATTAGTAACCGAAAGCATAAAGAAATTGGAAATTCTTCGTATACGAGGTGTGGCTAAAAAGAAACGGGACTATTGCATTTACAAGTTTATTTAGGTACATATCATAACATCGCCACTCTAATTAACACATACAATTCTTCGGTGATCTCTAATTGACCCCTTCAGAGTATTCGCCATTGGCTTTCACGCACTTTTCCATTCTTCTTGACTACGCCTTGAAGCACTGTGCAAATTCCTCTTTTTTGATGCATTTGAGGAAGGCTGTCACGTTGGCCTTGATGCCATCGATTCCTTCAAAGAGTGTCCCCTTCAGCATACCTTTCAGTTTTGGAAAAAGGAAGAAATCACAAAGGGCTAAGTCCGAGGAATACGGTGGATGATCCAAAGTGGTGATTTCTTTTGAGACCAAGAACTGTTTCACACTGAGAGATGTGTGAGCAGGTGCATTGTCATCATGCAAAATCCAGGTTTTGCCTGCCCAAGAGTCTTTTCGTTTTTGACGGAATTTGTTCACAAGGCGAGTCAGGACTTTCTTGTAAAACTGTTCATTTACTGTTTGTCCTCGAGGCACAAACTCGTGATGTACCATTCTGTGATGGTCTAAGAAGGTGATCAACATCACTTTCACTTGCAAACATTGCATGCGGGCCTTCTTTGGTCTTGGCGAATTGTGCAATAACGTTTTTCAACAGGCAATTTATCTGATTCCTTTATGGTTCAGTGAAAGCAAACACAATTACGTTGTTATGTCGAAACAGCTGTTAAAAGGAGAAAACGTGTTACGCCACCCTGTGAAAGCATTGACACCTGACGGTTATTCGTATTACGCAATCTGTGAAGTCAGTCCCGTTTCTTTTTAGCCACCCCTCGTACAATCAAAGTTGATGACACCAAGGACCCAACTGGAGTAGAAAACATTTCCATAAGTATTTGTTTTTTAAACAAGCACTCTTTGAAAGTAGCGGAACTTTTTTAGCTTCATCAAGCACTGATTCGTGTGATGCGAAATCAATTACTGACGTGAGTTTTCCGGAACTTGCTAAAGTTGGACTGACTTTATCAAAAATACTTATTCAAGTCTATGACGGCGCATCTATAATGGCAGGACACTGTGGAGGAGTTCAACGTCTATTGCAGAAATCAGAAAACAGAAAGATTCCTTATGTGCACTATCAATTGCGCCTTGTAGTGGTGCAGGCAATGTCGGTTGAACAAGCGATCAATGATTTTTTGCATGTTTTTGGTAGTCTTTACAATTTTTTTCGCAAGCCCGCAGTTGCACTTTACTATTACGGTGAAAAGTTGAAATGCCTGCTTAAGCAGAGGTGGACTGGCCATCTGGCTACAGTAACAGCTGTTCTCAATTTTTTTCAACATGTAAAATCGCTTCTTCAAGAAATGGGTACTTCAAGGGCACATAAACCAGAAACACATATAAAGGCATCAGGACTGCTTCAAGACATGCAGGAGCAAAGTTTCTTGTTTATCGCAACGATGCTTTACAAAGTATGTATTACTATAACATCATTCTGATGGTCTCGGTTTCAAATAATTTGTTGCTGATGACAATTAAATTTATAAGCCTGTGCTGTGTTTGTCAGTCTTGTTATGCTGCTGGGCTACCATGACGGCGAGTAGACTGCTTGGCTCCCAGATTAAAATAGAAGCGATTGAATGACTTGCCTCAGATCTAAAGAAAAGCTCATACCACAGCTCATTTCAATGTTGTGACAAGCGTGATGGCTTATAATATTAAATAAATATAATATTTCGAGGCTATGAGTGATTTCGGAATTATTTGCTTCACAAACCTCAATTTAATTCTCCTGACAAGACTTGAAAAATGATATTCACAGTTTCCTGGTTGGCGCTCATCATGACAAAGGTAGTGTGGGGAACAAGCTCTCAACTTCGCTAGGTATTGTTTGGAAAAGGCATTTAACGTTATATCTGATGCCTCCATATTTACGCTATCAGGCAAATGGTGGGGCAAAGCAGTTTACCTATTGTGGTGCCCAGTCAAACAAAGGACTAGCATACAACACCCAACTATTCCTATAAATGCGCCGAAAGCAAAGTATCTAGCTTATGCAAAAAGATTAAAACATCTTTTTTGCACTGAATTTAATTGGTATTTCGCGTTTCTTTACCAAATATGGTATAATGCAATATTTTAAATGAAAATATCGTAAACAAATTACCGTTTGCGTAATGCAAAAATTATTATTTCCAAGAATATTTTTATAATGTTATGTATAGTGAAAATTCATATTGTGTCTAGAAAGTGAGGATTGTCACAATATGATTTTAAATTGCTCTACACATCGCTTTGCCTTTTGGTTGACCGCAATCACACGTCGGGCACTTCAAGTGTTTGGTTATTTTCTGTAATTTTACTGTTCTACAATGATGGATGTAGTGACCTAGTCACTACCATTGTATTATAAACCCCAACACTTTTATAATTAATTGTGTTATATTTAAGTGGCAGCTCTGTTGCGATTACTGAACCGGAACCAACGAGGAGAACGGTCTGGTTGTGTAGATTTACCGATGTAAAGTCTGCTTGTTTTATTTTAGAGTTAGGAAAACTATAAATCTTATTTGCTCTGCAAAATAGGCGAAATACAGAAGATATAGTTGGATGTGAATTGTAGCAGAGTGTGCAGAAGAGTCGATTCTGAATTCATTCGTCGTGCAAATCAAGATTAAATAAAGATCACCTATTATCATTGGTAAGAGACTGTTATATATATGAAGATCCCTACACGGGTGATGTCTCTTGTTTCAAGAACAGTCTCAGGTCACCTGTTTGCTATGTTGATGTGAGAGGCAGTGAATGAATGTGAGTCGGCAATATAAAAAACCAGTTGGTGCTGTTAGGAAGCTGATTAATTTACTGGTTTATACCCTAACAAGGTGTTTGTGTTATTGTGGTCTTTAAGAGACCTAACGTATATTACCTAGTGAGGCCAAGCAGTCTACCAAGAGACTGCAAAATAGAACCACTAAGAGTATCTCGTTTCGAAACGGCTAGTTTTTATGTTATATTTTATAGGTTCTAAGTTTGTTTGTTCCAGCCAACAATATTCTTCAAGGTGAAAATACTGACTTATCAACTGGGATGACACTTGTTGCCGCGTGTGTTGAAAACGTTCACAATCTTCGAACGGAAGAGAAATTTTGTGATATACGGGATGAGTTCGTTACTCAAATTGATGCTCATTCGAGATGAACACGACGTGATAACACAGTATTTTAAGACTATTTAGTCGAAGAAATAACCGGAAATAATAAAATGAATAAATACGAAATGCGGAAATTATTTTATAGCACATTGGATCAAGTCATCATTGAAATGTATGTGCGTTTTAGCCATCAAAATACAAAACTAAATGCAGCTGACTCTGCTCTTCAACCTGAAAATAGCAACTTTTTGGATGTAAAAATGGTGTAGCTTCTTTTGGATTTGGTAGACCGCAAAATTGTGGAAGAAGAATTTATCGTTACTAAGACGTTGCAAGACAAAGCCGACAACAACCAAACTCCTTTATGAACATTGTGAAGCATTTAAGGCGATGTCTACTTTACATCTTGCACTGAAACTAGGAGTTTTTCTCGGAGCCTCTACCGCAAAGAGTGAAAACTCTTTTTCTTTTCTGAAAACTATCATGCGAGATTGCAGGCAATCAATGAAGCGCGCTTGCAAGATCCATTTTGTCCAACTTGCGTTCGAAAGCGACTTGGCAAAAAAAAAACTGAAAAGTGATTAGAAAGAAAACGTCTTTCGACAGTTCAGTACCTCAAATTGCAGACTGCAGTTACTTTAATTATACTTAGTTGATTTACTTTATTTTAAACTTTTTGGTTCTCTTTGTTTCTCAGTATTGGTTCCGTATTTCTGTGTTTTTATTCTTAAAAGTTCGTTGTTTTAATACACGACAATGTTCTTTTTACTTCTTTAATTGTGATTCAGAGATTACCAACAGTGTAACAAAACGTATCTTGATGCGTCATGTACTTGACTAACGTTACCTATATTTGCAGTATATTGAATTTTTTAATGCCGGTTGTTCGGTGGTTTAAGTTTCAAACACCATTTCACATCGCAAGTTTACACTATTAAACCCATCAAATATGGGAAAAATTTCAAGTTACATTATATTATAAACTTGTATAATCATCAACACACGATCAGTCATATCTATTTCAAGATCATGAAGTTTCGCATAGTATGCAGTTCAAAACATTCTATACCCTTTAATGTCTTTTTTTTAAACAAAAATACAGAATTTTTGAAATTGCACGCGATTTGCAGCGGTACAAAATCAGTTTTGATATACACAATTCAGTTTATTCTAGTGCCCCCTCGCTTTCGGCTTGTGCCCCACTTTGTTTGCTCTGGCAACAGTACTGGCTACGACACAGCTTTATTGGAAACGACATTTCATTTAGAAGTTTTGGGAAAGCGACTCTTAACGGAACACAAACTTTCATGCCATCATGAAAAAAATTTGTGAGGTTTAGTAGAGTTTGAGACCAACCGATATTTTTCAAGATGGCTCACAATACTTGCTGACGACCAAAGACCAGCGATAGCGAAAACCTTTGTGAAATTAACAAAAGCGATGTGTGTAATGAGCGTTTTTGCTCTCAGCACATCTGTCAAATCTGTGAGAGTAAAATATCATATCAGGAATTATTTTATTTCCTCCAATGTCACATTTACATTCTGGATAAATTCCGTTGGCCAAGATCTTCAGGCGTTCTAGGACCACTTTGGCAAGTAGATTACTTTGCCGGTTACGCTAGGCAAGGATATGCTTCTACAATTATCACTTGGGCAAATTATTTCAATAAAGCCAATTTTTTGGTAGCAAGCTGAAACGGCGTGGTGTTTTGTAAGAGTTCTCGACACAATGAGTAAATTTCTTTTCATGTAAATATAAATGTCAAAATAAAACTGGTTTATATTGTTACATTTGTGGTATTTATGCAAATGCGCATTATATCATTCGAGAAACGTATCTACAAAGCTTATTTCTAGTTTCCTTTGGTAATCAGGAGAAGAAATGAGCTCCCCTCATTGCCTGTCATAACTGTAAAAACATGCTTTGCGATTCAAACAAAGGAAAGAAAAATGACTTATCTTTTAGTGTATCAGTGTGTGGCGTAAATCAGTATGAGTGTAGTTTGTGTGGAACATAACGCGACAATCTAAAGATCACATCACCATTAGCTATTTTTTTTGGTCAAAACATAAAAATATTGCCAAGAAACCTGCGTACAACATTTTTTACATTGCACTTTTGTCCTGCTGTGTTGTGAGACAAAATCAGTTGCACTTGATGAATTATCTTCATTCTGTTGTTCATTTTTCAAGATTGGAACAATCCGTTGAATTGCTTTATGTTGGCGGTGCTATCGATAAAACTATGTGCCTACTACTTGTTAGCATAAGCGAAGACGCTAAAAGGCTAGGGGTGAATGGGAAAGGGGACTGCAGCCATACCAAATTTGATTTTTAATTAAAAAATAAAATAATTAACATTTATTCTATTTTATTTGTAAAAGTTTGATCATAAGGTGTAAATCTTTTTTTTGTTTGGCAAAGGATAGTTTTGTGGAAGTAACTTGTCTGAGCTTATTTGCAACAGTAGGCTATAGGAATACACTATAATCCAAATAACAACATAACAAGTTATGCCATTTTGTTGCAAATTACCAGACTTTGTCGGCTTCACTCGGGTTGTATCGAATTAGAAATATTGGTTGAGCCGGCTGTCCCGGCTTTATCCGAATAACTATTCTGAAAGGAGCAAGAAAAAGTTGGTACAAATAAGGGCCTCACCGCTAATCTCGATCATGTACTTTAAATTAAGTCTGGTCTTACAAACTTTCTATAGTTCCACAAATTTGTCTGGTCTTTCCAAAAGATATAAGGACACAAAGTCAAAAATGGGGTAGTCGGCAGTCGTGGTTTTTGTTTTACGGTTACAATAATAAATTATTTGGTGATATGCTTGTTTCACAACTTAGTACAACCCGTCTTGCAAAAACATTTGTGACACCAAGTTCCTTGGCCGTACCTATGTTCCTTGATGCCGAAACAGAGCAAAAAGGGCTAATTTTTCTCTAAATATGCTGCACCCAATCACTCTGGAACGATTCTATGTTTAACGACTGCGATTTCTCTACTCGTGTGCGCCACGTTTATTTCTAAGTTGTCGTATTACAATGTATATATTGTGCAGTTCAACTGACCTATTTTTTGCTGTTAATTTTTCCTAAAACTTTGAATTTCGAACACAATACCCATAATACCAATATCTCCTACGAATCCATTTCAAAAAGCACTGCAGTTTGAAAATGGCCTCTTGTGTGTAACAATTGCCGATTTTGGGGGTGGGCGGCAATTGTAACACTAGTGCGGGTCAAATGTTGCAATCTTATTTCGCTGCAAACGAAGCATGTCTTATTTATATGAAATGTTGTAGGTGGCTCCTGGATATTCTTAAATCAAACGCATCACAAAAATTAAACAGGTTGTCTTAGCCACCATCTGTGCACATCAACTAACGTTTTGTATTCAAAAGCTGAGATTCATTAATCTACACAGTAAGTCTGAGTCACAATTTCGACCATCATGTGCTAGTATGATGAGCAGAATGTGCCACCCAATAGCCAATAGCTGCGTTATTTGCACTAAATCCATTTTTCATCAAGGCGACTATTCTTGTTATGATCACAGCAAACTAAACAAATATTTTGAAAATACATCTTTGTCGTCATCAGTTTTCTCAGTTTTGCAATTTTTAGCTCGGTCTCCTTTTTCTTCTTTGAACTTTTATCCTTTTTTTAAAGCTTTTTCTGGAGCCGCATGACTCTGTTTCGTTTTTTTGATTTCTGTTCTTTATCTATTTATTTTTTTGCTCAAGAGCATTTCTTGTTGGTGTATGGTAAGATTTTAGGTTTTACGCATTTCTCTTCTGCCTTTTTTTTCTAGTGGGTGATTTTGAAATTGGCGTAATGCACTCCGGAGAAAATTACAAAGTCCGTCGAATCTTTCTAACTCTACTCTAATGATTTACTTAGATGTTCACGAAACTTCTGCATTGATTTTAATGTTATCGAAAATGTCTTTGTTGAAGAAAATACTCAAGTACAAGAAAGTTTTGAAGCTAGAGTTTCGGAGCGACAGCTGAAGGAAAATCTAGCTCAAGATTCCAGCAATGTGGTAGATAGTAATTGGCCTGGATTGCAAAGTATTCAGAAATTGCAAGCGGTATTAACTGCTTATTTCCAAGGTCCAATCACGTGGTTGCCGTTTGTGAGAGACTTAGGGAGGAAAAAAGTAGAACCATATCAAAATTTTTGCAGCAATTTGATTATATTATCACTATCAATTAATCGCAATTAGGGTCTTCCTTAATTGGTTTAGTGAGCTTCGCAAAAAGCTGCAAAAAATTAAAAGCTGTGTTTTGCATGAATTCTCAACCATCAGTTGTTCTATTGCGTACTGAGGCTCCATTGCGGATAACATATGTGTAAAATTACTTTCTAGGCATAGGGGGCACATTGTTTATGTGGCATGGATTAGACTTGGAACTGAAATTGAATATATTGCAACTATTCCTCGTTCTACCACAATTGCGGCACATATTACTTTTTTACCACGTCCACCCACTCTGTGATCAGGTCTTTCCACACAATGGCGTATTTAGAAACAAATTTCCGGGGGAAGCCATATTTTTTTGAAGACCCATATTTTTTTGAAGCCATATTTTTTGAAGATCAACTTTTAAAATGCTAGAGTTTTGCTCAATTATAGAACCGTTGCTTGTTCCAAACTAGTTACTAAGTACTTCCGAATCGATAATGACAAAGTGCACTTTTGAAATGCAGAAAAGCAATTCTGTTCTGCTATTTGAGATTTCTTCCTTTATTCAGAACGCTCGAGATCATACAGGGTGTGTCACGGGAAACGGATGTTTTTAGAAAGCCAATTGCTCTTCTAGAGAAAGTGGTTAAGGAGTGAGGAAGGTAGTCTTTAAACCTGCATGAGATGCCGTTTAGTTTGTTGTTATTTGTTTATCTTTTATGTTAATTTTTGTATTTGTTAGTCATTAATTTTAAATTGATTTTAAATTGCTTTTCCTCATGCTACCGTGGAGTCTTGAACACCATGTGTTTGCTTGTGACACCTACGTAAAAAATGGTGAATCAGTGACTGAAATCCAACGTCTCCTCAAGAGAAGAATCAACATCGGTCATCATGGTAATGTACCAAGCTGTAATTCCATTCTTAGGTGGGTTAATACACTAAGAACGACTGATTCATTATTGAAAACCAAACCACCCGGCCCTGCCAGAACCGCCAGAACACCAAGAAATGTGGATCGAGTGAGAGAAGCAATCATCCGAAGTCCCAGGCGCTCTGCTAGGTGACACTCTGCAGAACTGGGAATAAGTCAGAGCACTGTGCAGCAAATCTCACATTAAGACCTAGCCTTTCAACCATACAAAATTATGACTGTCCAACAATTGAATCCACGGGATTACCAACAACGTTTGTCATTTCGCCAAACAATGCTCGACATGTTTGAAGAAAATGAGGATTTGACCCTAATAATAAGTGATGAAGTCCATTTTCATCTAAATGGCACAGTTAACAAGCAAAACTTCCGATACTGGGCTTCAGAAAATCCTCGTGAATTACATCAGCGACGATTATACAGCCCAAAAGTGACTGTTTAGTGTGGTTTGGGAAAGTGCGGGGTATTTGGTCCATTCTTTTTCAAAGAAGGAGAAGAGACAGCAACTGTTACTTCAGACCGCTATATTTGAATGTTTGAAAACTGTTTCCTACCTGAGCTTTGCCGATGAGGAATCAATAGGGGATCAATGTGGTTTCAACAAGATGTGGCCACTGCTCATACAGCGAGAGTGTCCATGACTGCTGTTCGAGCTGCATTCCCTAATCATGTCGTTTCATGTTTTGGAGATCTCCCATGGCCTCCGCGTTGACCCAATTTTTTTATGTGCGGTTTTTATCTGTGGGGATTTTTGAAATCACGTGCTTATGCTGGGAATCCCCGCGCACTTGGAGAATTGAAGACTGCAATACGTGAAAATATCCGAGAAATAGGTGAAGAAACTTTAGTGAAAGTGGAAGCTAACTTTAGAAAGCGACTTCAAATTTGTGTTCGTGAAAATGGCCATCATTTGTCAGACATAATTTTTCGCTCCTAAATATTCCATAATGGCATAGTTTAGTGAATGTTTTTATGTACATTATAAAATTTTTGTTAAAAGATTTGCAGAGTTTTGTTTTCCTTAAAAACATCCGTTTCCCGTGACTCACCCTGTATATATTATCGAAACAGAATTCAAGCCTTCTGATTTCTTGAGGTAGCTGGCCTCAACAAATTTGACAAGTTTGCTTTAAAAGCTTGTAAGAATATTTTCTTGTTTTTCAGAAAATACGTGATAATGTAAACTATAGCCATATTGAAATCGAGAGCCTCTTCAAGTCTGTTTGCTCTTTTAACATATCGACCTACATGTAAGGTGACATTACATATTTCAAATTCAGATGCAACACTTTGCAGAGATTGACCTTGTTCTGTCACAGACTCTATTGCTTATTGTAGATTGTGCATGGCTGGTCGAACGTTTTGTTTATTACACCATTCTAACACAAACCAGCAAGTTAAATTAAAACAAAGTAAAACAAAACCGTGTTATCGCGGCCATTTGCTACGCACCATAATCATTCCTCTTACGCCTTAATCACCAATTTAGTCAGCATAACTTAACCCTTAAAATGCATGTACTACTTCTGTCAAAATAACGATTATTTCAAAATGTAATATACAAAGATATCAAAACCAATTTTGTTATAAACTATCAAAAATTTACTGGCTTATTTAATGTACTAACGTTTCCGTTTAACTTTGTTTGGTAGACCTACGATTTGTCAGGAATAGACTGACAAACAATTGAGGAAAAAATACGTTTAGGGAACAGATTGAACAATGACGCAAAACAATAACGCAAATGTTACTTTTGTCCCCAATTGCAGTCGTCCTTGGTCTCCACAATCATCTACCTTGTGAAGAATTTTGAAGGAAGTGTATTGAAGTCATTTTTTGTTGACTTTTCTATGTATGCTTAAGTCATTTTTTCCTAAACGATTTTGTTGGAGGAATTCTCTCCTCCCTCAGAATATTGTACAACTTGGGCATCTCCCCGACTGACGTTTCCTTCCAAAGTTCTTGTTTTGAAGGGTATTTGTTAGAGTTATAAAGGGTCATTTAACATCTGAATTTCGTCAAGTGTCGGTAAAAGTATGCTTTTTTACTGTCCATATATCGCAAGAATTCACCACCTGCGGCCGTGGGCGATAAATTGCACGCCGTGAACATGCGTTTAAAGTGAATTATTCCAAGAATGATACCTTTACACGAACAGACAAAAACTCATTTTGAACAAAAACTTTACTTAAGATCGAAAAGTTTTACTTTCAGTAAGCTGATTTTCAAAAAAGTCTTCATCTTTAAATGATTTTAAAAAATTCTCAAATTTGACTTACTGGCGGGCGGCCATATATTGAAATCAAGTTTGTAACGCGGCTTCCAATAGAGAAAAGATTAGGCAACCATTGTCTATTGCAAAGGCCAAAGCAAAGACTTACAAGAACGCTACCGTGGTGGTGACAGCATTTCTCTGTAAACAAAAAAGTTGCCAGCACTTAGTATCGCTCCTGAAAATGCTGTAGTTACATTCAAAGATATCAAGACCCAGTTTCCACCAGACATATCAGATTCCGATGGAAACTGGGTTCTTTTTTTTTAATACATTGAAGATAATTGTTTCGGACAAACAATGCGAAGAACAATAGAACGCGATTTCTGCTTACATCTAGTATTTTGTATGAGCACGTAAATATTACATTGCTTTGGACAAACAACTCAATCGATGGTTTTGCACAGTCATCTACAAGAGAGACGTACAACGTTTTGCAGGCGGAGTAGAATCACTCAATTTTACTGTAGGCGTGGGACTGCGAGCCAGAGGGTACGACTAAGAGCTCATTCAAGTTGAAGGATTTTCTTTGCTCTTTCTCAATTCTTGAAGACATTTTTAGTGATCGATAGTGATTATTTTGCTTTTCTCGGCTGGTTTTTAAGATATCTTTAAAATTTGTTTCCTATCCACATTGCTTTTGAAAAAGCAATGGAAGACACTAAACTGGCTACTCCAATGGGTACAGCAAGTTATGCTCCTACACAAAAACTTTGTTACACGCCTTTGATCTGCTCTACAATCATCTATAACTGCACATTATCCATGCGTTTGGAAATTCTTAGAAGTGTTGCAAACTTAGCAAGCAACTGCTGAGGTAGCTGGTTACCGGCCACCACCACTGTACCACTATCATCGGCAAAAAGGTCGGTAAATCTCATCAATTCCACATCGTTTTGAAAATGAAATCCAATTTTGCGAAACTATACAGTACATGATGTTGTGCACAGAGGGGAAGAACAGATACATACTATTATTTAACAACTGTGAAATCCTGAGCTATTACAAAAACATTTAATAGATATTGACGACAACAATTGTTTAAAATTGTAACACAGACAACAGTTTAGAACAACCAAATAAGTCCAAAAGTAAAGTTCCTGGTTGCAAAAAAATAATCCCAGGACAAATACAAATAGGCCTACTAACAACTACTCACAAACCTTTCCCACAAAAACGTGAAAAACAAATTCATAGTTTGCAACTGTACTTTGAAGGCTGAGGTCTTTGACACGCAAAAACTAGTTTATCAGTATTAACTATGGCATAGCTTACATTCGGTAAACATTTTAATCAAAATATTGCTTTTGAGCAATCAAATATAACCGGCAACCACTATGCGTAGGCTCAAATGAAAAAATTAAGCAACCCAAACGACTTAAAAATATTAGTTTCAGAAAATCATCTGATGGACTGGCATGGCTTTTTCGGCAGGGTCACCAAACGATCATCAGTTTAGGTAAATTGCGATCGTACGTTTAATGATGATGGATGCTCCTCGCGGACATAATATAGAAGAAAAAACGGATCTCTTTATCAAACTCATTCAAACTGAATCAAAACCAGAATTTAATTGAACTGAACTGAACAAAATTACATCAAACCGGACTAATTGAAGACAATAAAAACGAAGTCAACCGATTTAAACTATTAAATTGATTAATAGATATTAAGGCAACTTATAGGCAATGACGTAGTTAACGATGTAGTGCAATCGATGAGATTTACCGACCTTTTTGCTCTTATTCGCAAAGGCAACTTACTGTAATCAACACGATTTTAACTAACGCACGATACTTAAAATGTTCACTTGACTATCTGAACATAGCAAACTGGAGAAATTAAAACCAGGTTACCCTAAAAACTTGTGGTGTTACGTACGACAATTAAAATAACTGCAAGGCAAAAACACCATACAATATAATTCAGGTATAAACCGCTTTATGGCACTTTTTTCGAAATGCGATCTATTGATAGAACAAACCAAATCTTTAATAAACAGAAAATCGATTCAACTCAGACACGCCAATACCAACAAGTATGGCACAGGGATTGTATATCGAACAATTATGAAGTGTATGTATCAGGCACGTAGCCAGCCGGATAGTTTTGGGGGACCAAATGCAAATCGTTGGGGGCAAATATTTTTTCATTTATTCTGGTGATTATATAGTTTGCAACATCAACAATATTGGTTAATATTTTGCTACTGCAGTATGAAAAGACTCGTGTATGCTTACTATTTATCGGTGTGAAAACCTTTATTGACGTGTCTTACATACAGTTTGGATATTACATGTTAGTGTCGAAACAAGTGAACAAACTTTGGAATAGCACGCTTACACGGACTTGGCTTATCATAACTATAGCTTTAACAAAAAATTGTAACAATCACATAAAAGTAAATAACACGGTTTTGAAGTTTAGTAACAGATAGTATTGCTTCGACTTATAGCAACTACACTGTCTACAGTAAACGTCGTGTTTTAAATTTAAATGAAACAGCTTTAAGATTTAAAATAGAGGTGTGCAAAGTGCGGCCCAAGGGCCAAATGGGGCCAGCGACCTAAAATTTGGTAACTCATGATGGTGGATGCTCCTCGTGGACATAATATAGAACAAAAAACGGATCTCTTTATCAAACTCATTTAAACTAAATCAAAACAGAATTTAATTAAAGTGAACTGAACAAAATTACATTAAACCCAACTAAATTAATGAGTTTATACGAGCAATTACTTAAACTTGAAAATGGCCTAGCCTAGGTAAATAAGGTTGGGGAAATACATCAACAAACCACGCTATTTTATTTTATTTTCTGACTTGTATGAAAACATATTCCAAAAATTAAATGTTCAAACTGAACTATTTAAGCTAAACTGTAGAATCATAACTTGAAGTGACTTACAGCTTGTTACAAGACACTTTAATTCTTGACTTAATTGTTAGAAAAGAACAAATACTGACGTAACAATTGGTGAATTGAAATCCATTCGATGTTGCCAAATTTAATGTGCGTTAAATTTATTCAATGTTGAAAAACCGTAAAAATATTAGCGGACGGTTGCATCTCCAGTAGTTGTGCAATCATCATATTAAATATATTGTGTTTAGACATTTGAAGGTGTTAAGTTATGCGTTACAATACTGACGAACATGCCAGTTCCTGCAAAGCGATGCTACTAACAATTACCTCGATAGGTATCTGCAAGAACGTCACTGAAGTCATCTTTTTAAAACATTGTCATTTTGTTTCTAGAACTGCCCCAATTTATTTTCAGGGCCCACTTTGAGAATCAGCACATTAATTGAAATGCTGCTTTTGAGCAATCAAATATAACTGGCAACCACTATGCGTAGGCCCAAATGAAAAAATTAAGCAACGTTCACGAGGAATCTGACGTTGTCATTGAAAAGATGATACAAAGCAGACTCAAAATCGTTCTTATACTGAAATAATATTCTACAAACGTGAAATACGCAAACGACTTAAAAATATTAGTTTCAGAAAATCATCTCAAACAAAACAAGTACAGCAAAAATGTCGACTTGCAGTTAAAAATAAACCTATTGTTCAAGAACATTAGGCAGAAATAACGAGGTTCTTTCTGGCGATGACGGACTGGCATGGCTTTTTCGGCAGGGTCACCAAACGATCATCAGTTTAGGTAAATTGCGATCGTACGTTTAATGATGATGGATGCTCCTCGCGGACAAAATATAGAACAAAAAACGGATCTCTTTATCAAACTCATTCAAACTGAATCAAAACAGAATTTAATTGAACTGAACTGAACAAAATTACATCAAACCGGACTAACTGAAGACAATAAAACGAAGTCAACCGATTTTAACTAACGCACGAAATGCCTAAAGCAAAATGAGATGTTTAAAATGTTCACTTGACTATCTGAACATAGCAAACTGGAGAAATTAAAACCAGGTTACCCAAAAAACTTGATGTGTTACGTACGACAATTAAAATAACTGCAAGTCAAAAACACCATACAATATAATTCAAGTATAAACCGCTTTATGGCACTTTTTTCGAAATGCGATCTATTGATAGAACAAACCAAATCTTTCATAAACAAAAAATCGATTCAACTCAGACACGCCAATACCAACAAGTATGGCACAGGGATTGTATATCGAACAATTATGAAGTGTATGTATCAGGCACGTAGCCAGCCGGATAGTTTTGGGGGACCAAATGCAAATCGTTGGGGGCAAATTTGACACAGTTTTAAGATTTGAAATAGAGGTGTGCAAAGTGTGGCCCAGGGGCTAAATGGGGCCAGCGACGTGAAATTTTGTTACCCATGATGATGGATGCTCCTCGTGGACATAATATAGAACAAAAAACGGATCTCTTTATCAAACTCATTTAAACTGAATCAAAACAGAATTTAATTAAAGTGAACTGAACAAAATTACATTAAACCGAACTACCGTAATTGAAGACAGTAAAACAAAGTCAACCGATTTTAACTAACGCACGAAATGAGATACTTAAAATGTTCACTTGATTATCTGAACATAGCAAACTAGAGAAGTTAAAACCAGGTTACACAAAAGCATGTGCTGTAATAACAAACGTTTAATATAAGTGAAAGCCAATGACACTGTAACATATTATTCCGTTTCAAAACCACTACATTGTTGTTCCAGAGGTAGGGATACGAATGTTTGGCCAGTTTCTAAGTCTGATATAGCGAGAAAAATACATAGCCTTTGAAATTCAAGGCAGAATACATCACACAAATAATGCTGAACATCCAATACAAATTAAAGTTTGTAGCAAGAAAAATAGCTTTAGCGTAGAGCCAAAACATGAAATGGGTTTATAACCAATATGCAATTGTGAAACTTTACGTTCCTAATATTTAATGCAGTACGGTAAACATTTTAATCCAGTGTTTCTCAAACCTTTTTCAATTAGTGCTTCCTGAACAACCTACCGACTTTCAAACGCCCTTTTCGACAAAAAGTGCTGTAAAAACACATTTATTTGACATTCATCTCAACAAGGTAATATCAAACTCAGTAGCTTTTAATGGAATGGATGATGCTGTTGTTTAGTTATCAATTCGTCAATATCAGGTCTCAAGTCTCCACGGTTGATTGTTTCAAGACGATTTCTCTTACTATTCAGAAGTGTTATCACCGCACTAAATGCACGCTCTACCAAGTAAGATCTGGGAAAGGCAATCAGAAAAAGTTTGACCCGATCCCACACATGAGGGTATCTTTCTTTAATTTTGTTTTGCAGACAAAACGATATATACGAAATCTTGAACTTTGGTTTTAGTTCAAGATCACTTTTCAATGTTATGAGTTTCTGCTCCAGAATTCCATTTTCAGAAATAATATCACAGAATGGGTCGATTATCCAGTCAGGGACTTCCAATTGAAATACATCCTGGAATCGCACTTCCATGTCTGCCTTTAATTCCTGAAGATGTTTGCTGTATGCAAATATCTCAGCATTGTTTATAGCACTACAACAACCTAAATCGAGTTGTTGCAAGCTTGCGAACTGAAAATAATCTCGTCTAGCTAAATTTCACTGATATAATGTGAGCTTGTTATTGAATCCAGACATTGCCGATTTTACCTTGATAAGGTTTATTTTGTTTTTTTAAAGGGATAAGTTCAGTTCATTAAATTTGGAGAATACGTGCGATAAGTATGCAAAATCATTTCTGATGAGCATGACTTCTTGAGCGAGACCAGGACTCGCCAAGGTGCGGCTCTCGCCCACCTTGACTCTCTCCCCCTCATGATTTGGTGCTTTGGACAGACGGCTCTGTTCCTTTTTCTTTTGGCAAGGACGGCTCCGGCGTTCTTGCCAACTGCTCTCTCTGTGGCACTGAGGCCACTCTTTCGTTTTCGGCAGGCCCAGTATGCTCAAGTTTTTCCGCTGAAGCTTGCGCCATTCTGCACGCTTGTTGCTGGTCTCGGCAGCACCAACAAGTCTGCCATTTCTCTTCTCTTCCCCTACTATCTGACTCTCGTTCTGTTCTTGCCACCCTGTCCTCTCCTTAATCTTTCCTCTTATCTCAAACTCTGTGGCAGATCTGGCAGGAACTGTCTTCTCTCTCCTGTTCTATCAGGCTACAATGGGTCCCCGGACACTCATTTCTACCGGGAAACGACACGGCTGATGAGCTGGCCAGACGCGGAGCGCTATTTGCGCCCTCCGCAATCCCTTGTATTCTCTTTCCTCATATATCTCGTATCCACTCTCGTCTTATCTCGGACTGGAGGCGTACTGTCTCATCGAAATTCTTTGACATACAGGTTCCCTTGATTTCCACCGAGGAACTTGTGCTTCCTCGTCATGTTTGCTGTGTCCTCTCTCGTCTACGCTGCAACGGACACAGCCTTCTTTTAGATTCTTATCTCTCTAGGATTGGCAGAACTGAGAATCCTTCCTGCAGCGCCTGTGGACACTCGTCCCAGGACACCTCTCATCTCATTCTGCACTGTCCAGCTACGGACTCTTTGCGCCGCTCACTCTTTGGCGACTCTCTATCTCTTTACGACCTCTGGTCCAGACCCTGGGGAGTTGCCCGGCTTCTGGGGCTCCATGGTCTTCCGCCATGCCCCCATCCCTCGGAAGGGGTCGGGTAAACAACAACAACAACAACAGACCAGGATCGCAACTCTGCAAAAATTCCACGACAGTATCAAAAAGCAAGTTAAAACGTGCAAGGTAGTTTCTTTTTGAAAGCCATCGTACTTCGATATGAAGTAATTAGCGCTCAAAGGCTTCATCATTTTCATTGCACAATTGCTTGAATAAGCGTGTGCGTAGTGCGTGGGCTTTGATTTTATTAACTGCCTTGATAACAGTCTTCAAGGACTGGTTAAGACGACCACTAATATTTTTGGCCATAAATGCTGCCGATCAATTACGCAATGACATATTATAACATTAGGATTTTCGGATTTCAAGAAAGCGTTGAATCCACGGTAACAGCTTATCATAGATGGTGCACCGTCAGTTGCACAGGCGATGACATTAGTCAACGGAATTGCATTGGTTTCAAAATAAGTTTTGACTTCCTGAAATACTGTTTCTCCTCGCGTATCGGTATTTAGAGGTAAAGCTATTGCCAGCTCTTCACATAAAACTCCATTGTGCACAAAACGAACAAAGCCAAATAGTAGCGACTCATTACTAGGCAAAGTTGACTCGTTCAGTTGGAGATTAAATTCTGTATTCCTCAATATGTTGCATAACTTATGTTCCACATATGCTGACATTTCATCAATGCGTCTTTGTACGGTATTATTACTGAAAGAAATTGACTTGATTACTGAGGAACAAGCCTTGTGATGCAAAACAGTGTTCAAAACTTCTTTTACTGCAGGCAAGATTAATTCTTCACCAATTGTATGAGGCTTGCCTTTTTTTATAATTATCCAAGACACATTGTAAGATGCTAGCAATTCATTAGCACTTTGCTGGGAAGAGCTTGCAGACATCGAACCAATTGTTTTCGTTTTTTGAAATTATGTCAAAGGCACTAAACAATTGTTGCACTTTTGTCAGCTTTATCTGCGTGAATTGTTGTTAAATGCTCAGAAAGTCTGGATGATTTCATTGCTTTATTAGAAAATACTTTATTGCATAGCAAACACATCGGCTGCAACTCAGAATGAGGGACTGGGATAAATCCATATTGGAGGTAGCTAACGCTGTATTATCTACATTTTTGTTTCGCAGAACTCATTGTTGCTGTAATATTTACCTTTAAATTACTTTTTCAATCTAAAAATGTTTACTGTTTCTAAATTAATGAGTTTATACGAGCAATTATTTAAACTTGAAAATGGCCTAGCCTAGGTAAATAAGGTTGGGGAAATACATCAACAAACCACGCTATTTTATTTTATTTTCTGACTTGTATGAAAACATATTCCAAAAATTAAATGTTCAAACTGAACTATTTAAGCTAAACTGTAGAATCATAACTTGAAGTGACTTACAGCTTGTTACAAGACACTTTAATTCTTGACTTAATTGTTAGAAAAGAACAAATACTGACGTAACAATTGGTGAATTGAAATCCATTCGATGTTGCCAAATTTAATGTGCGTTAAATTTATTCAATGTTGAAAAACCGTAAAAATATTAGCGGACGGTTGCATCTCCAGTAGTTGTGCAATCATCATATTAAATATATTGTGTTTAGACATTTGAAGGTGTTAAGTTATGCGTTACAATACTGACGAACATGCCAGTTCCTGCAAAGCGATGCTACTAACAATTACCTCGATAGGTATCTGCAAGAACGTCACTGAAGTCATCTTTTTAAAGCATTGTCATTTTGTTTCTAGAACTGCCCCAATTTATTTTCAGGGCCCACTTTGAGAATCAGCACATTAATTGAAATGCTGCTTTTGAGCAATCAAATATAACTGGCAACCACTATGCGTAGGCCCAAATGAAAAAATTAAGCAACGTTCACGAGGAATCTGACGTTGTCATTGAAAAGATGATACAAAGCAGACTCAAAATCGTTCTTATACTGAAATAATATTCTACAAACGTGAAATACGCAAACGACTTAAAAATATTAGTTTCAGAAAATCATCTCAACGAAAACAAGTACAGCAAAAATGTCGACTTGCAGTTAAAAATAAACCTATTGTTCAAGAACATTAGGCAGAAATAACGAGGTTCTTTCTGGCGATGACGGACTGGCATGGCTTTTTCGGCAGGGTCACCAAACGATCATCAGTTTAGGTAAATTGCGATCGTACGTTTAATGATGATGGATGCTCCTCGCGGACAAAATATAGAACAAAAAACGGATCTCTTTATCAAACTCATTCAAACTGAATCAAAACAGAATTTAATTGAACTGAACTGAACAAAATTACATCAAACCGGACTAACTGAAGACAATAAAACGAAGTCAACCGATTTTAACTAACGCACGAAATGCCTAAAGCAAAATGAGATGTTTAAAATGTTCACTTGATTAGCTGAACATAGCAAACTGGAGAAATTAAAACCAGGTTACCCAAAAAACTTGATGTGTTACGTACGACAATTAAAATAACTGCAAGTCAAAAACACCATACAATATAATTCAAGTATAAACCGCTTTATGACACTTATTCGAAAAGCGATCTATTGATAGAACAAACCAAATCTTTAATAAACAGAAAATCGATTCAACTCAGACACGCCAATACCAACAAGTATGGCACAGGGATTGTATATCGAACAATTATGAAGTGTATGTATCAGGCACGTAGCCAGCCGGATAGTTTTGGGGGACCAAATGCAAATCTTTGGGGGCAAATTTGACACAGTTTTAAGATTTGAAATAGAGGTGTGCAAAGTGCGGCCCAAGGGCCAAATGGGGCCAGCGACGTGAAATTTTGTAACCCACGGCAATGATTCCATATGCTATCTACGACGTGAAAATTTTTCGTTTTGGATGGCACACTTATTTGATACATGCTCGAAAAACTGATCTGAAATAAAAGAAAGGTCCTCAAAAGTAAAATTTTGCGTAAAAGTTGCCATAAAAATTTAAATCTTTAAAAAAAGTCTTAATCATTATTTGAATAAACACTGTCAACAGTTACTGCTTGGAAACTTGATTGTGTGTAGGGACAATATGAATTACGAACTGTCACTGGCATGCAATATTTTTAAAAAGTTTGAAATTGGCTGGCCTACAACAGAAACACTGCTGTTGCAATTTACGTAAAAATAAGAAAAATTTTAATAGAGTGCTCAACCATGCGAACTATCTATCATAAGCTGCAGCTTTTCTCTTTTAGTAAATAACAACCATGGCAAAAAACTGGCTGCGCATAAATGCAATCTCTTTTATAAGTCTTTGTCCACCTCTTTTAAAATGTGATTTTACCTTCTCAATTAGGGAGGTCGGCCTCCCTGATTGGAAACCACAGCTATAGATTCTCACCTTTGAGTTTTAACCACCTTATTAGCAATCGATCTAGCTCTATGCAATGCAATCTTCCGCGGTTATTCCAAATTACTGCACTTGTTGATATCTCATGTGAAACTGAATCGTTTTGTCCTGCTGACAGACGTCGTTCAAATGCATAACTGCGTGGAAGCAAAATTCTTTTGAGATATGGCAATCTTTTTAAGCTCATAAATGTGGTTTTCTCGCATGCCCAAACTTCCAGTTGTATGCATTCTCTGTTAATTTAGTTTTTATGTGCCTGTAGAGTGTATACCTGCTTAGTGGTGGATTTAGGGTGAGACAAGTGAGGCAGCTGCCTCAGGTCCCTCCTTTCAGAGATCCCCTCTGATAAACAAGGGGCACTCCTTCTCCGGACATGTCCAAAAATCCGGTGTGAATTTGTTTCATTTAAAAAAACTTTGGTCACAGATAAAATGATCTTCAAAAAAAGATCAATTTACCCAATCGAGATGATGAAAGCCCCATTTCATAGATCGAAAATTGTGATATCAAAAAAAGATCTTCACACCACTGTTTTCATGGGAAAAACGCCCTCGTACCAGGACTTCTTCGAGGAATCTTTATTTATAACTTTGGCACTGAGTTCTCGCCTCCGGGCCCCTAAAATCTTCACAATTCATTGCTGTGCCTGTCTAATCTGAATAAACATTGAAAAATAACGGAATGCAAATGAAAAATATGGCAAAGACAAATAAATTGTCTGGTATGGATTGCTTCACATGCATACAGCATGTTCAAACAAGCTCGAGTGCGGCAGATAATTTTTAACGTTTTACAAATCGAGTTGGGATTTGAATGGCTTTGATATTTTTTCGGATTGATTTTGATCGCAAAATTTTCACTTACGTTCAAGATTACGCTTTCATGAAAATTTCTTTGAATTTATTGCTGGTCTAGAAACTTTGCTTTCAAATTCAAATATTTGCTAATAATTATGTCTTTCCCACAGGATTTCATCACAAAAACAAAAAATATTCTAGCCAGTTCGTTCTTAGTTACTACCACTGTCTCAGTACCCCTCATAGTCCTACCACCAATTGTATGATTAATTGATTTTCTTTATTTAACTATGAGCAATACATGCAAATGGTTTTAGATCACAACACTATGAGGAAAATCAAGTGAGCATGTTGGACACAGACCAGAAAATTACAAAAACAGGCTTTTCAGTCAAATTGTTTCTCGAAGGTGCAAAGATTCAATGCAACTGCAAATTGATAATGAAGCTTAGATATAAGAATGAAATACATAAAATTAAATATACGCAAGCATAAAGCGTCACGCTTACATCGACCGACCACAACCGGACAGGCAAAATATAATGAGAGCGAAAATCTAGCTAGATATAATCTACGTAATCGGTCGATTTGACAGGAGAGAGCTCAATGATTGAATCAGAGCAATAAAATAAAACATTTTATAGATATAAATATTTTAACATATTTTATTTGATAGACATAATCTATTGATGCAACGTGACGCCCTGCGTCCAAGCAAGTGAAATTCATAGACAGTATGTATAAGATAAATAAAAACCATTCACAGTTTGAGATAATGAGTTTATTTTTCTATGGGAAGCATCATCTAACAATAAACCAGGTATATCAAATACGGGAAAGGAATCATTACCACCTCTTGTTCTTTGTCTTTCGACTTTTCCCGATTAGGGATCGCCACAGTAGATAATCTGCATTTTTTTAACATGGTATTTGTTTTGTGGTCGGATGCCCTTCCTGCCATTAACCCTCTTTTTGGAGGGGAAAACTGGGGCACCTGTCTTCCACATAAAGGTGGGGGCTTCTCGTTTGGTGCCTTACCCAAGGACATAACAAGTGAATTTGCCGGCTTGTTCTCCACAACCTTCCCTACATGCCAAGCGCCAAGCAGGGAAGCTGTGAATATCATTTTTTAAAGCCTTTTGGAATGACTCGTCAAGGAAAATGAATCCCAGGTCTACCGATTGCGAAGCAAACGCTCTAACCACTACACCAGGGCTACTCAACTGGCGGACCGCGGTCCGAATCCGGACCTTTGAGGTGTTATAGCCGGACCTCGAGCTTCACGATGAGTGATAGTTCATAAAACGGGGCGCTCAATTTCAGTTCGAGACCTTTTTTAGGTAGAATTGATGACTTGCAGCAAAATAGTTGGATTTTCGGCAGCCAAACAGGTGATGACCTTTTTTTGGAAATCCGTAGGCGGGGGTGTTCTCCAAAAAAAAATAAAAGGTCATCACCTGTTTGCCTGCCGAAAGTTTAATTATTTTTCTGCAAATGAATTATTACCAATTATTTTTCTTCTGGGCTGGACCTCAGCAAATACTAAACTTCTCCGACTGGACTTTCAGTAAAACTAGTTGAGTAGCCCTGCACTACACCATCGCGACGGTAAGGAGTGATTCCCACCTATTTTCATTAAATAATTTCTTTTACTTTTTGCCTCTTTCACGCATGAACTGGTCACAGAATTTAACTACTTTTAATCATGCTAATGTAATGTCACTACGTGCGCGTCTGCCTCGCTTTGTGGCCTATACAAAAAGAACAACAAATCAAAGTGAAAACTCAGTTTCTTTAACCACTTGCGGACGGTTTTCTCTGTGGCGCGCGCGAAGCGTGCCAGACGGGATTGATTTAAGAAAAAAGTGCTTTCTTGCGTATATATACGTCATCCGTCTTTTTGGCAAAAGTTTGCATGCGCGTATAACTGAGAAAAAGAAAAAAACTGAGAAAGGGCCAAATTTTGCAACTTTTATCGTGAGGTCATTTACTTATAACGGCATTTTGCCTTTCGTGAACTACGCTCGTCGCTACTATAACAATTGCTGTACAAAACTGAGAAAGTGCGAATGCGATTACACTGATCTAATGTAGTTTTATCAAGAACCGCTTTAATAGTTTAACTTCAATTGTGACGTATAACGCACTATCTGAGGAATTTCAAGGAAATCACTTCCACTGGTAGGTTGAACGTACTGATAAAAGAAGTGACGTCTTTGTAGTAGTCCGCATCGCAATAAAACAAGAGAGCGCTCAGCGAGACGCTTATTTCTTGCAATTACCATAACTTGGATTATTAATTCATCACTCGACTGCGACATAGAAGAAAAACTTCGGCGATATTTAGTATGAAAAACGTACATATCTTGTTTGATAACATTTGAAAGTTAAAAAGCTTAAAAAGTCACGCCCGACCTACCCCCTTGCTAAAAGTCAACAATAAACTCTAATGTATCTGTAGAGGCGCAAAAAAATTTATGTTTTTATTTGTTTGATACTGTTTTGTAATTTGACTTAAAATTTAAGGGGGGCCATGGCGCTTTTGGTCCCCCCTGGCTACGCCTATGGCGACTTGTACCGACATATTATAGTTTCGGCGAATCAGCCAGTCACATAGAGCGAATTTATTCTAACCGGTTGAAGCTCTGTATAGCTGCGACTATTGCACGTTTCGTGTTTTCTGCAAACACTCAGTAGTGATATTTATATACGTTTGACTGGAGGAATTACGTGCCCCAGGCGCCCCTCACAAAAGGACTAAAGACAAGCAAACAGAGCACGAGATCATTCGTGTAAATAAACAAATACACAGCAGTAGGCCTAACCAACATTTCATCATGTGTGATTGTTTATCAAAGTTATTGATTGGCTGCTTCTGCTTTATAATTTCGGCTCTGATTTCAATACGTATATACTAGTATGAAGCATGGTCGTTTATGCATCTTGAGCTGCAGAGTTTAGACAAATTTTTCTCTGAAATAATTGGCTAGAAAAATGACCATTTGTTAAGATTTTTGAGACTTTGATCTCTTCTATATCTGTTGATTATTTATTTAGCTTACTGATTAAATTTTCTTCGCTCATACTGGCAAAGGTTTACCAGCCGTTATCATGTGAAGTGCATTAATCGTGTTGAGGTATTAGACAAAGCGCAGAAAGTTGGTCATCCCCTTTATGTTTTTGCTTGAGGCCGCCCCTTTGGAAAGACCTCTAGCGCTGACACTCTTTAATATGTTGCTGTTTTTAGCAAATTAACTCTCGGCGTCTACGTATCCACACAAAGCTTTTAGTCTAGGATTGTCAGACGTAGGATTTCTCTCGACAATCAGGGATTTTAGTGCTGAAATAAGCGTCAGCGAAAAATTTAAAAAATGTTTTAATGTAGGGGATTTTCTTTCGCAAGGAAGGTTGATGTCAATTCAAACTGCGAAGCTGTTGATCTCCCAAAAAAGATTTCCATTTTTAATTCGAATTGAAAATACATCAATTTATATGTATAGTAATGCAAGAGGCCAGGGATGCACTTAGCAAACTGCAGACAGTGACACTGTTTCGACCTATCAGGTCTCTTCAGTGCAGTTGGTGACCAATAAGAAGCTAGAGGCTTTTAATAAAGCATAGCTTAGACCGTCACACTTGTGGGACCAAATACTAGGTCCACTGTAGTGGATGGTCTGTCAACCTCTGCGAAGCCGTATCACTCGTGAATGAGTGGCGGTTGTCGCAGGTGCACTATGTCTAACAACTGCTAGAACAATAGTGCTGTCACAGCCGAGTGGTCACAAGGTCTTACATGTATAGTAATGCAAGAGGCCAGGGATGCACTTAGCAAACTGCAGACAGTGACACTGTTTCGACCTATCAGGTCTCTTCAGTGCAGTTGGTGACCAATAAGAAGCTAGAGGCTTTTAATAAAGCATAGCTTAGACCGTCACACTTGTGGGACCAAATACTAGGTCCACTGTAGTGGTCACCAACTGCACTGAAGAGACCTGATAGGTCGAAACAGTGTCACTGTCTGCAGTTTGCTAAGTGCATCAATTTATAATTTGAAAATAATGGTCTCCATCAAAAAGTGAACGTGACGGATATAAATACGTCAGGAATTGTGCTTTTTCAAATATGGTAATCCTATTTTAGTCATTGTAACTTGATCACGTGATGAAATATGACGTCAATTTTTAAGCGACTGGCGACCAAAGTTGAGCAACATACAAAATCAAAGTTACCAACGTTAATCAGAGCGATATCTTAGTCGCTGAACGTACAAGCAAATAGCGATTTGGTTTGTCATATTAAGTGATTTTGCTGCGAATGATCGTTGCAAGTGCAGACACAACCTGAAAAATTTCTGAATGTGTCTTTGCTTAAGTGAAATGATAGCCAAGTCATCACGGCCTTTCACGGAAGGTTTGTTCATAGAAGAATGTCTTTTAAAAACAAGTGATATCTTATGTCCTAATCAAAAGAAACTGTTTGAAGGCATAAGCTTGTCGCCTAATGCAGTTGCAACCAAGGTTACAGAATTAGCTGCCGATGTTGAGAAACAATCACTGGCGACGGCAAAGAACTTAGAAGCATTTTCAATCGCTTTCGATGAAAGCACAGATGTGTCAGCCACAGCGCAATGTGCTGAGATCATCAGGGGCGTAGACTGCAAGTAGTATTATAGAATGGGTCATTTGGCGTCAATTGCGGGGGAGCTGCAGGGGAGCTAGCGGGGGAGCTGGTCTCTAACCCTAACCCTAACCCTAATCCTAGCCCTAACCCTAATCTTAACCCTAACCGTAACCCTTAATGCTAACTCTACCCTAACTCTATTATTTTTTGTGAGGGTGCAAACCCTAGATTTTATTTGAAGGAGGTCGGAGATAACTAACCCTAGGTTTATTACTTTTATGTGGAGGAGATCTGAGGGAGCTAACTCTAGATCTGAGAGAGTCAACACTAAGCTGAAAGAGTACATCCCAACACGGTGTTATTTTACAAAGTTTGACGTCATTCTTATGATTTGTTATTACATAACGGTTTTCAGGTTGTGATACCTTATTTCAATGACGTGTTTAACAAGACCGTAGGAATGTAGTTGTATCACTCTTGTGCAATCCGTGACGTAAGCTTTAACAAGATTGTGGAAATGTAGTTGCATGCCTATTGCACAACCATGACGTATTTAACCATGTTGCGATTTTTGCTTTTGTGTAGACAGGTCCAGACTTGTCTGTCAAAAATTTTAGTATATAATGTAGAAAGATTATGTTTTATTCAGCTGTTTGTTAGAATATATTGTCTCTGTCTTGTCCAGACTTGTCCAAGCTTGAATCTTTTTCTCTGTACTGTGCTTCCACGATGGAAAGTTCTAAGGAAGCTAATTTTATTTGAAGGAGGGAGCTAACCACAGGACACTAATTTTATGGGGTGGAGGTCTGAGGGTGCTAACTCTAGGATTAAGAGAGCTATCTCTAGGTCTGAGAGTGCCAACTCTAGCTCTAAGGAAGCCAACTCTAGGTCTGTGGGTACTAACGCTAGGTCTATGTGAGCTAGCCATAGTTCTAAGGCAACTAACCCTAGATTTTATTTGAAGGAGGTCGGAGATACAGTAGATAACCCTAGGTTTATTAATTTTAGGTGGGGGAGGTTTGAGGGACCAATCTGAGGAGGTTAGTTCCAACACGGTATCATTTCAAAAGTTTGATGTCATTCTTACGACTTGTTATTGGTTTTTTGATTCTGTATTTCAATGACGTGTTTAACTAGACCGTGGGAATATAGTTACATCCTCATTGTGCAATCCATCATGACAGACCGTGAGAATGTAGTTGCATACATTATTGTGCAATCCATCATGGTAGAAGCGATGCTCTATAAAGTGGCTAAGTGAGAATAGTGACAATATACCATTGTGTGATTCTTTGTGTCCAAAAAGTCACTACCGTTCAAAAATACATCTATTATCCATCATTTATTTAACAAAGAAGGTGATAAAGTCACTACCGTTTAAATTCTTAATGTAGAAATAAATTTCAATGTTATTTGCAGTACTGTTTATTGAGACAGTACTATGAATGTATGCATTGATTTTCTAAATTCCTTACCTAGATATCTAACATTTTAAATTTACATCAACTTCTCATTCCCTATGTACAAAATTCACACTTCATAGTTTACCCAGTAAAGATGGTTGATACAACGTTTGAATATAGGGTTTATAAACAGTGTGTCCAAAAATCACTACCGCTCAAAAATCTATGAATTATGCATCATATATTGTACAAAGAATGTGATAAAGTCGCTCTTAGAACTATCGATACAGTTTTGAGGCTAGCTGTTTTGTAACATTTTACGATTAAGATTGTCTATTGCATATTTGTTTCCAATAATGTTCACACGCTTTTATGATAAAAGATTTATCAATTTAGCTAGCTATTCATGCGGTTTCTGCATTACATAACTACAATGCCAACGTTTCAGGCAGACTAGGTTGTTCAATTCAGGAAGTTTATTTAGCAATGAAAACTAAAAATTTGTATAAACGCGGAAAAAAAGTCACCTGACAATGAGACGGCGAAAAGACCATCAAAATCAACTGCCGCGCCTATCAACAAAATATACAACTTTATCAATAACAAACAAAAATACACGGTAAAAGATACAATTTTTAAATAGAAACACATTTTTTTTATTTACGTCCAAACACCGTCTTATTATGAGTTGATCTGCACCATGCTTAAACGCGACTTCAGATCAAGAAACAACTTCGAAGTCAAAAGTTTTATTTAAATAGTCTCGATTCTATATGACAGCGTTTTTACTCAAAGGCTCTTGCAAGCATGTTGTTGTATAGACTTATTATTGCAAAGGCTCGTGTGATCAAGTCGTAGACTTGTTCTTCAATGTTACAGATCTTAGGTAAGAGTCAAATTCAATGTACTAAGAAAGACACATTTAACAATTAACCCTATTCGGCCCAAGCGGGGCAATAAGTGTTTCATTGTTTTAGATAACAAGGTTCATTGTTTTAGTAACAAAACTCTTGATCGTTGTTATCACAAATTTATTTGTTCAAAATATGTTTACTGTTCATTCAAAATATGTTTACAGACGCATTTTCTGTTGCTTCTAAAGTTACAAACCGGTAATTCCGGAAGCGACATGCAACTGAAATCTTATCTATTTATTTGCACACTATTCTCTGGAATGTCTTGTCAGTATTTGCCTTGAACAACAACACTATTTTGCTTTGATTTGTTACTGTCATGTTTTTGTGCTCATTTGTCAAATAGACATAGCACTACGCAACTTATTATCTGGAATGTCTTGTCAGCATTTGCCCTTGAGCAACAACACTGCATTCCTTTGATTTGTTACTGTCATGTTTTTGTGCTCATTTGTCAAGTAGACATTTCACTACGCAACAGGGTTATTCATTGCGTAAATTTCCAACAAATTTCTTTTTAGTTTATCACTCTTGTTTTTGCATCATCCTTTGTTCTGTAATTAGTATGTTTTTATGCATTTTTGCATTTATGACGTAGAAAACTTCCCCACCATTACATCATCACTTGTGTTCTTTGCTTTTGACGTTTGATAGCGAATGGTATATAAATATCTCACTTCGCTCTTCATAGACGCATTGTCGAACAATTGAGTTAAGAAAGCCAAGATCTATGTCAAACGTCAACTGTTATCAATTGTAAACTAAATGACTGTAAAACTATTTGACTTTATTAACGCGAGTTATGAGTGAGTGCCTCAAAAAGCTGTGTATTTGAAAACCTAATTGGGTTGGCTAATAGCATATGTTTGCTTCGAAGATCTATCTTGCATTGTCAAAATAGCTGAGTGCATAGCTTGTTTACGTACTAAAGAGTGTGCTTTGCAAGTCCAAAAGCAAGCCAAAGATTTGCGATTTGCCAACTATACTGCGCCTATGGTAGAATGATTTATCTATATATATATAACTCAAAGTTTGTCTGTCTGTCCTTTATAGAAATAAAACTGGAGACATTTAGATACAAACAAACATATGAATCTTATATAACTTTTTCCAGGGAAGCCAAGTACGGTATTTTGATTTCGATCAGAATCGTCTATGGGGGGCTACAAGGCTATATTTATTCAACCTATATTAAAATACTAGAGTTGTCTAAAGTTTTTGTTAGGTACCACAAACAGAAAAAAATTTGTGACAAATAAAAGTCCAAATTTTTTGGTGATGAGCAAAACTGTACTTTTAGGGAATTTACCCGTCGTTGATCAAGAGGCAAAGCAGAAGACAAGTTTATGCCCATAAGCATGCCATATCCAGGCAGCGGGAATCTCAAGAACAAAAAAAACATTGAGATGCCTCCTAAGAAGACACTTAAATTTGGAAAATCTGCAGATCCACGAAGAAAACATCTAGCAAGAGCATCAGAAACAGAAGAACAGAGGCAAAGCAGAAGACAAGTTGATGCCCATAGGCATGCTATATCCAGGCAGCGGGAATCTCAAGAACAACAACAAACCAGGAGACAGCTTGATCCTGAGAGACATGCTATATCTCGACAGCAGGAATCACAAGAAAACCGTCAAATAAGACTTTTGAGAAGTAGGAGCAGGCAACGTGAATTGAGGTTTCAACCATTTACTACAAGGCAATGGAAATAAAGTGCATTTCATTATGATCCAAAACATGATTATGCAGCTGAAGAAGTAATCACTATTGGTTCTATGTCTAAGGTCTGCAATTATTGCAGAGCTAAAAAATGGGATAATGAACCTCCTGGTGTGTGCTGTTCTAACGGTAAAGTTCAATTGGCAACGTTTCAAGAACCACCACAACCTTTAAAAAATCTTCTTACTGGCTCCACTTCTGACTCAAAACATTTTCTTCAGCATATTCAAAAGTATAACTCAGCATTTCAAATGACATCTTTTGGAGCTAAATTTGTTACACAAGGGGTATTTATACCAACTTTCAAAGTTCAAGGTCAAGTTTATCATAGAAATGGAAGTCTTTTACCAGAAGAGAATGAAAACTGGCAATTCTTACAAATTTATTTTATGGGGAATCAAGAAAACCAAGCTCAGTTTTGACGCTACAATCAGTTTTGATTACGTATATACAATCCCTGCTCCCTCACAAGTATTAATTGTCATAATTTGTGGCAAGATTCTTTGTGAGCATTGCCAGTCATGATTAAAAGAATATGATAATCACAATTCCGTGTACAAGAATTGTGAAAGTGCATAGACTTCATTAACTTTTCGCTACTGCTCACACAACAGCTGGATGGGTGAAGCCGGCTTGGCCAGTTGAATCGAAATACTAAACCTGGACATTACTGATGGAGGGCCTCTGACGGGCGACGCCGGCAAAGCCAGCTATCTATATATATAAAACACAACACCTGCATATGGCACAACACCTGCACAACACCTGCTACGAGCCTATGGGGCTCTACTTGAGGCCTATTTGTACTGTTGTACGATGAAATTAAAATCATGAAAACACATTAAATAATGGTTATTCAATGTAAAAACTTAATCAGTCTTTACGTTTTACCCGATCAACGACGGGTAAATCTGCCAAGTACGGTATTTTGATTTCGATCAGAATCGTCTATGGGGGGCTACGAGCCTATGGGGCTCTACTAGAGGCCTATTTGTACTGTTGTACGATGAAATAAAAATCCTAAAAACACATTAAAATATGGTTATTCAATGTAAAAATTTAATCAGTCTTTACATTTTACCCGATCAACGGCGGGTAAATCTGCCATTTTACCCGATCAAGGACGGGTAAATCTGCTAGTAAATCTATATATATAAAACTCAAAGTTTGTCTGTCTGTCTGTCTGTCCGCTATAGAAATAAAACTGGAGACATTTAGATACAAACAAACATATGAATCTTATATAACTTTTTCCAGGGAAGCCAAGTACGGTATTTTGATTTCGATCAGAATCGTATATGGGGGGCTACGAGGCTATATTTATTCAACCAATATTAAAATATGGTTATTCAATGTAAAAATTTAATCAGTCTTTACATTTTACCCGATCAACGACGGGGAAATCTGCTAGTAAGAGATAAAAATGGCGTAGGATCACTACTTTCAAAACAAAGTGTTTTTTGCGTTTTTATCTTGGTAAACATTAAACTGGTGCCAGGCATTACTTATACAGAAAAGAAATTGTACAGCTAACACTGGTATCAACTCTAATGCTAACAACGTTTTGACAGAGTCCTTCAGTTTTCGTCAAGTAAACGCTCAAAAAAGGGTTTGCCTAATGAAGACCAAAAGGACTCTGACAAAACGTTGTTAGTATTTTAGAGCCACATTATAATAGAGCAGTGGTTCTCAGCCTTTTTTGTTTCGTGGCCCATTTTGAGGAGCCGCGAATCCTTGTGACCCGGTTTCTTGCCGTGGCCAACTTTTTCCGTGTACCATGGCCCACTTTGATTACGTCTGTGATGTGATGGTGACAACGTTGCTGGGATTAGCGTCAGAACTCATCGCAGTAGAGGTGATCTCCAAAAAAAATGATTCATTGCCTCCCAATGCCGAGGATGGCCAGTCCGCGGTCGGAGTTGATTTACAAAGGAAAATATGGTCATTGCGCCTCCCATTCATGGGTGCTGGTCCGTATGGCGGTTAATATGCACCACTATTACTCAACCTCATTCGACTTGCAAACCCATTGTTAAAGTAACGCAAAAGTCTGTGGCCCACCCGACTTACGTGCTGTGGCCCAGCGGTTGAGAACCAGTGTTTTGGAGCTACATTATATTTTTGTCGTGTTACACAGTAAACTTCTGGCCATTATCAAGAATTACTTTTTGATAAATGTCGCTTTACTAAGTGCTAGTCTACAAATTCATAGACAAAATTTTATGTAGCTGAAGCAATTGAACATTTAGCTTAATAATTATTAGGGTGACAAAAATGATCAAATTCTTCAGTTATCACCATCTTCTTATCTACAAGGGAGAGTCATAAAGTTCTTAGACAAGTGCCGTAATTTCAAAACGCGCAAAGTTTTGCTTGTTCAAACATGTCTTTATGGTTTCCCCAACTACCTGCAAACGTTTTGTCATTCTATCTAACGGCAATATCAAGATAAATGGTATCTCAAAAGAGCTGATAATTTTCGCTAGTAATGGCCGAAAAATGTCAAGGAGAAAGCTGCACAGTCAAATTTTTGTTTCATCACGATAAGACTCTTGCACATTCTTCTGGGGCTGTCAGGGCCCTGTTACGCTAATTTCAAAAGGAAAACACTTCACACCCCCATATAGTCCAGATTTATCTCCCCCCGACTTTTTTGGTTTCCTAACTAAAGGAACACCCTAAAGGCACCGGTTTAATTCTTTAGATGAAGCAAAAAAGCAAGTAATTTCATTGTGTCAGAGACATTCCCCAGAATTCTACAAGGAAGGAATTTACAGGTGGAAGTATAGATTGCAAAAGTGTATGGACAATAATGGAGCTTGTATAGAAAAATAAGTGTAATCAGTTGCGAAATATAAATTTTATAGCATATGTCTGAGAAATTTTTGACCCACCCTCGTACTTGTATTGATGACTGCCTATAACTCATAAACATATTTTCTTAATTTAGACTATCACACGTGACTACAAAGTATTAAAAAACTCATTTCATTTGGCAAATAAAAAAACTGTTGCTTTTATAAAGTTGTGCATAACACACTAACAAACTCTGTTTTTTAAATTTTGAGACAGATAAAAATTATAAGTTTGATGCCAAGATAAAGTAATTGCATCACCATGAACAATTCTACTCGTTTTAATGCTGCAGAAGCTGAAGATTTAATATTTGAACTATCTGAATCAGAAGATTTTGATGAAGTGCTATGTTCTGAATCGGAAAGTGATGATGACTATTTCGCCACTCCTTCCATTCCAGCAGTTGCTGAAGTTGATGTCCAGTTTAAAAATGAAGCACAAAGCTGTGAAAATGACTCCAATCAATCCTCATGCAAAAAAGACGTAGGTGATGCCGTCAACGATCGCGGAAATGCTTTGGATGCAAATTTCTTGCAAAGCTTATCGCCATCTCAACCTCCATCATCTTCTACTAATACCATTACCAGCCTTGAAGCCGCACTAAATGAAAATAATTACGATTTGTCGGACTTAAATCCAAAAGAAAGAAAAGTGTACGAAGCGAGTACTGAAGGTAAAGGAAAAACTGGAAACAAAAACATCAAATGGTCCAATACACCTCCCACTTCATCTGGCCGGCAAAGTGCGGCTAATGTTGTAAGTAGAGATAATGGGGTTGTAAATGCCCATAGAGGCATTTCTGAGCCAAGAGATGCGTGGGAAATTTTTTTTACGCCTGACATACTTTCACACATTATTCATAATACGAACAAAAAAATCGAAAATCTGCGTGCAAAATTATTGCTGAGAGGCCGTGATATTACGTCTGTTCCATACACCAAGAACACTTGCTCTTCAGAAATTTTAGCATTTATTGGTCTTTTGTACCCTCGAGGTCTGCTTGGTTTAAACAATCATGATGTAGCTATTCTTTTTAACGATCTTACTGGAAATCCTGTGTTCGGGGCTACAATGAGTAAAACCAGGTTCAAATTTTTATTTTCCAATATTTCCTTTGATGATTTTGAAACAAGAAGTCAGAGATGGGTTTATGATAGATTTACTGCCATTAGAGATGTTTTCGAATCATTCAATCACAACTGCAGCAGTTGCATCGTACCAGGAGATTTTTTATCTCTTGATGAAACTTTATATCCAATGAGAACGCGTATTGGATTCAAACAATTTAATCCAAACAAACCAGCAAAATATGGACTATTATTTAAGTCGATAAATGCTTGTCGCTATCCATACACATTCCAAACTGCCCCAATATGTTGGAAAACCTAAAAATCATAGCAATCAAGAGCAGTGCAAGTTTTATGTTCGTGGAACTGAAGATACAGTCAAAAGGCTTGTAACAGACTTGGAACAGTACACATCACTTTCTGGTAGAAATATATCGTATGACCGTTTGTACACTTCAATTTCATTAGCAAAATGGCTGCTGGAACGTAATATCACAACTGTAGGCACGCTGCAGGCAAATCGCAAAGGTATTCCTGAAGAAGTAAAGCACGTTGGCAGTCGGGACTCTAACTCTTACGAAGTTTTTTGGGATGAATCTGGCAAATTGATTTTAAATTCTTATATCGTGAACACCAAAAGTTCCGGAAAAAGAAACGTACTGCTGCCATCCACAATGCATCCAATTTTAGGAACAGTCAAGGACAATTTAAGATTGAAACCAGCAATCTATAAGCTTTATGACTACACTAAAGGAGGCACAGATATCATTGATCAACGAATAAATTTTTATTCCAGCAAGGTTAAATCTCGTCGTTGGACTATGACTGCTTTTGCCTATGTACTGGACACTTGCCGAGTGAACGCTTCCACAGTCATCGCACTAAATCAGTCTATTGAACCACGCAATACAAATTCATTCGATTTTGGGATAACTTTGGTTTTACAATTAGTACGCCCATTTGTTGCGCTACGTTCAAAATGGGGCTTGTCGAAAGGCATTCAAGATAAAATTCAAATCACCCTTAGTGAACCCAGAGAAGAATCTTACGATTCATCGCAGTTATGTGCATTTCCAGTGCAGTCTACCAAGCAACGCAGGTGTGAAGTTTGCGCAGCTAAAGCCACTGGCCGTGAGAGGGATATGTGTTTTTAGCCAATGCCAAAGATGTGGTGAAGCTATATGCAAACGGCATTACTTCAGATTCTGCGGTGCCTGTCAGTAACTGGTTGGTGTTACGCTTTATGTTCTATGGTGTGCTCATACTGCAGTGTTTTTTGAGATGTTTTTCTATTATGTGTCCCAGTAAAGAGCTCTATGTGTTTTTTAAACTTATGCAGCATAAAGTGCGTAGCTAATTTGTAAAAGTTAAAGTTTCCTCCGTCAAACATATAGAAATACAAGGTTTTCGTGTACATATGACTACATGCAAGTCATTTCTTATTCTAAACTTCATTATAAAGTATAACAACGTCTTTGGCTTGAAACCCACGCGCGCAGTGGTCTTGCCGACAATCATATTTGCTCACTGTCGACAAATTCGGGCTGATAACTGGAAGTAAAGCCTTTTGTCTCAAATTTGTAGTTATATCGCTGCTTGTTCTGGATTATTGCACTGGCACTTCGCGGCCTTTAGCCGTGGCATTCGACTAATATATAAGTCAGCTACAACTTTTGTATGTTCATTAGAAGTGTTCACAGCACCGGTAACTTTTTTAGCATTATTTGCTATTCGCATTGACAAAAAAGCAACAGTAGTTCCTATCAATATGTCTGCAATTGAATGGTTATTTGGTTGAGGGAATTGCAGTTGCAAAAGTGTACATAGAAGTTTAATTCCTGCAACAAAGTCATATATAAAGCAGTTACTATAGTTTACTCATAATTTCCGTAGTGAAAAAAGTTAGTATTCGTCTAATCATCAAACAAAGTAAATTATTTTGTCTCCAACCTCAATCTTGTTTTACTTTGTTGTATTTGTTAAATAAAAACAAACGCTATACAGAAGGATTATCCTCGCATCAACTTAGTGTAGCCGACCATATTATTACGCAAAGCCTGTGTGACACGCATCCTAATAGAAGCTGTGAAATCTACGTCATACTCATCGCAATATAGAAACGCTTTCATAAACCATATCTCAATGATATCAGCCAGGAGGGAGAGGGAAATGTAGGCAGGCGAACAATAACTCGCAAGGAATTTTGAAATAGCTGAGCACAGCAGTTTCATGAACTGTTGACTTCAAATAAGCGAGGGAATTTTCGCGCTTTTTGTGGTGTTGTGTAAATGTGTTATATAAATTGCGTCAAATCCGTTTCTTGACAACCAAACCCTTTCGTGTGAAAAAGACATTAAACTTAATTCTAAAAAATTGATACTGTATGGGTCGAAATTCAAAATTTTGTAGTTGTTATACCAGTAAAAAATGTTACAGATGCCTACTAAAATCTTATAAATTGTTTAGCGGCGATCTATTCTTGGATTTCAAAGGTTACAAGAGTTCGCTGACATTACGTGATCAGCCAAGCGCAACTGGCCTATAGTAGTTAATTGTCTTGCTGTCAGGAATGGAGAAGTAAATGAGAAATATTTGTTTCTTTTAAATGAGAACTAACGGCAACTATCAGAATTTGACTTGCTTTCAGAATAATTGTTTTCTCTTCTATATGCAATAATTTTAGAAATATCTTAGACATAAATACAAAATAAGTTAAAATCTTCTTCCGTTTGCAGGTTCAATCGTTTTTCTACGTGATGTAATTCAAAAGATATAATGTTCTAAACTTTGGGGGCAAAAATTACCCCACGTTGGACTTAGCACGGCGCAAATCTCTTGAGCCGAATAGGGTTAAAGCATAATTATTCCTGTAGACTAGGTTAATTTAACGTTTTATAGTAAAAATTTTGTAGTTTATCAGAAACACAACCGACCAATAGTTCTATTTTAAGCAAATGAGTAGAGATTTAAGTTTACCTTTTGTCAAGGAGCTTGAAATAATTCGTAGAGCGTTGAATTTCCAATATTTATGCGGTATTAAAAAGCTATTATTATTTTTAAATGTTTGAATTTTTCTCATTTTTTGTAACACATTACAAATAAACATTAAGACACAGGTTCCTTATCACATAATTCCGACACTTCTCTTCAATTTTTCTACTTTCAATTTCATCCACCAGCATCGTTTCACTTGTCGAACGTCTTCTCTCAAACACTGTTTAACACGCCTCTTAAAAGGTGTATATCTTCTTTTCGCGATATTGGTTTCACAAGATTTAGGATTTTCTACATTTTTCAACTTTACTCGCTCAACTGTTAGATCTGCGACCTTAGAGAAATTCTTATAGTCTTTGGTCATCGTCAGACACAAGACTTTATTTTTATTATAACAAAGATGAAACGTCACGAATTATGCTTAAAACCGCATCACGCTAACCACTTGATAGATAAGAAAACAGGAATGGATTGGTTGAATTACAGTTGTGGTGAATAGCTGCATCGACTGACGCTATAAGGGAGTTTTTTAAAGAATAACCCGTTTGAAACCGAGACGCCATGAATGCAAAAGACAAACGTAACCGATAAGCACACAGTAGATCATGTTATCACCAATTTGAATGATGCATACAGTGAGGAAAATACAACACATAAAGATGCTCTCACAGTCGTATATATACTTTCAAGATTTGAAATCTCGTTTTGAAATATTTTCACAACAACTGGATTGCTATGATTTAATTTTAAGACGATATAACGTATTAACCCTAAAAAGCTCAAGGTATTTTTTTGGTTAGACTACTCAACGTTGTACTGCAGCGATACAACAAATTTTAAACGCTTGTATCTTGCATACCACTAAAGATTTTATAAAATTTTTTTCACAACTGTAAAGCAAATTTATATCTAAACAAAACAAACTTTTTTGTTGTGCCATGTGAATTTATTTAAACTTGAAAAATTGGACTTTTTATGAAGGTGTACGAAATTTTATGTTTTCTATTTGTCTTTCGACGCTAATCCGTAATAATCAGATTACAGGTCACGTCGAAACTGCTGAAAAAATGACGCAAACTGTAACGTAAGGACTTTGCCAGACAGCAAACACTCAATCTTGATTTATCGCAGCTGCAAAGTCAAATAACATTTGAATGCTTTGTTTTTTTATAGAAAAAGCTTGTTTTTTGATTTATAACTTATCATATTCGAAAATTGCGAAACGCTTGCATCAGAGCAAAAACTTGTGTGTTAATAATTAATTTTCAATTAGTTTTATAAATCTGGTTTACAACATCATGTCGGCATATGGCAGGTTTTTTTACCATCACCTATTGTTACTCCAAGGATAAGCTCAACAGTTGAGAGGAGCAAAACGTTGCGCTGGCCAGAGCTCTTTGTAGGGAATACATATGAATGAAGCACTAGCTTGTTTTCCGACGACTCCCAAAAGCATTGACAAGAAAACCGTTTTCTTTCTGCAACGTTTTTGACTTAAATAGGTATATCCCTTATATTTGATTGAAGAGTACCAACAAATGTTATGTTGTGAGAGATAGAAGCCATTGTACCGGAGATGAACTAGTGTACAAGCAGTCAAAGGAAATATTGCACTCTTGCAAATCACCGTAATTCTGAAGATGTTGCAGATATCTTACTGTCTCTTACACTCCTTTGACGTAGTATGCTGTTGCTCCTTTGTTAGATTTCCACAATATGAAATTATAAAGTGCATGAAAGCGTAAGCGACTGCATTCGTAGAATTGAAAAGTAAACCACATTTAGCAAGCTTATTCGGATTTTTCTGCTTGAAACTAATTTCATTTCTTGTGGGACACAAGATTTCATCAATGCACATGTACTTTTCAGGAACAATTCAAGTTGAGCAATTTTTATTGAAGCATTCGAAAAATTCTCGAATAGCTTCGAAACGATTATGTTTCTACCGCTGTTCCCTTGTATCATAACCATCAAATGATATGCAGGTGTAAAAAAATGAAAAAAAACTTATTTTTACTCACTGTAGATGCAAAAGGTGTAGGTCCATTGATCGGATCATATAAAGAGCAACATTAGGATTGCTCACGCCAGCAAAACCACGTATGTACGTCAGCCTTATAAATGCACAGATTTTGATGTCAGTATTTCTTGTGAATGACAAAAGAGAAGCTTATACTTTTTGAATTGCTCGGCATGACATTTCAATTCGTTTATTAATATATCGTATAACACTATCTATTTTTAGGCACAGAATAAAATTGGGAAATATTTCAGTATGTTTATTATCTGCTATAGTTATTTTTTTGGCCGAATTGTCTCTGTCTGCTTTATCTTAGTAGTTGGTAGTAGGGCCCACTGCACAAAACTTCATAACACTTCCAGTTTATATCTCAAAGCATTTTTGCTCCTTCTTATTAAAAGATATTTATTGTGAAATCATTGTTACAGAACCAGTTTTATTAAGCGAACTTTCAAAAAAAATGGAAATTTTGAAAAAGTTTATGAAAAGTGAGAAACCGTTGTTGGAAGATTGCATTTGTACAAAACATTGTGTTTAATGTAAACATTATTTTGTTTGCATACTTTAGCGAACGCAACGAAAGAATTAAGAAGTTAGTAATTAGAATTTGTTTACCTACTACGATCTAATTTCGGTCTCGCCACTACGTAAGAAAGAGACGCACACCTTCTAAACAGAGAACTGGCAGTAAAACAAACAACGCGACGTCACACGTAATCGGATTAACTTGCATCATTGCTGCTTCTTGGCAAAAATTTATGAGTATATGACAAAAAATGCTTCCTCATTCAAAATGTGCTGAAGGTACAATAATGATTTTGGATTCATATTAAAGTATAATAAAAAGTAGGAAAAGTCAGGAAATTTCAAATTATTTTGAAAACAATATCGTGTATAATTTAACGTTTGAAAATTTGTTGGGTCGCTGCAGACCAACGTTGAGCTGATTAGGGTTAATCCTAAACGTTTTAATGCTTGAGCTGACAAATCAAACATGACTTTTAACCAATGTCATTTGAAACTGAAAAAGAATCTTGCGTCTCTCACTTTATCACCAATTTTTCTCTGTATAACAGCGGTTATGCAACTTCTCCTTTTGGCTACTTTTGATAAAAACCTTAACATTTTGAGGTTATTCGACTTCCATCACATATTTTTGAGTTATCAGTGCTGCTCCAAACATCACAACCTAACCGCGGATTTGCAAACTTTACCGTTTGTTTTCGCCAATACCTTCGTATTTCTGCAGGAATATTTTTCCCCGCCCACACTATCCAGCTGAAATATCACTTCCACAATTATCTGAAATGATTGATTCCAAATATTATCCGTTTTCTAAACTTGATGTCATGTAATTTTATTGTCGTTCTGTAGTCCAGTGCATTAACACATAGGTATAACATCGTGTGAAAACTCATTAGTTCCAGATTGTTAGAAATTATTTAGATCAAAATTTTGAAAACATGACAAATTTTTCTATATAAAATTACCAAGTCAGAACTTGAACGGTTTTAGTCTGTTTATTTATGAAAAATAATGTGAGCTTACAGTTTCAACTCTCACGTTTTTACAAAATCTACATCTGCTATCAATTTTATTAGTGAAAAATAGAAAATTATCGTTTATCAAATATTTTATCAACTTTTCAAGAAATAAGAACCGCACTCATAGTTTTTTCAGAGCGTTTGCTAGCAATTACAAACTCTTGCAAAGCTTCAACTTTAACTGAACATCGAATTTTTAACTCTTTTATGGTGACCTAAAACACAACAAATTAAAAACTTGCCAACACTTTCAAAGCTTTACAAAACCTAAATGCGTTTACAAAGCAAAAAAATTGCCTGTACACCATTTTAAACCCTCACACTATCAGTTATATGCATTCACAAAACAAAAAGAACCTCAACTTTGTTGTTAAGTCGCCTTTAATTTTTATTGCATAATCCTAAGCTCACAATAGTTTGGTTGGCAACGTTATTAAACATAAATTTTTAATTATAAGTGATTTTATTTAACTAACAATCTTTTTATGATGCATTAAGACTACTTTGACACTCGTGTATTGGCAACTACTAAGCAAAAATTAATCAAAAAATCCAGGTCTCTGAACTTGTTTCTATACGTTCCTCATAGTAACCGTTTCTAAGAGCTTCAGCCACAATCTTTAACTCTGAAACGAACCAAGTCTGACGGAACTTAGCATCTGGAAACACTTTCAGCTCTGTTTTTCAACAAACTAGGACATTAATTACCGATATAACCTGCATAAATTCAAAACTTTTGTACGTGCTTGCTTATTTTTGTCAAATTCTACCTAACTTTCTAACTAGACGTTGCGCTTTTAGCGTTTTATCCCAGTTGATTTTAAAACAAAAAACTGTCAATTATTTGAAAAATAACATTTTTTTCACTGTGCAATCAAAATTTTTATTACCTCTAGACCTAGTTCAAACGTAATAATACAATATTTTCCGAACTTTACCCTAATTTCTTTACCAAGTGTTGACTCACAAATGCTACCTTTAAACAAAAGCTGAACTCATTACCTCTTATTTTCAAAAATTTTGCTAAGTAAACATCATACTTGTGTTTTTATGCTGTTATTACTTACATATTTATAAAACAAACCTTACTTTTTATATACATCAGATAGTTAAAATTTCATCAAAGCATTTTCACAAACACTAAATTTATGACTTCTAACAGGGTTATACCTAACTTTAAACCTAAACAGTTCTGATCTTTTTAATTAATCAAGTCAATTGTATCAAATTTTAGCTCTATTATATTCCAGTAGGTAATAAACTTATATATCTTAATAAGCCTTTACGTAACAAAATATTGCAAATTCTATTAAACACTTTAAAAGTTTTTATCTGTTCACCCTCACCAAAGATTGAACTCACAATTTTTGTCATTTTGATGCAACAAAACTTTTTTATATGTCCACTTTACATTCAAGAAACGTTTAAAAAAACTGAAGCTAATCATTATCTGCTGCCGCCACTCACAAAGATGTAACAAAAATGACTCGTTTAAGACGATTCTTTAAAATTCTGTATAGTACAATTCATTCTTTTCAATCAAAGATACTATTTGTAACATTATTTGAATGTGATTACGGGTAAAAATCTTTGTAAACGCTCCTATCACTAAGCATTAAACTCATAACTTTAATACCAAATAGTTTTAGGTTTTCACTCACCATCGCGTTTAAATTTCAAACTTGCAATTAATATATAAAATCTGTAGGTTTATCAGCAAATCTAAAAAACTTTTACATGTTTCACCAAACGTCTTTTTATAAAATATCTTATTATACAACAAAAAGTCTAAACTTAAGATTTACCAAATAATTTTAATTTCCTCACTATGTCCATGAAACCTGCAACGGTTAACATCAACACATTTAATTTCAAAACAAAACTTTATAAACTTACAAACTGCTTATATCCATTAGTTAAATTTTTCATGCAATTACTCTCGTCACATACCGAACTAGTGATCTTTAAGATTTTTAATAGTTTTTAGGTACATTGAAGACAAACTTATGATTAAGCCGTGCATTAAAATTTTCGTCTACACCAAAAATCAAATTCACACAGCCTTGAAGCAAACTTACATAAAACATAGAAACTTAAAATCATGAAAAATTCTAATACATTCATGCCTAAGCTTGCATCAAACACTAGATTTGAAAACAATTACCGAGTAATGTGTTACCGTAAAACAAAATTTCAAGTTTTTTCAATTCTAAGGTGTCAGTTATCGCACGGTAGTCTTGACAATGATATTTTTGAGTGCAAAACAAAACGAGCAACCTAATACTTCTCAACTAATAAGCATTTTTACATTATTTTAAGTTAAAAATCTACCATTTTGTTGCATTCAATCGTCACGAAAGATCACTAGTTTTTGATGTTACATAAACGTCTTTACTTGAAAACTTTTAGTTGTCTTAGTTTTTGTTTCTTTGAGATGATGTAACAAGATGTGATTGAATAAAGGTTGCGTATGTCACGGTCATGTCAGTTTCAGTGTAAGTATCACGTAACAACGATACAGCAAAGCGTCAAATGTGTGAAAACCAACTGGAATAAAGCAAATTATCAATATTCTAAATTGTATTAAACTTTTAATGAAATACGACGTTGGTCAATTTTATTAATATTTATAGCTATTAGGTGGCGAGTAAAAAAATTGGTTTTGCTAAACTATTTTGAAATTTCTTCATTGGCAGCAGCGCTGTTAGGGTTGGGGAAGCACCGTTAATGACGTAGGTATGGGTACCCTTCTCCCCCACTCCTTCTTTGCACCACCGCCGTTGTCTTCATGAAAAGTACCTATTAATAAAAAACCTATTAAGATCGTATTTCATTACAAAAATGGTAGAAGTTTCTTCGGTCAGGCAGTGCCACAGGGCCAAACATAAATTGCTCATCCCAAAGCTAGCAAGAAACTAACAAACTAGGAAAATGGACAATATGAATTTTTCAATCTTAACTCGACTATCATGATGGGAGCCAGAAAACTCTCAGTTAATAAAGCAACACTCTAACCAACTGAGCTGGAACTACAGCTGCAATAAAACAGAACTGGGAGAAAGCGTTACTTTTTATGCAAATTATTGCTTGATTTCATCGAATTTACATCGTATTTATCGTAAAAGCACTATTTACATAATTATTTTTTGAGAGCACTGAAGCAGTAAGAACCCTGTATTGAGATTTCGGGTGCGATTCTCTCAGTTCTGCAAAATTTTCTGTGATTCCAAGTTACGAACTGAATATTCCTTTATCATCACTCAGTTCCTCTAAAAAAGAATTGCTACGCTTTCGAAAATCATTACTGTTCCCAGCTTTAAGTTTTATAGATTGCTCTAAATGCAAAAATTTGGTTAAAAATACATGTACAATAAATAAACCATACAATGCACTGTATTTTGATAAATTTTAAATTATTTCATGAAGAAAAGATGCTCTTTTTTCTAAAAAAAACATTAAAAAGTAATCTAGCAATAGGAAAAAATATTGAAATTTTGTTAGTAAGGAAACAATATATAACCATTTTGTGCAATTTTCCTAACCTATGGGCTGTATCTTGATTCTCGATAAACCACTTTGTGTAGGAATTATCGGTACTTTTTTTTGGATGGGTGGTCTGATTTGATTCCAGAGCCGGCAAAATTAAAGGCAGAATTACCAAACGTTTGACACAACTGCAATGTTTTCTGCATAAACTGCTCTGTTGATTGGGTCACAGTTGCGGGGATGAGGTTGGATGAAGCTATTCCTTAGATACTTTGGTGAAGTGCAAGTGAATTCAACGGTGCCGGCGCCAAGATGAGCTGCAGAAAGGGGCAATCCCATTATTTTTCTAACTTTGCCTCACCAATTTTGAGATAATTCTACCACATTTCATCAGATATAAAATAGATTTTCGGTCACAATCCAAACACGGATAGTTTATTTCAGCCAGATGGTATGAATATGAGGTGTATTGGTTGTATCGTCTTACGTCAAAAAATAATTGTAAACAGTTGGGTAAGCGTAGACGTGTAATCGTACTAACAAATGATTATTTTGATCTCTAAGATCACAATATTTTCTAAGAGTGATAGCTCTTACTGCAAACTCATCTACAAAAGTTTCTTCATGCTAAATTTTCTCAAAAAATCTCTAGATATGCACTGGTTTTACATGCATATATTTTGTCCCTGCTGACAAATGTTGTCGGCTCTTCCCGCTAAAGTACTTTTCTGGCAGCAGCTCTGGAATGATAGAGTCGCTTCATTAGTTATAATCAAAATTGTGCATTATCCTACGTTACGTATGGGTTTTTTTGTTTTTTAAATTGGCACGGTCCATTGCAATGACATGATATATCATGGAAAAAAGCTTTATCGAAAATCAAGTAATTTCTAAACCTGGATTTCCGGTATTCAGAAAATATCTGTAGACAGTAGGCAATGACAGAACCACAATGCCCCATAATAAGAAAAATTCGGTATCCTTAGCTTTTTCACGCGGTTTTTTTCTTAAATACACTGTCAAGCAATCAAGGATATAAGCAGAAATCTAAATTGGTTTATGCTCACCAAGAAATGCACAATATTTTTTAAATACATCATATAGAGCTCTATTATTGACTATGGGTAAATTGTTTGCTTTAGAGTATTAGTTGTGGCTTCGGATAGTTTGGAATACATCCTATTTATAAGGTTGATGGACAATAAAGAAGCTTCTTTTTATAAGTTATACCATGCGTACTGATAAAAAAAAGAAAGTTTTCTTGTAAACATCTAAAAATTGTTCTGACAATACTACCAAGCGAGTCGCAAACAAAACATTTTATGCAAACAATAGTTTAGCAAACCATATTTCAAATGAAGTTTGAATACAAAACATGACAATGTCCAAAACAGGTGCCGACATGATGTTGTAAACCAGATTTATAAAACTAATTGAAAATTAATTATTAACACACAAGTTTTTGCTCTGATGCAAGCGTTTCGCAATTTTCGAATATGATAAGTTATAAATCAAAAAACAAGCTTTTTCTATAAAAAAACAAAGCATTCAAATGTTATTTGACTTTGCAGCTGCGATAAATCAAGATTGAGTGTTTGCTGTCTGGCAAAGTCCTTACGTTACAGTTTGCGTCATTTTTTCAGCAGTTTCGACGTGACCTGTAATCTGATTATTACGGATTAGCGTCGAAAGACAAATAGAAAACATAAAATTTCGTACACCTTCATAAAAAGTCCAATTTTTCAAGTTTAAATAAATTCACATGGCACAACAAAAAAGTTTGTTTTGTTTAGATATAAATTTTCTTTACAGTTGTGAAAAAAATTTTATAAAATCTTTAGTGGTATGCAAGATACAAGCGTTTAAAATTTGTTGTATCGCTGCAGTACAACGTTGAGCAGTCTAACCAAAAAAATACCTTGAGCTTTTTAGGGTTAATACGTTATATCGTCTTAAAATTAAATCATAGCAATCCAGTTGTAAAAATATTTCAAAACGAGATTTCAAATCTTGAAAGATATTTCAACTGAAAAAATGTCAAATATACGTTTCTTCAAAACATCTCTTTAGGTCACCCTTAGTAATCAAAGGCAATTGTTTTGTATATATACGACTGTGAGAGCATCTTTATGTGTTGTATTTTCCTCACTGTATGCATCATTCAAATTGGTGATAACATGATCTACTGTGTGCTTATCGGTTACGTTTGTCTTTTGCATTCATGACGTCTCGGTTTCAAACGGGTTATTCTTTAAAAAACTCCCTTATAGCGTCAGTCGATGCAGCTATTCACCACAACTGTAATTCAACCAATCCATTCCTGTTTTCTTATCTATCAAGTGGTTAGCGTGATGCGGTTTTAAGCATAATTCGTGACGTTTCATCTTTGTTATAATAAAAATAAAGTCTTGTGTCTGACGATGACCAAAGACTATAAGAATTTCTCTAAGGTCGCAGATCTAACAGTTGAGCGGGTAAAGTTGAAAAATGTAGAAAATCCTAAATCTTGTGAAACCAATATCGCGAAAAGAAGATATACACCTTTTAAGAGGCGTGTTAAACAGTGTTTGAGAGAAGACGTTCGACAAGTGAAACGATGCTGGTGGATGAAATTGAAAGTAGAAAAATTGAAGAGAAGTGTCGGAATTATGTGATAAGGAACCTGTGTCTTAATGTTTATTTGTAATGTGTTACAAAAAATGAGAAAAATTCAAACATTTAAAAATAATAATAGCTTTTTAATACCGCATAAATATTGGAAATTCAACGCTCTACGAATTATTTCAAGCTCCTTGACAAAAGGTAAACTTAAATCTCTACTCATTTGCTTAAAATAGAACTATTGGTTGGTTGTGTTTCTGATAAACTACAAAATTTTTACTATAAAACGTTAAATTAACCTAGTCTACAGGAATAATTATGCTTTAATTGTTAAATGTGTCTTTCTTAGTACATTGAATTTGACTCTTACCTAAGATCTGTAACATTGAAGAACAAGTCTACGACTTGATCACACGAGCCTTTGCAATAATAAGTCTATACAACAACATGCTTGCAAGAGCCTTTGAGTAAAAACGCTGTCATATACTGTAGAATCGAGACTATTTAAATAAAACTTTTGACTTCGAAGTTGTTTCTTGATCTGAAGTCGCGTTTAAGCATGGTGCAGATCAACTTATAATAAGACGGTGTTTGGACGTAAATAAAAAAAATGTGTTTCTATTTAAAAATTGTATCTTTTACCGTGTATTTTTGTTTGTTATTGATAAAGTTGTATATTTTGTTGATAGGCGCGGCAGTTGATTTTGATGGTCTTTTCGCCGTCTCATTGTCAGGTGACTTTTTTTCCGCGTTTATACAAATTTTTAGTTTTCATTGCTAAATAAACTTCCTGAATTGAACAACCTAGTCTGCCTGAAACGTTGGCATTGTAGTTACGTAATGCAGAAACCGCATGAATAGCTAGCTAAATTGATAAATCTTTTATCATAAAAGCGTGTGAACATTATTGGAAACAAATATGCAATAGACAATCTTAATCGTAAAATGTTACAAAACAGCTAGCCTCAAAACTGTATCGATAGTTCTAAGAGCGACTTTATCACATTCTTTGTACAATATATGATGCATAATTCATAGATTTTTGAGCGGTAGTGATTTTTGGACACACTGTTTATAAACCCTATATTCAAACGTTGTATCAACCATCTTTACTGGGTAAACTATGAAGTGTGAATTTTGTACATAGGGAATGAGAAGTTGATGTAAATTTAAAATGTTAGATATCTAGGTAAGGAATTTAGAAAATCAATGCATACATTCATAGTACTGTCTCAATAAACAGTACTGCAAATAACATTGAAATTTATTTCTACATTAAGAATTTAAACGGTAGTGACTTTATCACCTTCTTTGTTAAATAAATGATGGATAATAGATGTATTTTTGAACGGTAGTGACTTTTTGGACACAAAGAATCACACAATGGTATATTGTCACTATTCTCACTTAGCCACTTTATAGAGCATCGCTTCTACCATGATGGATTGCACAATAATGTATGCAACTACATTCTCACGGTCTGTCATGATGGATTGCACAATGAGGATGTAACTATATTCCCACGGTCTAGTTAAACACGTCATTGAAATACAGAATCAAAAAACCAATAACAAGTCGTAAGAATGACATCAAACTTTTGAAATGATACCGTGTTGGAACTAACCTCCTCAGATTGGTCCCTCAAACCTCCCCCACCTAAAATTAATAAACCTAGGGTTATCTACTGTATCTCCGACCTCCTTCAAATAAAATCTAGGGTTAGTTGCCTTAGAACTATGGCTAGCTCACATAGACCTAGCGTTAGTACCCTCAGACCTAGGGTTGGCTTCCTTAGAGCTAGAGTTGGCACTCTCAGACCTAGAGATAGCTCTCTTAATCCTAGAGTTAGCACCCTCAGACCTCCACCCCATAAAATTAGTGTCCTGTGGTTAGCTCCCTCCTTCAAATAAAATTAGCTTCCTTAGAACTTTCCATCGTGGAAGCACAGTACAGAGAAAAAGATTCAAGCTTGGACAAGTCTGGACAAGACAGAGACAATATATTCTAACAAACAGCTGAATAAAACATAATCTTTCTACATTATACAGGGTGGGCCATAAATAACGCACCAAAGCATATAAAACAATTCAGATAATAATAACAAACGTTTTGGGCTTGAAATTAAATTAAATTGAATTGAAATTAAATTTAACAGTTATAGTAACTGATATTGAAATTAAATTTAACAGATACCCAAAGAAAAGATATTTACATTATTTCACATCACAATTTATTTTAAATCTTTGGTGCGTTATTTACGGCCTACCCTGTATACTAAAATTTTTGACAGACAAGTCTGGACCTGTCTACACAAAAGCAAAAATCGCATCATGGTTAAATACGTCATGATTGTGCAATAGGCATGCAACTACATTTCCACAATCTTGTTAAAGCTTACGTCACGGATTGCACAAGAGTGATACAACTACATTCCTACGGTCTTGTTAAACACGTCATTGAAATAAGGTATCACAACCTGAAAACCGTTATGTAATAACAAATCATAAGAATGACGTCAAACTTTGTAAAATAACACTGTGTTGGGGTGTACTCTTTCAGCTTAGTGTTGACTCTCTCAGATCTAGAGTTAGCTCCCTCAGATCTCCTCCACATAAAAGTAATAAACCTAGGGTTAGTTATCTCCGACCTCCTTCAAATAAAATCTAGGGTTTGCACCCTCACAAAAAATAATAGAGTTAGGGTAGAGTTAGCGTTAAGGGTTACGGTTAGGGTTAGGATTAGGGTTAGGGTTAGGGTAAGGGTTAGGGTTAGAGACCAGCTCCCCCGCTAGCTCCCCCGCAATTGACGCCAAATGACCCATTCTTTACTACTACTTGCAGTCTAAATGTAACAGAAAAATTTGTGGAATTAATACCACTGAAAAGTACTACAACTGGATGTGATGTGTTTCTAGCCTTAGGAAACTGCATGAAAAAACATGGCTTGCCATGGGATGAGCTTGTATGTTTGGCCACTGACGGTGCACCAGCAATGTGTTCCAGTAATGTAGGCGTTGTTGGATTAGTGAAAAAGAAACTAAACAGTCTTGAAGTAAATGAAATCAACTTCATTAGTGTTCACTGCATTTACATCAAGAAGCTCTTTGTAGTAAAAGTCTACAAATCAAGGGAGTGATGGATTGAATAGTTAAAACAGTCAACTTTATAAAATCTCACGGGCTGAATCACAATCAATTCAAATCTTTTCTGGTAGATATGGACTCTGAATATGGTGAGCTTCTTTATCATAATGAAGTAAGATGGCTGAGTCGTGGAAAGGTTTTGAAGCGTTCCTTTGCACTTAGAAATGAAATATCTTTATTCATGAAAATGAAAAATAAAAGCAATTCCTTTGTTGGATGATCCTACTTTGCAATGCAGCCTTGCTTTTCTGTCAGATATTACAGATCATTTGAATTAATTGAACGTAAAACTTCAAGGTAGAAACCAGAATATCACGCAGATGTACGATCATGTGAAATCGTTCAAAGTTAAACTCGGTTTATGGATAAAGCAATTGCATGAGGGCAATATGATTTATTTGTCAACTTTGAAGTCATTAGGAAAAGTTGAATCCAAATGCTTGAAAGAATATGCTGATTTGTTGTCAACTTTAATTCAACAGTTTGATATGCGCTTTGCAGAGTTTGAAGCACTACAGCCCCAATTTCAACTTTTTTCAACGCGGTTTGCGGTTCAAATTGACAATGTTGCAGAGGAATTGCAAATGGAGTTAGCAGAACTTTAGAGCGATACTATTTTGAAACAAAAACATGCTGATGTAGGAATTCCAAAATTCTACTCATTTCTTTTTCGAGAAAGGTTTCCGAGATTACTTTTTGCTACTGCAAGAATTATTGCAATGTTTGGAAGCACATACCGTATGTATGTGAACAATTTTTCTCGTTCATGAAGACAAACAAGTCTGTAATAAGATCACGGCTCACTAATAAACATTTACAAGCAACATTGATAGTGGCTACCTCTAATGAATTCAAACCTAATATCGGGCACCTTGCTGATGCGAAACGCTGCCAGCTAAGTAGTCAAAACAAAATATAACTGTAATGCCAAATAAATTCATGTTACTCACTACTTATTTTTGTTTATTAGGTTTTTAATGAGTGTTTTGTTTATTTACCTTTGATTGTGTATTGCGGCCCGCGGGTTAACTTGCAAGTTTTCATTTGGCCCTCAAAACAATTTGAGTTTGAGACCCCTAACCTAGACAGTCTGCCGTTGGTGGGTAGCCAGAAGTCATTTTTTTGTGATATGGTGAGTAAACAGCCACACTGTTCTCACCCGGTGAAGTACAAGTGTGAGAATACCACAAAAAACTCAAATCACTTACACACTGACGCTACTTTCATGCTACTTGATACGGCAACTTTTATCCGCTGGACTTTTCATATGGTATTACGCAGTATGAGTTCTTGTCAGTTAGCGTGTGATTTTGTCTGGAAATTACGTACCAAAAGTGTTTTATACGATTGTATTTGCAAAACAACAACCACGCTTTGGATAAGTAGCCTACATATGGGCAAAACCGGATGTATGAGTATAGGAGCTACCAAAATTACAGTTCTAAGTTTTTGTATTGTATTTTTGTTCTCTTGTGTTTTGCAAGACAAAAATAGTAACATAGAATAACTTATACAAATCCGCTGTTGATTTTCAAGTTTCACAATCTGCCTAAATTGCTTTGTATTAGCCTCACTTTTGATAGAATCAGGTCATCTGATTCCAAGCATTAGTCAGAAAAATAAGTTCGTAGCAACCTCGGTTAAATGCACAACAACGCAGTAATTGCAAGGTTTTAACGCATCAACACTCATTTATGACCAAAAAGATGCATCTCTCCCAACGACTCAACCACTTCAAATTTAATATTCTTAAATTTTCGCCGCTCGTTTTAAAGTGTTTGTGGGACTGCTAATTACGCTCGAAAGATATGCCCGTTGTTTGTAGGAATTTTCTGAGGTTTGAAGTGTGGTTATGTATGTAATCAATCAAGATTTGGTATGATTCAACAATTAAAGCAATTAGAATTTAAGCCAGTTTTATCCATTGTAAAACGGGTGATCCAACTATCTGACCGCACTGCCGATCTATTTAATGCTTGGAGAATGAATTATTTAGCGTATGCAACGCTTTTCTGCTAACCTCAGGCATTTACATAAACAGCTGAATTAATTTCTCTGGATTTAAACCTACGATGTTTTGGCTCTGTTTGTACAAAGGTCTTAAAAGTTGTTATCGTAATTACGCAATCAAAATGATTACGATGAAAGATTTAATTCGGTATTTATTCAACATAGATCCCGTCGAACGGGTAAGTTTTGGTTCCCGGTACCAATAAACAGCAGTACTCAAATTGTACTTTGTGAAAAGTGTTTGTAAATTAGATTAGAATAGTAAGCAAAAACATTGCCAAATATGATATTGCAGCGTTACTTGTTCAAAATCTATTCTTTATGGGTAGTTTTCGATCCGTAATGACGTGAATCCCCGGAAAAAAAGAGAGAGACGTTGCTTTCCTCCATAAGGATTTTTCAATAGAAGATTACTCTCCAATGATTGAGAAAGTGATAATAGTTCATACATCGACTTGGGCACGGAAACACTTTTAAGATATTCATTACTATGTTTGTTTGGTGTTCATCCTCCCAATAGTTGTTATGCATTTTTGCCGTTGGTTGCTCAATAGGACGACTATCACTCATCGTTATTTTGTAGGGACGTTTTCTCCATGTGCAAGAAAAAGTATTCTCCTCCCAAAACACCGAACATTGTTCAAATGTCCGTTTTGCAATTATCGCATATTTTGGATAATGTTTCACAAAATGGTTGCAATATTTGAATTGTTATAAAAATTGGCCAAAAAATTGCTTTCAGATAGTTGACATCCAAAAAACGGTCTTCAAGTGGGCAAAACAACAAAAAAGAAGTCTGCATAACCAATTTGAGAAAACAAGTTGCTTTTAAATTGTTAATCTAAAAAGTCGTTTAGTTGAGAAACAAACTTAAAAGCGCCCAGATTACGATATCAAAGTGTTTTACGCCTATTACTTGTTAAAAATATGCTAGCCATATCACTGAGCATTTTTCTTGGCTACTGCTAAAATTTACCAACACTGAACAAGTCGATTAATCTAATCGGTCGTTTAGTTGTTAATCACTCACCAACAATGATAGCGTCTTAAGCTTTCAATGAAGTGGAACGATTTTACAGGAAACTAATAAAAAAAAATAACGAGCGTTTTCCGTTTTGAAAGTATAAAATCGGTGAAAATTTGAGCCAAATCACAATCGAAGTCTTAGGAATTTCGTTTACGAGCAACTTGTCAAAACAAAATCGTCATGAAGCTTTCATTGATTCTTCTTTTGGTCGGAGTTGCTTTTGCAACCGGTAAGTTTTAATTGTTGTTTTGCGTGTTTATTTCTACGCCAGCAAGTTATAAACGTCATTTTTAACAGCACAATTACGGAAACTCTGCGAGCATTAAACCGATAGTCTTTTGGTAATACAAGCTGCTGTAACAGCGATTCAGGTTGCATGACTGCATTAACTTCTGCAGCATTTGAATGCATTTTATTTCAGCGGAAATGAGCAACTTTGAATCAACACTTCAGAGTGATCTCGATGATCTTTCGGTGATGATTAATGAACTTTTGGAAACGGATGTGTCAAACCTGAACAACATTGGTTTCTTCAAGAAACTTTTCGGGGCGGCTAAAAAAGCGATCGGAGGCTGCATAAGAAGTAGCACCTGCAGGAAGATAGTAAAAACCGGTTGGAGTTTGTTTGGTTAAAAATAAGCTCAACAGCCATTACAGGTTAGTACAGAATTATGAGTTTAAGATTATATATAAGCGTGCGATTTCCTCTTGTTATAGAAAAACTTTTAAAACAAAAATCATAAACGTGTGTTTACACACGTTTTGGAATTGTTATTACTGCTGGCACAATGCATTTTTAACACTTAAACCAAGCATGTAAATAGCCATAAAGCGCGCATTTTCCAAAACACAACAACACAATAATTACTTCATTCTTGATGCGAGCTTGCCGCTATGTCGTTGACGGAATTTTGATCCCGAGGGAGAAGACAAACTTGCTGTTCACAATTTAAACCAAGATCAAGCTAAAAAAAGAATTTTAGGTAAAATGTACAAAAAAAAATGCATCTTTCGTTTTCGTTTCTTCGAGACGCCCTTACTTGCAACCTCCAGATTAAGAACCAAATTCTTGTTGCCCATAGGAAAAGCTTTTAGCCGAATATTTTCGGAAAAAAAGCTTTTAAATGTCATTGAAGGTAAAAAGGGTTGTAAATCCTGCCTTAAAAATTGTTTACCCAAGGTAATTTAATTTTAAAAAAACCAAGAAAATATCACATGAAATTAACAGCCAAGTTATCTTGAATCAGGGCCATGTTCAAGGGGTGGGGCTTGATGTTTCAGCGAAGTACACCAATATAAAACCGAATATTTTTTCGGAGGCCACTTTTAATTACTGTTTTATCTTCTCCCTTCTTACAAGAGTGATTCCTAATCTCTTTCTCACACTGCATTATGTTTTATGATACCATAATTTATGAAATATAATCTTTCAAAAAAGTGTAATGATGTTTTTGACGTTAATATTTGTTATTCTGGTTATTATCTCAGCAGAATGGTGTAATAAGCAGCCCTCCGCATCGGGTAGGACACAGTATAACTGTAAGCTGACCACCCATTTTAAGCAAAAAGAAAGTTTTATATTCTTTATATATTTAAACCTCATCATAACAATAGGCAATTTGCGAATTCAATAACTCCACACAGCCCACAGTGCATTTACTGCGTTTTGTAACGTCATTATTAATTACATTGCTTTGATCTGCGTTAGGCGTCCTGATATCATTAGTCTTTTGTTTGCGCAATTTCAGCAGTCAGAAAGTTGTCAGTCAGAAGTCCATAAAAAATGTACTTATATTCAGTTGGTTAATGTTTGATTTAACCCTGCTTTTTTATGAGCTAAACCATGCGTTTGTACGAATTCAAAGTGAACGAGTAAAAATATTACAGTACTATTAATAGGATTTTAAAAATACGTTTAAGATCCACTCGTAAAACAATTAAAATCAGGAGTGACGGAAAGGCCTCGAGAGCAAGAGGTGCAAGCTTGTAATAAAACACTTATTATACAATGACAAGGGAGCTTTTCACTTTATTGTACTTTTATTTTTTAAACTTTACAGAAAATAATTCTAAATAGGCTGCTTGTTACATCAATATGCATGATAGGCAAGTTTGACGAATTAAATCACTCATAAAAATGGAGATGGAGCAATGGGTGAAATGGCAATGGGCAAATGGTTGTAGACAATGGATGATATGCGTCAAGGCTTGGGCGAAATAATCAAGTGAGGGCAAAAATAAATATGAAAAGCGTTATAGCACGAAAAAATATACAACTGACAGTATAACCATATTTTCCACGATCTATACGGTAAATGTTATCCGTTGCAGTTTTATCCAAAAATAATAAATCAAAAAAAACGAGCTTAAAATCCACTTTGATTTGAAAATGCATTTCTGCCATTTTTGCTTCCCCGTTTAGTGAAAAAGAAAGAGTTGGTTGCCTCCCCATTTCAGTTTATTCGGACAAATGTTTGATTGCTTTCCGATTCTGCATAAGTGAACAAAGCTTTTTGTTTTTGCTCTTAATCAAAATAAATAAAGGTCTCTGGCATCCTGCTAAAAGTTAATGGAAAACCTCAAAACATTGTTTTGAATACTAAAGCAAATGTACAACGATTGCATTCATCAAAATAAGCCCAAATAACTGATTGAAATTTCAATAAATCATTAAGCGCTTTCAATTTCCTATTTCGAAGGTTTCGCTGCTTAATTTTGAGTGCAAACAGAACAAGGCTCTCTGTGCATTCGTTTTTAAGCAGTGAAACCTCGTCTCCAAACCAGCTCTAAAAATTGGTAAGAAGTTTTATTCCTGGTTGCAAAAACCGCCATATGCGCCCTTACCATTGGATACATTATGATTATTAGTTGAGGTGCGCGAAATTTATGAAGTGTGCCGTGAAGGACAGCGTGCTTTTATTCATTTCGTGTCTATAAAGCCGGTTCATCACGCTTCGAACAAGATCTATTGTGCTGGTATTGTATTCAACAAGGTTTTCTGTTGCATCCAAAAGGGTTGACAAATGCACAACCGAGCATTTGATTTAGGATTACTTCCAGTTCTCCACTCATGCAGAGAGTGTTGTAAGTCTGGAATACCAGCTGGCAAGATTCGATATTGCCTTGGCAGCGGCTGATTAGGTCCGTTGCAAATATTACCACTTTTGCAATCGTGCCTGGTGCCCTGTAAGAAAATATTCATTAAGGGAGGGGGCATCTCATGATCTTGCGTGGATGAGCTCCGGATGATGTGTTTAATGCTCAAAATGTTATAGGCATATGTAGCACTCAGCATGGCAGAGCAGAACCGTTGTTTTCTTTCAAGCTTACGTTTTGGCTTTAAACTAAGGTTGGCGCCAACCGCAACGGCATGTTTGCATGACTGCACACTGACTCGAAAACTACAAATGATGTTTCTCAGTTTTTGAAACTTTCCGTTTGTTTTGTTTTTGATCAGTTGAACGGGTTTACATTATTTCAATTCCTGTAGACGACAAGGCCGTAATAGGCCTCCACAGAGAAGACTGAAATTTCAACTTATCATCAGCATTGAAGTTCACGAACAAAACATGTTACATTTTTTTGCAGAAATTGACTTGCCATCCATGGACGCTATAATCTGGGCTGTATTTAGTTTACAATGAAAAATTATTCACTCAAGATCAAATTGTTGTGTTGTGTTGATGTCTAATTGATTGCTTATTATTACACAGATGCAAAATTATAATAACTTGCTTGTGTTTATTGCAACAAATCGAAGTAGGTCAATAGTGCAGGCTGACAAGAACAGAATATATCGCGTTGGGGTCATAAGTGTCGCAATCAGAAGTAACCCAGACTATAGCCTTACCTTATAATTTCTTACTCCGCTAAATCGCATTGGAGTTTAGGCTTTATGGGGCAGGAGGCGTTAAAAATGAGGTTTTGATACAGGTTGTACCTTTTCTATCTTTATCAAAATAACAAAACCATCGAACTAATCATTACTAAATTAACTAGAAGATTTTCCCAGGTTTCGAATTCGCGCTAAGTTTTTAAATCCATTTTAGTTTTTTATTTAATCTCCTGTGATAAGATCAAACATATCTGGGAACATATTCCAATCGTAAACTACAAAAGCCTAAGTAATTGTCATAGAAGAAGTGTCTAGGGCCAGATGTGTATTCAGAGAGCAATACAGCAACAGTTATTAACCTTATCCAGCCTGGGCACTTTTGTGCTCTCCAGAGTCTGGGGAAGATCGAATAGGTCCTCGTTCCTTGGCAGCTAATATCTTTGGAACCGCGTGCACCAGCGTTTCCATTTTGTTTGGCAGATGCAGAATTTATTTCTTAATCTTACTACATATTTTTATTAAAATTAGATCAATAACTTTCAAGTTCTTAGCGAAAAAACCAGAGCCAGTATACTGCTGTACATATTTTAATTAGGACGTATCGCTAAACGCTGCTAGCATTGTCAACCAAAATAGTGCAACTGATTACTTTAAAATTTAATAAACTATGGTCAAGTGTAACATTTATGACGTGATAATTCAATTATGAAAGAAGAAAACGATAGCTATTACATACTTTTTGGTCAAATTTTGATATCGGGTTTTATAAATTTTGGCTTTACCATAATGACGGCCAGGCACAATGTCTGAAGGTAACAAGTTTAAATAGGTGAAAGGATCAACTATTGGTTTAATAACGTTGCAAAGTACTTTGTGTGCCTTGAGTAATTTAAGAGCGTCAGTGATACAAACCCAGATGTGCAACTTGAGTAACTTACTCAAGGTACTCAAAGTCTCACCAAACGATGAATTTAAGGATAAACTAAGTCTCACCAGGCGATAAATTTAAAGATATATTAAAACTCGTGTTTCAGTCTTTTTAAGAGCTTTAACAAGTCTATATCGCTCAAGATACAACTAAGCTCTACAGTCTATACAATTGTCTCTCAAAATTTTCCCAAAATCAAACAATTAAAATTTGCCTATTTGATCAAGGTAATGGCGTAGCATTATTGAATTCTGAAAGTAAAAGTTAGATTCAATAGTTGTTGACTCAATCAAATTTAAAGAAATTAACTTTAATTTTGATAGTAATTCACTCGAAGACCGCAAGTCTGCTCCTTGGATCAAAAAAGCCAATAGCAATAAATATTACTTTGCAACGTATATTCAGCCAATAATTGATCCTGACACCTATTCAAACTTGTTACCTTCAGGCATTGTGCCTGGCCGTCTTCATGGTAAAGCCAAAATCATAAAACCGGATGTCCCCTTAGACCAGTCACTTTCATGGTTAATACGCCTGAACATAATCTTGCCAAATGGCTCGACTCTTTAATTAAACTCTACATTCCTGATAGTTATTTCTTACCTTCAACTTCAAGTCTTGTTGACAAGATTAAAGAAGTTAAGCTCACCAATAATGCTAAACTAGTAAGTCTCGATGTCACTAGCCTCTTTACCAACATTCCATTGACTTTGCAATAGACCCGAGAGGGGATGAAAAGCTTCGATAGGTTTTATTTATGTTAGTTTTCTTATGTTAATTTGATTATGTTTAATAAAGTATTACCATTAATATTTGTTGGTTTATCAAAACTTAGATCAAATTAAGAAATGAAATTAGTGATGATTCCAAAAATATTTAATCTTGTTTCGATAGTTCTGACATTACTTATCAAAAACGTTCAAGCGATTTTGTTGAAAGTTGTGCAAAGAAATGCATTCTTCGCACACCCAGAAAACGTTTTTATTGCCCTGCTTTGTGATAAGGATAAAAATGTTCCTTGATTGGTGGTAAGCAAAGCCCAGTCTTTGAAAGCCAATATGCCTAATTTCTCCTTTGTCGCTCACAGCGAAGAAGGTTACAGTGACGCAAACCCAGATGTGCAGTTCCTCATTAGACAGTTTTGTGCTGCCCTAGCTGAATCTTGAGGCCAAGTTTTATTACCAACTTATTAATTTGAATGCCAAAGACATTGAAGAGCCCCTCCCCGCAATGAGAGATATCAATGATTCGATGCTTAAAGACATTTGCAGCAATGATTTGAAATTACATCATCCTCACTTCAATCAATCAACAAAAAGATGTCCAAAGCTTGTTTTTGAAGCACCTTCTGCCATCACGGAGTGTGAGCGAAAAAATGGAATGATCCGCCAAAAACTTAAATTGCTGATATCAAGGGCGTAGCCAGAAAAAATTGAGAAAGGGCCAAATTTTGCAACTTTTATTGTGACGTCATTTACTTATAACGGCATTTTGCCTTTCGTGAACTACGCTCGTCGCTACTATAACAATTGCTGTACAAAACAGAGAAAGTGCGAATGCGATTTCACTGATCTAATGTAGTTTTATCAAGAACGGCTTTAATAGTTTAACTTCAATTGTGACGTATAACCCATTATTTAAGGAATATCAAGGAAACCACTCCCACTGGTAGATTGAACGTTCTGATAAAAGAAGCGACGTCTTTGTAGTAGTCCGCATCGCAATAAAACAAGAGAGCGCTCAGCAAGATGCTTATTTCCTGCAATTACCATAACTTAGATCAATGTTTCTTAACCAGGGGTGCTGAAATCAATTTCCGGGGGTGCTGGGAAAGGTCGCATATGTGGCGGTCAAAGGTATAAGGAATACGTTTCTACGAACGTATTATTTTTACCACATATTTTAAAATTTAATACTGCGTTAAACTTTGACCGGCTTTTCATTTATGTTGTAGCATAGTGATAAAAACCACTTGATTTGTAGGAGCGGTTTACAATTCAATATCAAATCAGAATCACAAGCTTTGTATATTACTAGTGCTAACGTTCGGTAGTGTATAAAATTTTTAACTTCGATGCGTTTGTCAGATTGTTTATCGGTTAAGTTTGAATGATTCTACAATGCTGAAAAAATGCAAATGCAATGACGAATATGTCAGGTATGGCTTCATTGCACTCCTGGATGATTGTGGAGGACCAGACCAAGCACAATGCATGACCTGCCATTTCATTTTGTGCGACTCTAATTTGAAGCCTGCTAGACTCAAAGCGCACCAGGCGAAACATCCAGCAGCAGGACATGAACAGAATTTCCAGGCTCTGCAGGCTAAAAGAGCAAGATATGACCAAAGGGGTACACTACCCCATCTGGATGCAACGTAATGCAAAAGCCATTTCTAAGAGCTTCCTACAAGGTGGCATACCAGTGCGTCCAAGTGAAGGCTGCACATTCAGCCAAGAAACACCGAATGAAGCCATTTGCTATTCGAGTGGTAGAACTGGTCCTGGGAACAGAGGCAGCCAAGAAGATGAAGGACGTACCCCTGTCCAATGATGTCACTGCAGATGGAATTGCTGACATGAGCTGTGACATCTTAGATCAGATTGTTCAGGAGATTAAAGATGGTCCCATCCGCATTATTAACAAATGGACGAATCAACAGACGTTTTCATCATGAGCCAGCTGATTGAATATGCTTGGTACATCAAGGATGGTGATATTAAAGACGAATTCCTCTTCTGTGAGCCTTTGCAAACAACGACGAAGGCAGATGATGCATTGCGACTTGAGGCCGATTTTTTTGAGAAATATCAGATAAAACAAGAGAAGTTAAGGTCAGTATGTACAGATGGTGCCCTAGCCATGATCGAAAAAAAGTCTGGGTTTGCTGTTCTGTTAAAGTCGAAGGTACCAGATATCATAGTCATTGCCGCCTAACCTGAAAGATGTTCTGTCTATTTGTGTGCAAGTTGTAAATTCTATCCATGGTCGTCCTTTACACCGCAGATTGTTCAAATTATTCTGTGAGAAAATGGGAAATGAACATCAAGTTCTTCTCTTTCATACAGAAGTGCGGTGGCTTTCCTGTGAAAAAATCTTGACTCGTATGGCAAAGCTCAAAGAAGAGATTACAATATTTATTCGAGAATATCAGAGTAATTTTGTAGATAAATTGGAGGACAAAGTCTTTATCATATCTCTGTCCTATCTTGCAGATATATTCAGTCATTTCAATGATCTCAACATGTTCGTGCAAGGCATGTATGCTAATCATATTCTTTGCACAGAGAAGATCTAAGCCTTCAAAAAGAAGCTTGCGCTCTGGAAGCGTTGAGTTGAAGGAGGAAGTGTGGAAAACTTTCCAATTATTGAAGAAAATTTTGGGATAAGACAATTAGTCGAATGGCTTTAGAAAATATTGTTACTCATCTGCTGCACCTTGAAACCACCACAAAAAAGTACTTGCCCCATGATTTGACATTCTCAGAATGGATTTAGCAGCCCTTCTTGGCAGAAATGAGTGATGCTGACAGCCTGAAGGAGGAAATTATAGATTTGCAAGAGAACCAGAGTTGCGAGACAAAATTCCGTGCAACATCTCTGTCTCATTTTTGTTGTGATCAGCTAGTTGCATATCCTGGACTGGCGAAGGCAGAGCTGCAAAGCAATGACCACTCCATTTCCAACTACTTACCTGTGCAAGAAGGCATTCTCGACAATCCTCTTAATCAAGATAACTGTCCAAAACCGTCTTCATGGAGGCCTGTTACACATCATGAGTATGGCTCTGACAAACACGATGCCACGATATAAAAAACTAGTTGCACATAAGCAGGAACAAAAATCGTATTGATGAGTGTATTTTAAATTGAGTTTGTCAATGAACTTTCCTTTGTTTTCTCATTGTTTTTGTGAATGCTATTGCGAAAATTGCTGTTTTTGATTTGAAGAATGGACCAAACATATGATCAAGATGTACTGCACAAGTCTTTACTTTATCCTTATAAGTAATCAGGTGTTAGCCAACGATAGGGGGTGCTGGATTGCTTAGGTCAGACTAAAAGGGGAGCTGAGGTAGAAAAAGGTAAAGAAATACTGACTTAGATTATCAATTCATCACTCGACTGCGACATAGAAGAAAAACTTCGGCGATATTTAGTGTGTAAAATGTACATATCTTGTTTGATAACATTTGAAAGTTTAAAAACTTAAAAAGCCACGCCCGACCCACCCCCTTGCTAAAAGTCAACAATAAACTCTAATGTACCTGTAGAGGCGCAAAAAAATTTATGCTTTAATTTGTTTGATACTGTTTTGTAATTTGACTTAAAATTCAGGGGGGGGCCATGGCGCTTTTGGCCCTCCCTGGCTACGCCTATGGACTGTTGTCCGTTGCTAAGAATAGCTTGCATTATTGTCGCACTTGAGTAATTTCACTGCAGTTCAGTCATTTAATCTGCGTTGCATTGCTACGCATGTTTCTGTCGGTGTAAAGACACTGAAGAGGCTGAGAAACACGAGAATTACGTCTTCGAATAAAAACAGACACTTTTGGTTCTTGTGTTTTGTTTCTGGTATACAAATTTTGCTTGGCAATTGGAAATTTTAGATTTAAGTCCGTTACATTTATGTTACCGTAATGTATTTATTAGTTGAATCGACTTTGTTTTCAGATTTGTCTCATAAAGCTATCTTACTGTTAAATGTTAGCAAAATGGTAAGGAGCGGTAGATCATATGGACAGCCTTGTTAGCTGGTAATTCGCAAATTGAAAAAATAGAATCATATTTTAAGCCATTTTGACCAGCAGATAGATATCATAAATGTACAGATGGAAGATAGAATGGAATTTTGGGATGGAGAGGAAGATGGAATGCAAATAAAGTGGAAGCTGGAAAAACGTCTTCCATTTCATTCTATGTCCTGGTGAAGAAGACAATGAACACAGTTCCTTCTACATTGTAAAGAATGATGTTGAATCTGCCATCATATGTTTTGCGTTTTGCATGTAAGCTTCGTTTCTGTTAAATTTATGTGTTTAGCTGATACGCTATCCGAAGCTAATCTGCTTATTCAAAATGCTGACCTGTGAAGACTAAGAAATTGATTATGTTGTTCATTTCATAATCCAAAACTTTTCAATTACAACTTCAAATCTTGAAGAATTTCGAGAAGCTACAGCTCTTGATTCGTTACTGCAGACAGCCACGAAATACTGCCAAGACAGATGGGCGATAGAAGAAAGGAAATATTCCAGCCAATCTTGGAAAATACAGGCATATTCAAAACACGCTCCATTTTTTGGAAGGCAACATTTTGACAAATTCTCGAATTGCTGTTCTTTTTGAACTGCAGTCTGAATTTCTTACTTTCAATCAGAAAAATCATTTTGGTGTCGGAAAGTGCAAGGCATGCGTACATAAATTGCTATATTGGCTACGAATGTCGTAAGACATTTAATCGTTAGTAAGTGCATGTAACGTTTGCTGCAAGTTTCAAATAAGCAGAAAGGAAACCGTTGATTTCGCATGAAATCCCGAATGTTCTATTTTATCAAGTTGGTGTTGACATTATGATTTTTAAAATGTCGATTATTTGATTGCTGTTAATTATTTTTCCAAATCTCTTAAAATGATTGTTTTGCAAGACAAAACTGCAAAAATTGTTGTTGAACATTTAAAGTGTGTTTCAAAACAATTCGGTATTTTTAATAACATACTGCCCGATAACATGCCACTACAAACCGTGAATTTTTAACTTTTCCCACGATTGGAGTTTTAAAACTACAACATGTAGTCTCACTTATCCCTAATGCAATTGCGAAGTCGAACGCGCTATTCAAACTATGACCAGTATTCTCAAACAAGCTGACTATGAAAACAAAGATCCCTATTTGTCACTGCTCGAGTTCTGCAATACTCCTGTATCTGGTTTATGTTATTCTCCTGCTCAATTATTAATGAGTAAGCAATAGCACGGCAAACTTCCTTGTGCTCTCATGTTGCTTGAACTTGGTGTTGTTGATGTTACTGATTTTATAAGTGCTGTACAATCTTGTTAACAGCATTATTACAGTCGAGACACTAAGTTGCTATTTGCTCTCTAAAAAGGGGAGAAAGTGTACTGAATACAGCACAATCGCAGAAATCAAGCCCTTATTGTAGGCAGAGATGATAATTCTCGCTTATACTTCATATGTAGTGCGAAGCCAGCATGGTTTAGTTCGGCAAAACAGACGCCATTAGAACTACCCCTACTGCTAATTTTACCCGTAACAATCACTGTATTGATGATGATGGTGATAACTATGCAAATCTTTTAATTAATGGATGTTATTATGCAAATCTTGTGAGTGATAATTCCTGAAACTATCTTCGTGCAACTACTCCTTATATCAGGACATCGTCTCGCACTAGCAGTCTTACCCATACTGGCAAAGTTGACGATTACGTTTGGATCCAGCATGTCTGGTGTTTGCTTCGTTAAAAGTGGGGATGTAACATATGCTTTAATGCTCCACTCCGGACAAATTTTTGATAAGCATGTTGTGAAATAGCGACGCACTATGTCGCTGAAGTTATCGTCATAACACTGCTACATATACTTTTCTTGTTTAATGAGATTGAGTTGAAGCTAAATGTCCATCAAGTTGCAGCATTCAGTGCAATGATTTTAAAACTTTTGAGCTTTTGACTTAACTTTTTTTCATTGTGAGGTTATCTTAACGTTAGCGACATATTTTCATTAAATCAAACCACTGTTAATAACGGCACCGGAGAACACTATAGGTCCCTGTAATGGACTAACAATATAAATTACTGCTGAAAAAACTTACTTGATAGTAAACAAAAAGTTGTGGTTAACTTATGTCTTTCTGTTTTTTTATTAAAAAATAATAATTTTGATAAATTCTGCATATATGCTGTACAACAAAATGTTTTATGTCGGTAAATCATTATTTACTATTCAGGTAAAGTCTTTCGAAGGGGACTATTTTTGAAAATTGGCTGCTTTGAGATATTTGTCATTTTATGTTAAGTTTCATGGTGGCTTGTGACTTCGATACCATTTACTGCTCCGAAAAATGATTAACTGTTAATTTATTTGTTCCTGGAATTTCGCACCGTTGATAATATCAATGCTGATGAAGCGTTAAAGAGCTTTGGAAGGTGCATATGGTATTTGACAGAAGAGCTTCTTCCATCAGCTTTCTTTACCAATAATGTCAAGGATTTAACAACAACTATAATGGCAAAAGTAATAACTTCTTTAGAAACTAATGGTGTTTACATTAAAAGGATTGGGTCCAAATATGGCGAACCAGTTTTCCAAACTATCTAGACTTTTACATTGGAGAAGATTCGCGGTCATTTTTCGAAATTCTAAAAGTTGATTCAACAGTTTTAAAGAAACTGCTTGAAAACGACAATTCATTCTACAAAAATAAAAAATTAATTGGGGATAACATTAAACTGGTTAATGATGTTAAACAGCGGTGAATAAAATTGGCCTTAAATTTTTATAAAACTGCTTCTTCTTCGTATGGAGTGGCATCCAAAAAATCCGATGGGATCAGATGCTCGTTGCGGTGGTATTAAGAAGCATCAAGCATCGTCACCCAAAACCGTCAGACCAGCCATCCCTCGAGGTGCCCGATGTATGGGACACGTTTAGATAACGTAGTCTGCGATTTGATCGGCCACACTCGCAATTCGGCGAAGGAGCGAGATCCCATTTGTACATGTACGAGTAGAAACCCCCAACGCCAGTCCGCAAGCGATTGAGCTTAACCCAAGATGTTCTGGGCAAGCCCATTCCAAGCGGCCTAGAACTGCCCCTGGGAATAAAAACATGGAGTACGGATGTGCATTTAGAATACTCTGCGCTCCATCTATATTTCGTCCACTGACCCGCGCGGATGCCTAGTTTAGATAGGCCATTTAATAGTTTCCACGCAGCAAGCACAAATGGGCGTGTAGACTTTAGTCTCTCCTGGAGCAAATCCGGTAACCCACCTAGGTGACCGTGTAAAATATGGTCTGGGTCTAGAGTGCCACGCCTGGCCAAGGAGAGTGTCGCTCCCAAGCGGCGAAACTCAGCTTGGTGGATGCCTGACAGGATTGGCAGGTTGTGCGTTGGCGTAGGACGCAGGCATCCAGTGACAATGCGCAAGGCGTCATTCAAAACACTGTCGATGAGACTGGTGTGTGCGCTGCGACACCAAATTGGTGCGGAGTTCTCAGCTGTAGCGTAAACCAAGGATAGGGCAGCTGTACGCAGTGTTTTAGCACCAGCACCCTATCCCGAGCCCGCAAGTCGCCTCAGAAGCGTGACGCGGAAAGCTAGTTTTTTGCGCAATGTCTCGAGATGGTGGCGGAACGTGAGTGATCTGTCCAGTTTTACCCCAAGGTAGGTTGGAGCTGGAAAAAATGGCAAGAGCTTACCATTAGCGTAGACTTTAACCTCATGTTTGGCCTCTCGATTGTGTAAACAAAAGGCCGACGTCACCGTTTTAGTATGACTGAGTTTCAGCCTCCAAGACTTGAGATACGCTGAGAGTGTAACCATGCCTTGGCTTAAAGTTTTCTTCAAGCCCTTACAGTCCCTACATAAATGCAGCACAGCCAAATCATCGGCATAAGCATACTTTCTGGAGGTTGTGGAAGGAAGATCGTAAATATAGATAATAAAAAGGAGGGGGGTCAAGACCGATCTCTGGGGGATGCCGTTTCTCAGACGTAGGAGCCTGCTTCGCTTGGTATCACCAGTGGTGAGGATGAAGCTTCTATATCAGATAAGCTCCAAGATAATCCGAACCATGTGCTTATACGGCAGTAGTCTTAGCAGCTTGCAGGTAAGCCGCTGTGCCAGACAGTGTCATAAGCGGCTGTCAAGTCGACAAACACAGCACCGACCTTCTTCTTAGCCTCAAAAGGGTCCTCGATATTTTGCGTGAGCAAAACAGTTTAGTCCACGGTTGATCTCCCTAGGGAGCTGTGGATCGATAATTGATGCCACACGGGTATGGATAAACATCTTGAGAATCTTGTAGGGGACACAAAGCAAAGATGTTGGGCGATAGCTCTTGGGGTCCTCCTCAGGCTTCTTAGGCTTTGGGGTCGCGACTACCAGCGCTCTTCTCCAGATTTTGGGAATTTTAGATCGACGCAAGCAATAAGAAAGGAAGCCACATAACTAGGACTTTAGAGCAGCTCCAGCATGGAGTATAAGCTCCGGGCAAATAGAGTCAGGGCCAGAAGCTTTATCTGGCTTTAGGTATTGAAGGGCGGCAGTGAAATCTCTTGATGTAAATTTCCTAGAGATATTCACTGGACTTGATGTTGTGGCCCTCCAGAGGTCAGACACCTCTTGAGATATGAGTCGAGACAATGCGGGGTTAACGTCCTCATATCTCCCGTTTCTAACCAGCTGAGATGCGATGGCGTCAGCTGAGATGGAACAGTGACGAGAGGAGTGTTGTGATCTGCCAGTAAGGTTATTCAAGATACTCCATGCTTTTCGACTAGAGTGTGAAAAATTGATGCTCTCAACTGCTTTAGACCATCGTTCCCTCGGTTTCCTGTTGAGCTTAGTGAGCAGAGCTGTGGCAGCTCTGCTAAAGTTGTTTTCGTCGAATCTCAGGAACACTCGGTAAAGGTTCTCACACTCTAAACACCAACACGGTATGTGGTTGTTTCGACAACCATTGATGATGTTGCAGAAATCCTGGTAGACCTGATTCACGTCCGGTAAATCGGGTGGTAACAAAGTTTTGGCGAAATTGTTTCGTCAAAGCTATGTAGTGGCTCCACTAGGCCATACGGAATTTCTATTGTAACGGGCATGCTTGGCAGGGGCAAAGCAAACCTTGGTGGTGTGATTAACGATGGTCGATGTAATGAGTCGGAAAACTTCTCTAAGACACTTCTGTCAGATAATCGGGTGTCCGAGTCAGTACTAGCAAACGCAAGATCAGGGTTGGAACCACTGTTCCAGCGGCCAGAATGAAAGCTGGCAGAATCCTTTGAATTATTTTCTTGAAAATAATCCTTTGAAAGATTGGAACAATTCGTTGAATTGCTTTATGTTGGCGGTGCTAGGGATAAAACTATGTGCCTACTACTTGTTAGCATAAGCGAAGACGCTAAAAGGCTAGGGGTGAATGGTGAAGGGGGACGGCAACCATACAAAATTTGATTTTTAATTGGAAAACTAAAGTAATTAACATTTATTTTATTTGTAAAAGTTTGACCATAAGGTGTAAATCTTTTTTTTGGTTGGCAAAGGATAGTTTTGTGGAAGTAACTTATCTGAGCCTATTTACAACAGTAGGCCATAGGAATACACTATAATCCAAATAACAACATAACAAGTTATGCCATTTTGTTGCAAATTACCAGACTTTGTCGGCTTCACCCGGGTTGTATCGAATTAGAAATATTGGTTGAGCCGGCTGTGCTATTATTTATTGCTTTTATGCTATTCTGCTATCACGTAGATTGCCTTTAAAACTCAATAAATTGACGTTGTGTGTAACAATTGTCGATTTTTGGAGGGTGGGCAGCAATTGTAACACTAGTGCGGGTCAAATGTTGCAATCTTATTTCGCTGCAAATGAAGCATGTCTTATTTATATAAAATTTTGTTGGTGGCTCCTGGATATTCTTAAATCAAACGTATCACAAAAATTAAGCAGGTTGTCTTAACCACCATCTGTGCACATTAACCAACGTCTTGCATTCAAAAGCTGAGATTTATTAATCTACACAGTAAGTCTGAGTCACAATTTCGACCATCATGTGCTAGTATGATGAGCACAATGTACCACCCAATAGCCAATAGCTGCGTTATTTGCACTAAATCCATTTTTCACCAAGGCGACTATTCTTGTTATGGTCACAGCAAACTAAACAAATATTTTAAAAATACATGTACATCTTTGTCGTCATTAGTTTTCTCAGTTCCGCAATTTTTAGCTCGGTCTCCTTTTTCTTCTTTGAACTTTTATCCTTTTTTTAAAGCTTTTTTCTCCAGCCGCATGACTCTGTTTCGCTTTTTTGATTTCTGTTTTTTATCTATTTATTTTTTTGCTCAAGAGCATTTCTTGTCGGTGTATGATAAGATTTTAGGTTTTACGCATTTTTCTTCTACCTTTTTTTTCTTGTGGGTGATTTTGAAATTGGCGTGATGCACTCCGGAGAAAATTACAAAGTCCGTCGAATCTTTCTAACTCTACTCTAATGATTTACTTAGATGTGCACGAAACTTCTGCATTGATTTTAATATTATCGAAAATGTCTTTGTTGAAGGAAATACTCAAGTGCAAGAAAGTTTTGAAACTAGATTTTTAGAGCGACAGCTGAAGGAAAATCTAGCTCAAGATTCCAGCAAAATTGAAAGCTATGTTTTGAATGAATTCTCAACCACCAATTGTTCTAATGTATACTGAAGCTCCATTGCGGATAACATATGCTTAAAATTATTTTCTAGGCGTAGGGGGCACATTGTTTCCTGTGGCATGGAGTAGACTTGGAACTGAAATTGAATATGTTGCAACTATTTCTCGTTCTACCACAATTAAGGCACATATCTCTTTTTTACCACGTCCACCCACTCTGTGATCAGGTCTTTCCACACAATGGCGCATTTAGAAACAAATTTCTGGGGGGAGGGGTCAGAGCCATATTTTTTTGAAGATCACTTTTAAAATGCTAGAGGTTTGCTCATTTATAGAGCTGTTGCTTGTTCCAAACTAGTTATTAGGCACTTCCGAATTGATAATGACAAAGTGCACTTTTGAAATGCAGAAAAGCAATTCTGTTCTGCTATTTGAGATCTCTTCCTTTATTCAGAACGCTCGAGATCATATATATTATTGCAACAGAATTCAAGCCTTCTGATTTCTTGAGGTAACAGGCGTCAACAAATTTGACAAGCTTGCTTTATAAGCTTGTAAGAATATTTTCTTGCTTTTCAGAAAATACGTGATAATGTAAACTATAGCCATATTGAAATCGAGAACCTCTTCAAGTCTGTTTGCTTTTTAAACATATCGACCTACATGTTAAGTGACATTACATATTTCAAATTCAGATGCAACACTTTGCAGAGATTGACCTTGTTCTGTCACAGACTCTATTGCTTGTTGTAGATTGTGCATGGCTGGTCGAACGTTTTGTTTATTACACCATTCTAACAAAAACCAGCAAGTTAAATTAAAACAAAGTAAAACAAAACCGTGTTATCGCGGCCATTTGCCACGCACCATAATCATTCCTCTTACGCCTTAATCATCAATTTAGTCAGCATAACTTAACCCTTAAAATGCATGTACTACTTCTGTCAAAATAACGATTATTTCAAAATGTAATATACAAAGATATCAAAACCAATTTTGTTATAAACTATCAAAAATTTACTGGCTTATTTAACGTACTAACGTTTCCGTTTAACTTTGTTTGGTAGACCTACGATTTGTCAGGAATAGACTGACAAACAATTGAGGAAAAAATACGTTTAGGGAACAGATTGAACAATGACGCAAAACAATAACGCAAATGTTATTTTTGTCCCCAATTGCAGTCGTCCTTGGTCTCCACAATCATCTACCTTGTGAAGAATTTTGAAGGAAGTGTATTGAAGCCATTTTTTCCTAAACGATTTCATCGGAGAAATTCTCCCCTCCCCCAGAATATTGTACACCTTGAGTATCTCCCCGACTGACGTTTCCTTCCAAAGTTCTTGTTTTGAAGGGTATTTGTTGTAGTTATAAAGGGTCATTTAACATCTGAATTTCGTCAAGTGTCGATAAAAAGATGCTTTTACCTTCTTTCACTGTCCATATATGGCAAGAATTCACCACCTGCGGCGATAATGATACCTTTACACGAACAGACAAAAACTCATTTTGAACAAAAACTTTACTTAAGATCGAAAAGTTTTACTTTCAGTAAGCTGATTTTCAAAAAAGTCTTCATCTTTAAATGATTTTAAAAAATTCTCAAATTTGACTTACTGGCGGGCGGCCATATATTGAAATCAAGTTGGTAACGCAGCTTCCAATAGAGAAAAGATTAGGCAACCATTGTCTATCGCAAAGGCCAAAGCAAAGACTTACAAGAACGCTACCGTGGTGGTGACAGCATTTCTGTGTAAGCAAAAAAGTTGCCAGCACTTAGTATCGCTCCTGAAAATGCTGTAATTACATTCAAAGCTATTAAGACCCAGTTTCCACCAGACATATCAGATTCCGATGGAAACTGGGTTCTTTTTTTTTAATACATTGAAGATAATTGTTTCGGACAAACAATGCGAAGAACAATAGAACGCGATTTCTGCTTACATCTAGTATTTTGTATGAGCACGTAAATATTACATTGCTTTGGACAAACAACTCAATCGATGGTTTTGCACAGTCATCTACAAGAGAGGCGTACAACGTTTTGCAGGCGGAGTAGAATCACTCAATTTTACTGAAAGCGTGGGACTGCGAGCCAGAGGGTACGACTGAGAGCTCATTCAAGTTGAAAGATTTTCTTAGCTCTTTCTCAATTCTTGAAGACATTTTTAGTGATCGATAGTGATTATTTTGCTTTTCTCGGGCTGGTTTTTAAGATATCTTTAAAATTTGTTTCCTATCCACATTGCTTTTGAAAAAGCAATGGAAGACACTAAACTGACCACTCCAATGGGTACAGCAAGTTATGCTCCTACACAAAAACTTTGTTACACGCCTTTGATCTGCTCTACAATCATCTATAACTGCACATTATCCATGCGTTTGGAAATTCTTAGAAGTGTTGCAAACTTAGCAAGCAACTGCTGAGGTAGCTGGTTACCGGCCACCACCACTGTACCACTATCATCGGCAAAAAGGTCGGTAAATCTCATCAATTCCACATCGTTTTGAAAATGAAATCCAATTTTACGAAACTATACAGTACATGATGTTGTGCACAGAGGGGAAGAACAGATACATACTATTATTTAACAACTGTGAAATCCTGAGCTATTACAAAAACATTTAATAGATATTGACGACAACAATTGTTTAAAATTGTAGCCCAGACAACAGTTTAGAACAACCAAATAAGTCCAAAAGTAAGGTTCCTGGTTGCAAAAAAATAATCGCAGGACAAATACAAATAGGCCTACTAACAACTACTCACAAACCTTTCCCACAAAAACGTGAAAAACAAATTCATAGTTTGCAACTGTACTTTGAAGGCTGAGGTCTTTGACACGCAAAAACTAGTTTATCAGTATCAACTATGGCATAGCTTACATTCAGTAAACATTTTAATCAAAATATTGCTTTTGAGCAATCAAATATAACCGGCAATCACTATGCGTAGGCTCAAATGAAAAAATTAAGCAACGTTCACGAGGAATCTGACGTTGTCATTGAAAAGATGATACAAAGCAGATTTAAAATCGTTTTATACTGAAATAATATTCTATAAACGTGAAATACGCAAACGACTTAAAAATATTAGTTTCAGAAAATCATCTGACGGACTGGCATGGCTTTTTCGCAGGGTCACCAAACGATCATCAGTTTAGGTAAATTGCGATCGTACGTTTAATGATGATGGATGCTCCTCGCGGACATAATATAGAACAAAAAACGGATCTCTTTATCAAACTCATTCAAACTGAATCAAAACCAGAATTTAATTGAACTGAACTGAACAAAATTACATCAAACCGGACTAATTGAAGACAATAAAAATGAAATCAACCGATTTAAACTATTAAATTGATTAATAGATATTAAGGCAACTTATAGGCAATGACGTAGTTAACGATGTAGTGCAATCGATGAGATTTACCGACCTTTTTGCTCTTATTCGCAAAGGCAACTTACTGTAATCAACACGATTTTAACTAACGCACGATACTTAAAATGTTCACTTGACTATCTGAACATAACAAACTGGAGAAATTAAAACCAGGTTACCCAAAAACTTGTGGTGTTACGTACGACAATTAAAATAACTGCAAATCAAAAACACCATACGATATAATTCAGGAATAAACCGCTTTAAGACACTTTTTTCGAAATGCGATCTATTGATAGAACAAACCAAATCTTTAATAAACAGAAAATCGATTCAACTCAGACACGCCAATACCAACAAGTATGGCACAGGGATTGTATATCGAACAATTATGAAGTGTATGTATCAGGCACGTAGCCAGCCGGATAGTTTTGGGGGACCAAATGCAAATCGTTGGGGGCAAATATTTTTTCATTTACTCTGGTGATTATATAGTTTGCAACATCAACAATATTGGTTGATATTTTGCTACTGCAGTATGAAAAGACTCGTGTATGTTTACTATTTATCGGTGTGAAAACCTTTATTGACGTGTCTTACATACAGTTTGGATATTACATGTTAGTGTCGAAACAAGTGAACAAACTTTGGAATAGCACGCTTACACGGATTTTGCTTATCATAACTATAGCTTTAACAAAAAATTGTAAAAATCACATAAAAGTAAATAACACGGTTTTGAAGTTTAGTAACAGATAGTATTGCTTCGACTTATAGCAACTACACTGTCTTTTAAATTTAAATGACACAGCTTTAAGATTTAAAATAGAGGTGTGCAAAGTGCGGCCCAAGGGCCAAATGGGGCCAGCGATGTAAAATTTTGTAACCCATGATGATGGATGCTCCTCGTGGACATAATATAGAACAAAAAACGGATCTCTTCATCAAACTCATTCAAACTAAATTAAAACAGAATTTAATTAAAGTGAACTGAACAAACATACACTAAACCGAACTAAATTAATGAGTTTATACGAGCAATTATTTAAACTTGAAAATGGCCTAGCCCTAGGTAAATAAGGTTGGGGAAATACACCAACAAACCACGCTATTTTATTTTATTTTCTGACTTGTATGAAAACATATTCCAAAAATTAAATGTTCAAATCGATCTATTTAAGCTAAACTGTAGAATCATAACTTAAATTGACTTACAGCTTGTTACAAGACACTTTAATTCTTGACTTAATTGTTAGAAAAGAACAAATACTGACGTAACAATTGGTGAATTGAAATCCATTCGATGTTGCCAAATTTAATGTGCGTTAAATTTATTCAATGTTGAAAAACCGTAAAAATATTAGCGGACGGTTGCATCTCTAGTAGTTGTGCAATCACATCAATGATGTAATCATATTAAATATATTTGTATTTTCTAGTCTACGAACCTCCACTTACGAATGGGGGTGTGAAGTGTTTTCCTTTTGAGAAGGAAAAATCTCAAGAATGCCAGAGACTGATATGGTGTGCGAAATTTCTTTAAGCTGAAACTACCTGAAATTGATGACCTATGTGAACAACTAAAATCTGGTAACGGTAAAGATCGTCTGTACTCTGCCATGCTTAAAGAAACGTCAGAAACTTTAAGGCGCCAGCTGTCAGCCATGCCATTTTTCTACAACATTCTGGAACGTGATGAAGCACAAAACGACAAACTACCAGATCCGAATAAACTGACTTATGCTCCATTAACTAATCTAGGCTGCGAGAGCGGGTTTACTTGGTTTGATAATCGCTTAAAAATTAGCGGTGGGACAGAATCGGTCCAATCAATATCCAGGAAAAGTGTCATCCGTACCAATGCACTCCTTGTAGATTCATCATTCGACAACTTAAGTGATAAAGAAAGATTGGATAGTTGGAAGTGGGTGAAAATCTCCGAAGAAAGCTCAGAAGTAAGGAAGCTAGAGAGAGATTCCTTTAGCACTGTAAAGATGTCAAAAAAACTTGTTCTCGCTAAGAAAGAAAAGCTAAAAAGAAAGAAAAATCTAAGGTTATTGCAAACTATAGACATTTGTAAACAACATGGAGGACCTTTGACTGACAATAACTTGGAGTTGGTTGAATCGCTGTCTGAAAAACAACTCATCTCTGAAATTGTATTCCTGCGGCTCACCGTAGCGCCAAATATTCGTCAACAGAGACGTGTCAAGGACTCTAATACTGAAAAATTTCGTGTCGAAAAATTTGCTGCTAAAGAACTTCGTACAAGCATCAGAAACGCAATAAAACCAGAAGATGAGATTGATAAAAATGTTGACCAACTGCTCCTGAAAATTTTCACTTGAACATTTGTTATTATATTGGTATTTTTTGGCTTAGTCAATATAATCTCAGTGCTTTAACGATATATAAATATCCAATGTGTCAGATATTGATAAATTTAGTAGATATTTTAGAGAAAATTTTCATAAACATCGTCAATAGTGTATGTGAGCATCACGAAAGTGTCATTTTTGTAATCTACCACCCAAAAAACATATATATAGACATATTACACGATATATTTCTAAGTTATGCTGAAAAAACTCCAAAAATCTCGATTTTGACGGCCATTTTGAATAAATTAGCATTTTAAGAAGTCAGATGAAGTCATAGGTCAAAAATTCCAACGGATTCGAACTCAGCATCCAAAATGGCCATAGAAAACGCTAAGCTTGTCCAAAAGTTTTGCAAAAACTCGTCATGTACCCCACCATACTATTCATAAACGCAATTGTAATGAGGAAATACAAAAATCAGATCAAAATATGCCAGGTCAGACGTTATTTGTTAGAGGAAATCTTAAATTTGTTTTTCCTCACTCTGCCCAAATATAGATGGTCGCTGAAAGTTTGATCACAACTAAAAAAGAAATTAGTCACCTAGCCGAGCGTCGAACCCACGACCACTGGCACGTGAACCAAGTGCGTTGCGCATTCTCACGTCAATATCGCAGCAAAACTGAACTTAAACCTATTTCGCATGACAGACATTTCTTTGCAGTTCTCAAGGCGCGAAGTTCACATAACAGTAACTGAAGGACAAGATAAAAGAAAAGTGGGATAAAATATCAGTTGCTGAAATTCGTAAGTTCAAATCTTTTTGGAAAAAGACACTTCGATTGGTTGATTCCGAAGATGGAGACCATGTTGACCGTTTTCTCGATTAAAGACGTGGTAAGTAAATTTTAAGTCAACGTCTGGCATTGCATATTTTGACTTGAATTTTGTATTTCCTCGTTATGCTGCGTTTATGAATAGCTTTGGCTGAAAATTTCACCGCTTGACCAACACATAGCTGTTCATGACACGTACCAAATTTAATTTGGTTAATTGCAAAACTTAGTTTTTGATTTATTCTTGATTAAATAGGGTTATCACTTGTTTCTGCCCACCCAATATGTCACAAAAAGCCTCGAGAAATCGTGAATCCGTAAAATTTAAACCGCGTTGTAGCGAGGAAATACCGTAATCTCAATGACGTGTGAAATACTGTGAAGGATAATATCAGAAATGAGTGCATCGAAGAGACAACTAAAGTTGAAAGCATCGTAGAAGATATGAGAACCGAACAACTGGTGTGATGTTGGCGTATTAAACAAATGAGTCAGGATTAAACACCGGTTTTAGCCATAAAAATGCTTGTTCATGGCAAAGAAATAAAAGACCGAAGAAGAAGTGAATAGAACTGACAACAAATGACATCAGATAAAAGGAAACTGGTCCGAGTTGATCGCAAAAACACAGACGCACAGCGAAATGGCTGCAAAAACCGGAGGACCACAGCTAGCAAGGACAAACACCAAGTCCTTCTAATTGAATAGACGAATGCAAGACGATGAGGAATTGTGGTCTGTGACTTGTTTGACATAGGAAACTAGTTATTCAGTTTCGAGCAGGGCTACTAAACTACGGCCAGCCAAATTTGTTTTTTTGGTGTTATTTCGTTTGTTATTCTATCATTCTACATATTCTTTATAGTTGTGTTTCATTCTTCACATTACTCTTACCATTGAAGCCAAGCGAACTGTAATATGACTCGACCACAATGGAATTGGAGTTTGAGCCACGTATATCTATTGCGAAGCAGACGCTCAACTCACTGCACAATCGCCTAAGCTACTTAAAAATATTATGGGCACTATTATCGTAATCAAGCAATCAATATGATTCAGATAAATAGCTCTAATAGGCTATTTTTCCAACATGGGTCCCACTATAAGTGGCTTAATTTTAGAACATTAGTACTAGTAGAGTGCCGTATTAAAATGTGGTTTGTCAAAATGAACATCTTAATTTGATTAGAGATAATAAAACACCAAAACTGCTAGATGTTACATTGTTGCGTTTGCCAACTTGATCAAAATACTAAGTTTGTAGGTTACTGTGGACCTTTTTGACTACTGTTAAAATCCGCTAAAAGCAAAGAAGTCAATTAATCTAATCTGTTGTTCAGGTGTTTATCATCACTCAATAATAATGATTTTGTTCGGACGAGTTATTTAGCTTTTAACAAAGTGCATATATTTAGCGGAAGCTAACAATAAAGTTTACGAGTGTTTTCTGTTTTGAAGGTATAAAATCGGTGTAAATTTGAGCCAAATCACATTCGAGGTCTTACGAATTTTGTTATCGCACTACTTGTCAAAACAAAATCGTTATGAAGCTTTCCTTGGTTCTTCTTTTGATCGGAGTCGCTTTTGTGACGGGTAAGTTTTAATTGGTGTTGTTGCTGTTTTTGTATGTTCAATTCTATGGCAGCCTAATATCGTAGAGCTGCTAGTTATAAACTTCGTTTCCAAACGCACAATCATAAAAATCGAATGAATACTCTTTCAATAATAGTCGCTATGATTCAAGTTTCATGACTGCAATTAACTTTACAAAAACAAGTTCATTGCAATGATGCAACCTCAATTGCTGAGATTGTGTGATTGGAAAAAAAAATTTATTTAATACTAAACTGTTTTTTCAATTGCACGGACGCGATTTGCGGTTGAAAAAGAAATTTATTATATTTACAGTAATACAACTTTTCGTGGTTGTGCTGTTGCAAACGATGTTTACTTAAAAATTAACTTGGTATTTATTTTGTTTCAGCCGAAATAAGCTACTTTGAGGACGAATCTAGTCCTCTGAATGATCTCGATAATCTTAAGATGATGTTTGATACGTTTATGGAAATGGATAACGCTAGTCAGAACAACATTAATGGTTGGTTTAAAGATTTGGTCAAAAAAGCTAAGAATGTTGTCGTCAGCGTGGGCAAAAAAGTGGGCAAATGGACTTGCGATTTTTGCAAGAAACAGCCGGAGACGTGCGAAAAAATCTATCAAAAAATTACAACAGGTGGTTGTTAAAAATATTGACAACTACCATTTCAGGTTAGTGCAAAACTATAAATTATGTTCATGTATAAGCGCATATTTTCTTTTGTAACAAAGACGCTCCTAAGATAACAGTAAAAATTTGTTTTAAATATCTTGGAATTTCTAGTGATGCTGGCACAGTGCATTTCAATTATAAACCAGGCATGTAATTAATATCAAACAGCAATAGTACCAAACGGCATGTAAGTAGTAACAATGGTGCACAGCAGCATTAAGATACCCATAAGTCTAAAAACTTGGTTTGTTAGTCTTGCAATGGCAAGTTAGAACATTTTTGTGCAGTCGTGTCGCAAGCCTGACTAGTCTTGAATTTCTAAGACATCATCTCATTAGTCAAGTGCCGCAAAGTTGAACATGTTGGCAATTTTTCATGTAAAATCTCACAGGAATCACAAAAATTATCCGTATCCCCAGCACAAAAAAGTGGCCGATGGATTATACTCTTAAACCATAAACTAACTTGTTGTAATAACTTAACTGTAAGTGCTTGACTTTAGGTTAAATTTCTCTATTCCTAGCAACGATTATGCCGAGGTCATGCAACATACGCGCAGCCAGAGATTTTAGGTCATGCAGATAGGCCTACAATCACAAAATGTCATTAATAGTATGTCAAATATTAAATAGCTTATTTCAGAAATTACTCAACAATCACTTTGGCGCATCCCATGCTCCCCTACAAGTTTACATTTATGCTTCCATGCAAGTGGTGAATTAAACGGATAAAATTTTGTGAAATAACTGGTTGTTTCAATTGCGGGCAGGTCGAATTTTTAAGTACACGCTGGAACCAGGGCACATAAGGCGTAGCTAGGGACTTCAAACATTTTAGGAGAAATATAGCGACTACGTGCTTCCACCTCTGATGTTTGTCTATACGATTCCAATTGAATTTTCGGTACTTCTAATTTTGGAACAAGAATTGGCTATGTTAAAAAAGTATTAATTTTTTATTACTGTTCTCACGACTACCCATAATCTCAACTTTACCAATGGGAGTCCTACGATTGTGATAACCTTACTGTAACTGTACCACCCCGGTTAGTTTGTTTTTTTCCCTGGCTGCTATTATGCCAGAACCAACCATCATGTTTACGAACACAGGTTTTCGGTCGTATAAATAGGCATACCATTACGAAAAAGTTGGTTAGTAGCCGGCATACTTCTTAATAGCTTATTGCTGAAAATACATATAAATCACTTCGGTGCCTCCCACAATTTTAAAATTATGCTTCCATTCACTTCATAAATGGGTCTTTGATGCATAGCCCAGCAGAGCCGTTGTTTGCATTCAAGCTCACGTGTGCGGATCAAAATAAGATTTATGCCGACCGCAACGACATGTACATTAGCTGGCGCAAAGACTGCAAGGTCATTTCCCATTTCTAAAACTCACCGTTTGCTTGTTTTTCGATTGGTTGAATAAGTTCTCTTTATCTTGATTCTTACAGACGGCATTGGCATAACCATGAGTTTTGAACTTTTTTCTGTCGATGTGCTTCGAAAACTGCTTACGACACCTTAGTCCAGTGGTTCTCAACCTTTTTCAAACCGTGGCCCAGTTCAAGGGGCCACAAATTTTTGTGGCCCACTTTAAGAAGAACTTTGATGTGACAATTACAGTGTCACTGGGATAGACATGAGATATCATAGCAGTGAAGTTAATTTCCAAAAAAAATAAACAAATATAAGGTTTTTGCGCCTCTAGTGCACAGGTGCTGGTCCGTATCGCTGTTCATTTGGGCCAGTATTTCTCATTCTCATTCGGCATGCAAACCCATTTTCAAAGTACACAGACGTCCGTGGCCCACCCGACTTGCATGCTGTGGCCCACTAATGGGCTATGGCCCACCGATTGGGAACCACTGCCTTAATCGAACCGAAAGTTTGCCAAATTTGAAGTTAAAGATCCTTTTTCAGAGATCGATTGCTTGAAACTATTTGCTTTGCCCAAACACTGTTGACACTAAATTAGCTCTTCTCGAAGTGTTTTTAGTAGATCAATCAAAAACTATGTAGTTTATTTTACGCGGCCTTCATTTTCGGAAATCCCTGGTCTAACCGCAGTAAAATTGAAATTTGAACTTGCTACCAACATCAAAGTTCGTGGGCATGATACCTGACAATATTTAACATTTTTTTCAGAAATTGACTTGCCATCTACGGACGTTATAATCTGGACTGTCTTCAATTTACAATAAAGAATTATTTACTCAAGAAAACATTGTTGTGTTGTGTTTATGTTTATCGGATTCTTTATCATTACACTAATGCAAAATCATAATTACTCGATTGTGATTATTACAGCAAATCAAACAAACACAAGCTAGCAAAAATAAGATGTTTTGCGTCGCGATCAAAACTGTCTCGTTAACAGCAACACAAACTGTAAACTACTTAATCCCAACAAAGTTTACGTTTTCAGGTGGAAGTGCTGTTAAAAATGAAGATTTTAGGGAATTACTTTTCTCGAGTCTTTAGTAAAAGTAAAGCATTAAAAGGATCAATATCCACATAAACGCAAAGTTTTTTGCAGATTTCGAATTTGTTTTAAGCCTTAAAACTCATTTCGGTTTTCCGAAAAGACGCTTTTTATCCACAACATCTTGAATTAAATTAAGAACTTAAGCTACTAATAGACTAATAGACAGAAACATATTGAGGAACCGAAGCTATGCCCATATTGATATTTGTTATAGCAGCCCAATAAACTTTTACAATCTCTAAACCAGTGGTTTCTAAGAGGGGAGGAAAATTTTTTTTGGGTGTGAACAACTTCAATTTTGTGCTTTGCGGCTCTTTAATTTTTAAAGTATTTCAAATGCCGCTTGAATGTGTCGCAAGTTTTGCCACTCGTGATATATGCAGGGATCGAATGATAAAAATAGACGTGTGGTAACGCACAATTTGTATGGAAACGCACGGAGCAGAGATATACATGTACATCTTCCAGTCAGGTTGGTGTGAAACGGTGTGAAAACGCCGTTTCCACACCACTACACTCTTGAGTGTATGCAAAAATAGCCATATCCAAGTGAAGAAGATCGAAAAGCACCTAAAATCAACATCAATTAAATCAAACAATTTACCATTATAGACATTTGTCACATCATAAAAATAAAATTTTTCAAGTTTAGTGCAAGTATTTATTACAGAAATAGCGAATCACTCATCTACAATTTACAAAGTCACCCGTCACTGACTTTTCAACGACTCACTTGTTTCAAAAATTATGGACAAATATTTCAATGACGTATAGGATACCAATTATAACTAAGGTCTAGTCTTGTTTTGAATTAGCAGTAACTGAATTGTCATGTAGCAGTCAGGCACCACCACCAGGGCCATGATGATGCGTAATCACAATTACGAGCAACCTAACTGACGTAACAAAGCGGATCAAACCCACTTGTGAAGAAGATGCTGCAGCAAGTATTTCATCGATATTAATGCATTAAAAAATTCAAAACTGACTTTTGTTTATTTTTCAAAGTAAGATTTTAAACGTCACTCATTCATTTAGAAAGCTTCGCCATACTTGAAGAGGAAGGAGTCGTGCAATCGATGGTTAAAGCTCCAGTTGTATATTTTCTCTGTTAATTTAGTTTTTGTGTGCCTGTAAAGTGTAGGGGAAGGTGGGACACGTTGGGACAAAAAGTTAGTTTTGGTGATTGTGTTTTTATTTGAAGTCAACGAACAATGAACACTTGATGTACAAAACCACACTCTATCGTGAAGAATGTAACTAGGTTGAAGAACACGTAGTGTATACATGCAGCAACTAAAAAAGTGTAAATTTTTTGTCCACTGTAATCCATGTCGGGGTACTGTGAGACAATCATTGGGGCAGAATTGGACAAACTTTTGGTATTGTTTTAGTTTAGCCTACATTAAGCAACGAAAAGTCGTAAGCAAAGTTAATGATAATCTTTGTCTTATAGCTGATCCGCATTGATTGGGCACAAGTAAAACGATCTATATATCACAATGTTTTACTGAAGCCAAATCTTTAACTAACAGTTGGTCTAAATACCACTTAAAAAGCACAGCGCATTAGTATTTATTCTCCCTAACCGGCCATTGAAATGCTAGTGTGATAACAACCACTGTAGATGATAATTTCATGAGATGATAATAATAAGCCTACAACAACTATGTCTCACAGTGCCGCAAAATTTTGTGCCACTGCTCCCTTGCCTGCATTCTTTCGTGTTTTGCGTCAAACCTGGCATTTAACTGTAGTGCCGCAAACTAACTTATATTTGAATGTTTCAACTAACTGTGATACGAACTTTCAGCTACAAACGCTACTTTAATCTTTACAAAAATGCATCCAAAATGAATTACAAAAAATAAGCTTATTATCTCTAAAACTTCTTTTTCTCCAGCACTGCTAACCATGTGCTTCAAAAAGCAAAACGAATACAAAAGTGTAACGGCTGTTTGGATACTAAGTGATCAGCAAACGGTAACTTTTCAGAGTTTCCAGCTTTTTCTGTAAAACGGTTAGTCCCACTGTGCCCCACCTTTCCCGTATACCTTCCCAGTGGTAGATTTACGGTAAGGAAGGTGAAGCAGCTACCTCGGGTCCCTCTTTTTGGGTTTCCCCTCTGATGATCAAGGGGCACTTCTTTTCCAGACATGTTCGAAAATTCGGTGTGAATTTGTTTCATTTAGAAAAAACTTTTGTCGCCGGTAAATTGACTTCCACAAAAACATCAATTCACTCAATCGAGATGATGAAAGCCCCATTTCATACATCGGAAAATGTGATATCAAAAAAAGATCTTCACACCACTGCTTTCATGAAAAAAACGCCCTCGTACCAGGACTTCTCGAGGAATCTTCATTTATAACTTTGGCACTGAGTTCTTGCCTCTGGCCCCTAAAATCTTCACAATTCATTGCTGTGTCTGTCTAATTTAAGTAAACATTGAAAAAATAACGGAATGCAAATGAAAAATATGGCAAAGATAAATAAAATGTTTTTGCCATATTTTTTTGCTTTATTTTTATGTTTTTTCGCTGCTAAATAGAAAGTAGTATTAAACGCGCTAGAATGTGAGATTTATTTGGTGGGGCAAAATAAAAAATTGGAGGGCAATTGTCCCCCTCCCCCCCAGTCTCCAAGTGGTTTTGTGTTTGGTATGGATTGCTTCACATGCATACAGCATGTTCAAACAAGGTCGAGTCCGGTTTGTAATTTTTAACGTTTTAAGTATCGGGTTCGAATTTGAATGGCTTTGATACGTTTTCGGATTGATTTGAATCGCAAAATTTTCACCTACGTTCAAGATTGCGCTCTGATGAACATTTCTTTGAATTTATTGCTGGGCTGGAAACTTTGCTTTTAAATTCAAATATTTGCTGACAATTATGTTTACCACAAAGTTTCCATCGTAAAAACTTGATATTTTAGTCAGTTCGTTTTTAGTTACTACCACCATCTCAGTATTCCTTATATTCCTACCACCAATTGGTTGACAGAATAGGCTGGCAGGACTATAAATAAAATTTGATTTCAATTAGGATGTCTAGCTAAACTAGCTCACAGTATATGGGTTGGGCTTAGGAAGTTCGATGAGCTACCTGGTACAAGGGTTGTCAAAGACAGTTTGAACCGTATTTACTTGGCCATACGTTCAGACAGTCTGATGGATGGTTATGCAACCTGTAGCTCAATAAATTTCTAGTTTTGTTTAGAAGAATTTTTCACACTTGTTTTCTGTACGTAATTTATCTTGTTTTTTATGTAGGAAAAACCCAGTGTAGGCTTATTTTAATGTTGAATAACAGCTAATATGACAAAGTAACATAGCCAGCCTATTTTGTTGGGAGCAGTGATACAGTCTTTTTAGATTTAGATATAAACTCATCAAGATAATAACTACAAGTCACCAGTGTTGTAAGAGCCAGGAATGCAAAGAATGTGGCCGCATTCCCCTGTGAAAAATATTCTTCATTCTTCAAACAATTTTGAAAAACACTTGAGCAGTGGAAAAACTCAAGTCCGTGTAAAAATCACCGGACTTTACCGAGTCTTTTGAATACGATGACTCGACTGGACTCGACATCTGTAACTCGAGAGTTGAGTCAAGATTCGACTAGTCTACCGAAATACAAAAAGTGAGATCTTTGTTTTATGACAACCTTTATCCGGATTGGTTTTTTGATAAAAGTTTACATAAGTTTCGTCACCCCCATACTATTCAAAATGACGAATCACCGGTAAGAGAAAAATTCATCGTTTTTGACTTACCTTATGTGGGAAGATCATTTTATAGATTTGCTAAAAACATACAGTATCTAGGCTGATTTTGAAAATTTCAGACGTTAAAGTTTGGTCCATTCATAGAATATTTAAAGATGAAAATAATTTTAAATCATGGTCTCATACTCATATACCTTTGGTGTCTAATGTCGTGTATCGATTTACATGCCCGTGCAATATGAAGAAGACATAGGTGGTATGTCATCCAGATATTTGGTCACCACGGGAACATTTGAACTTTAATAGCACTAGAAACAATCCCATTAAGAATCATTTGCAAGAGTGTAAATCTTGTTCTAAAAGTAAAATTAATTTGCACTCTTCATTCATAGTTTTAATAGCTTAATCTCAAAAATACCTATCAATTAGCTTGGTGCCCTTTAACAAATTTGATGTACTTTCAATTTAAGCACTTGCTCAATCTAACGGATAAAAGTTTGTTATTTTTAAGAACAACTACGGTAAAAATAGGGCAAATAAGACGTTTCAGGAGCTTCGAGAAATTTGGAGACATGTAGTGGGTATGCGCAACCCCCTCCGGTAATGTTTTTTGTCAATTGCGTTTCAAAAAGCGATAGTTTTGTTTTGGAACAAGATTGGCTACGTGAAAAACAAAAAAATTTTATTACTGTTTTCACAACCATTCATTGTGTGAAACCGGTTTGACCGGATGAACCGATGTTGTTAAACTCGACATTGCTGATGGGAGGACCTGCCGGGAGACGCCAGAGAATCCGGTTATTAGTCTAAAAACTCCGTGAAAGAATTGTGTTGCCAAGCAAAAAGCTGGACTATCACAGTCAAGGATGTCAACAGATTGGAAACAATTGAAATAACAGTGCTCCAAATGACGCGTGCAAAATGTCTGAAGGACAAAATCAGAAAAAAGTGCATTCAAGGGATATTGGAGTTGAAACTGTCAAAGAAGTTACAAGAAACCAACTACTAAAGTAATGCTGGTATGTGGAAAAAATGACTAAAGATAAAACACCGGTTATGGCACTAAAAATTCTTGTTCGTGGCAAAGAAATAAGTACACGAAAGAAGAAGTGGATGAAGCTGTTAACAAATGACATCAAAAAAGAGAACTGGTCGGACTTGATACCCAAAGCACAGACGCATAGCAAAATGGCTGCAAAAACCTGGACCGCTTCTAACAAAGACTAACACCTAGTCTCCCAAATTGAAGCGACAAGTCAAAGATGATAAGAACCTGTTATACGTGATTTCTTTGTCACAGGCTACCAATTTTTTAGTTTTGATCAAGACCACTAAACTACAGCTTTTGAAATTAGTTCAATTGCATTTCATTATTCATTTTGTCATTCTTTACATTCTTCATAGTTTGTATTTTATTTCATTTACCTGCGTAATGGCCTAGTGGTTTGAACGTTCGCTGGGTAGTAGATAGACTTGAGTTCATTTCCCTTGTCAAGTCTCAACAAAAAAGTAATATCAAAGTGGACTTTGAAAAATGGTATCAATGGCTTTCCTGCTTGACGCTAAAGCAAGAAAAAGGATAGCCTGGGAAACAAGCCGCCAAGTTTGCTTGTTGTGTCCTGGAGCAAGGCACTAAACGGGATGCCTTCATCTACATGTGGCAGCATATGGTGGGGTCAAGCATTCTACCCATTATAATGGCCCAGTCTCCATCTGAGGAGAATTGTTGGCAGGAAGGACAACCGACTTTAAAACACTCAAAAAAGAACAAATGATGTGGGCGTCAACAAAAGGAAAGACCGCCTAAAATGAGTGAGATTGAAGAAGAATGACACGCAAGAATGAGCGTTCTGGAGAAGAGGAATCCGCATTTAGACTCCATCTAAATGGAAATAAAGCCAGAAAAAGAAGATGTTTGTATTTCATTCTTTGCATTGCTCTCACTAATCAGCCCAAGCAAGTTGTGGTATGACTCGACAGTAATGGAATTAGCCACTTGTGGCCCACGGCAGCATTTTATGTGGCCCGCGGAAGATTCAGCATTTTTGAAAAATAGAGTTTTTGTATTAGCCTACCGAATGTACTTATTTCAATTATCATTGAAACCATTGCAATTGGTTTTAATTAGTGTGACTGCTACAAAGAAGCGAACAACTGTAACATTTTACTGTGTGTGAACTTGCCTTCATGGGTTATAGGCTAAGTTTATAGGCTAAGTTTGTTTCTGCAGCGGTTTATAACTTTCCAATTTATAAGTATTCTGTTAACATGAGCGTGAAAAGAAAGCTAAACATTGCAACCAGATTTTTTAACTCAATATGGGAGGAAAAGTACTTGTTTATTGAGACCAAGAGTAAACCATAATGCCTAATATGTCTGCAAATTGTGTCGGTGCCAAAAGAATACAATTTGAAACGGCATTACAAAACTCGCCGTAAGAGTCGATATGAACAATACGAGGGAGATGCTGTAGTAGCAGTTTTACAAGACTTGAAAAGCAAATACAACGAGCAAATTAGTTGTATGGCTAACTTCACAAAAACTAATCTTTCTGACAAGAAGGCATTTTACGAAGTTTCTTTAATACCGGCTAAAAATGGAAAAGTTTTCAGAAAAAGGGAAACAGTCAAGAAGTGCACAATAAAGGTGGTCCTTGCGTTTGGTGATACTAAAATGGCAAAAAAATTGTTGAAACTGTATTTCTTTCCCACCAAACTGTCGCAAGGGTAGTAATGGAATTAAATGATCATGTGTATTCAAAAGTTAAAGTTATTGTTCAGCAGTGCAAATATTTTACCTGGCTTTGGACGAAAGCGTTGTTGTATGTGATGTTAATCAGCTTCTAATTTTTATCCGAACTATCGATAAAAATTTTGTTATTCATGAAGAATTATTTCAGGCAGTTCAACTTCAGGGAACAGCAAAGGGTTTAGACATTTACAGCAGTCTCGTATCTGTTTCCAGTGCTTATGGTGGCTTTGAAGAGTGTTCCAGTGTTGTGACAGATGGAACTCTGGCAATGATTGGACGGAATAATGGACTGGTTGGTCTACTACAAAATGATAGCGTGAATTGTCTGACATTTCACTGTGTTGTTGACCAGGAAGTGTTGTGCTCTAAATTCTTGTCGATGAGTGACATCATGTGTAACGTATCTGCCATAGTAAACCTCATCAGGGCTAAAAACAAAACTCATAGGCATAGGAAGTTTGTCCGGTTTCTGAAAGATTTGGACGCGACATATGAAGATGTGCCACTCTACTCAAAAATTCGATGATTGAGTGCAGGAAACACTTTGCAGCATTTTTTTCGCTGCAATAAAAAAAATCATATTGTTTCTGCGGGATCAAGTTCAAGGCTCGTAAAAGTATAAAATTCTTTTGAGGGATGAAAATTTTATCGCATCACTCGCGTTTATCACAGATATTTTTACTCAACTTAACATTTTGAACAAAAAACTGCAACAAAAGGATCAAAATGTATGCCAACTGTTTGGACATCTTGAAGCTTTTCGCAGAAAGTTGAAGCTTCTTACGACTGACTTACATAAAAATGTTGTTACTCATTTTCCATCATGTCAAACATTATTCGAAGTAGAAAACTCGATAGAGTTTTCTGCTTTTGCAGAGATGCTTGATAAGGTGAGTAAGGAATTTTCTGACAGATTCACCAAACTTGATTCAATGAAAAAGCAAATTGAATTCTTCAGTAAACCTATGGAAATAGAAATTAAAACACAGGCGTGTGAATTTCAATTAGAATTATGCGATTTGCAATCGGATCCTTTTCTCCCATCCAAAAAGAATGAGAGAAATGAAGCTTTTTGGCAGCTTGGGAGAAACGAACACTTTCCAGTTTTAAGGGATTTGTCTTTGAGAATTTTTATCAATCTTAGGGAGCACTTACATCTGCAAAAGTACTTTTTCTGTAATGAAGAGACTGAAGTCTAATGCAAGAAACCAAAAAAGAGGGACCCGAGGTAGCTGCTTCACCTTCCTTACCGTAAATCTACCACTGGGAAGGTATACGGGAAAGGTGGGGCACAGTGGGACTAACCGTTTTACAGAAAAAGCTGGAAACTCTGAAAAGTTACCGTTTGCTGATCACTTAGTATCCAAACAGCCGTTACACTTTTGTATTCGTTTTGCTTTTTGAAGCACATGGTTAGCAGTGCTGGAGAAAAAGAAGTTTTAGAGATAATAAGCTTATTTTTTGTAATTCATTTTGGATGCATTTTTGTAAAGATTAAAGTAGCGTTTGTAGCTGAAAGTTCGTATCACAGTTAGTTGAAACATTCAAATATAAGTTAGTTTGCGGCACTACAGTTAAATGCCAGGTTTGACGCAAAACACGAAAGAATGCAGGCAAGGGAGCAGTGGCACAAAATTTTGCGGCACTGTGAGACATAGTTGTTGTAGGCTTATTATTATCATCTCATGAAATTATCATCTACAGTGGTTGTTATCACACTAGCATTTCAATGGCCGGTTAGGGAGAATAAATACTAATGCGCTGTGCTTTTTAAGTGGTATTTAGACCAACTGTTAGTTAACCCTTTGAGCGTTAGTTATTTTTTCAAGGAATCTGTGGAAATAGTCTTATATCATGTAAAAATAGGGTATTTTAAACTTGATATATCAAGGCCCAGTTAATGAATATTGAAATTTTTTTAAAGTCTATCCTTAAAATAACATTTTCTCTTTCATTTGGTCAATGAAAGAAAACCAAATTTTAATGGGAAGTACGCGAAATTAAAAGTAGGAAATATATGGTTTTTATAAATTTTTATGTAAAATATTGGTCTGTCGAGTTCATATTTTCTATATAGCATCATGCAAGGGGTACTTTAGAAGATTTCTAAGGATTTTTTTTATAGTTTATTCTCACACAATTTGTTTATAATAATACAATTTACGGTTCATAAATCGATGTATTAGCTACGCTGTCAGTATTCCTTCACACTTGATTTGTGTAACAAGTGATTTGTGAGAATTACGCATTTTTATTCAATTTGTGACAGACAGACAGTTTTTTGTAAAAAATGGATCGTGATTGTGAAGTTGCTGGTCCATCAAGACCTAGAAAGAGGAGTAGAATGCAATTGGGTAGTGATGAAATACCTATGGCATTGTTTGATGCAGATACAGACCTAAGTTCGTTGAGTGACAGTGACACTTATCAATCTGTATCCACGGCTTCCCAAATGGATTCATCTGATAGTGAAAATGAAGTTGCAACACCATCAAATGTGACCGCAAATATCAATTGGCAGGACAAACCTTCAAATTATACACCTAAGGTCTATAATTTCGATTCAAGCAATAGCGGTATTGGTAGACATTTAGAATTTGATAAAAATTCTGTACCATATGATTATTTTAGAAGTTTTGTCACTGATGATTTAGTGTCGAAAATTGTGGATTACACCAACAAATTTGAATCAAAAACAAGTGAAACTGCTACAATAACTCGATGTGCTAGGAGAAAGAGATGGCATGATATAAATAATGATGAATTTCTATCATTTCTAGGCCTAACGTTATTGATGCCACATGTAAAAAAATCCAGAATATGTGACTATTGGTCAACTGATATAACAATTGAAACACCATATTTTAGACGGTATATGACTTGTGACAGATACCAACTAATTATGCAATTTCTTCATTGCTACGAAGAAACTGAAGAGACTAATAAGAATGATCGCTTGAGAAAAATTAGGCCTATTTTGAACATTTTTCAAGAATCTTTCCAAAATTGCTTACAACCATTTCAAAATTTAGTAGTTGATGAATCACTAATATTATTCAAGGGACGACTGATATTCAAGCAGTACATTCCCAGCAAGCGACATAGATTTGGCATGAAATTATTTATGCTGTGTGACTGCCAAACAGGAATTGTTTTAGACATTATTGTTTATACTGGCACCGATATTGATATTATCAGAGATGACGATTTAGGAGTAGCTGGTGCCGTAGTAAAGAAATTACTGCAGAAACACCTTGAAAAGGGGCACACATTATATACCGATAATTGGTATACATCGCCCAAATTATCTCTTTATTTAGATTCCAAAAATACTGGATCTTGTGGTACGGTTCGCAGCAACCGAAAGAATATGCCTAAATTTGTGCAAAATAAACAAAAAGTTCAAGAATATGTATCCCCTCCTTTGCTGGCGATGAAATATAAAGATAAACGTGATGTGCACTTACTGTCTACAGTGCATGAGGGTAAAATCATAGCTACTGGAAAAACCAGTCACAGAAATAATGAGCCTATTACAAAACCAGATATTATTGTCGATTATAATAAAAATATGAGATTGGTAGATGAAGGAGACATGATGATTGGGAATATAGACTGCTTACGACGTACCACAAAGTGGTACAAAAAATTGCTTTTCCATTTATTTGATATATGCATGCTCAATGCTCATCACATGTATCTACTTCAAACGAAAAAAAACATGAAATTGAGAGACTTTAGTATTTCTGTGATTAGAGAAATGCTGGAAAAACATGGAACTGTTACAAAAACATTTAGTCATAGAATAGCTAGAGCTGATGCTTCAGATCGCTTGCAAGGTGCTGCCTATGTTAGTAGACACCATCTCGAGATGCCCAAAAAGGTTGGCAACAGACGAGTCCAAAAGTACTGTCATGTGTGCAAGAAGTCGGAAGAAAACCAAGCAAAAAAAGTTTCAATGTGGTGTGCAGCTTGCAAAATACCTTTGTGTGTTGATTGTTTTGTTGTGTATCACACTAAAAAAAATTATTAGTTTTCAAACTTTTTCTATAAGAAGGACTTTATTTCTAAAAAGACTGTTTTTTTTATGACAAAAACTGCTTTTTTTTTAATTAAAAGGACACGTTTTTTTTAAAAGGAAGTGTTATTTTTATGTTATACAAGTGAAATGTGTTTACATTAGCAAAAAAGGAACTATTTATTCATCGCCTCAAGTATTTTGCTGCGTCAACAGGTAAGCGTTTCAACTGAGTACTTTATTTTGTTGCGTCAACAGGCAAGCGCCTCAAATGAGTACTTTAACGTTCAGTCGACAAACAAGTCTTTGACTCAATTGAGTACTTTAACGTTCAAAGGGTTAAAGATTTGGCTTCAGTAAAACATTGTGATATATAGATCGTTTTACTTGTGCCCAATCAATGCGGATCAGCTATAAGACAAAGATTATCATTAACTTTGCTTACGACTTTTCGTTGCTTAATGTAGGCTAAACTAAAACAATACCAAAAGTTTGTCCAATTCTGCCCCAATGATTGTCTCACAGTACCCCGACATGGATTACAGTGGACAAAAAATTTACACTTTTTTAGTTGCTGCATGTATACACTACGTGTTCTTCAACCTAGTTACATTCTTCACGATAGAGTGTGGTTTTGTACATCAAGTGTTCATTGTTCGTTGACTTCAAATAAAAACACAATCACCAAAACTAACTTTTTGTCCCAACGTGTCCCACCTTCCCCTACACTTTACAGGCACACAAAAACTAAATTAACAGAGAAAATATACAACTGGAGCTTTAACCATCGATTGCACGACTCCTTCCTCTTCAAGTATGGCGAAGCTTTCTAAATGAATGAGTGACGTTTAAAATCTTACTTTGAAAAATAAACAAAAGTCAGTTTTGAATTTTTTAATGCATTAATATCGATGAAATACTTGCTGCAGCATCTTCTTCACAAGTGGGTTTGATCCGCTTTGTTACGTCAGTTAGGTTGCTCGTAATTGTGATTACGCATCATCATGGCCCTGGTGGTGGTGCCTGACTGCTACATGACAATTCAGTTACTGCTAATTCAAAACAAGACTAGACCTTAGTTATAATTGGTATCCTATACGTCATTGAAATATTTGTCCATAATTTTTGAAACAAGTGAGTCGTTGAAAAGTCAGTGACGGGTGACTTTGTAAATTGTAGATGAGTGATTCGCTATTTCTGTAATAAATACTTGCACTAAACTTGAAAAATTTTATTTTTATGATGTGACAAATGTCTATAATGGTAAATTGTTTGATTTAATTGATGTTGATTTTAGGTGCTTTTCGATCTTCTTCACTTGGATATGGCTATTTTTGCATACACTCAAGAGTGTAGTGGTGTGGAAACGGCGTTTTCACACCGTTTCACACCAACCTGACTGGAAGATGTACATGTATATCTCTGCTCCGTGCGTTTCCATACAAATTGTGCGTTACCACACGTCTATTTTTATCATTCGATCCCTGCATATATCACGAGTGGCAAAACTTGCGACACATTCAAGCGGCATTTGAAATACTTTAAAAATTAAAGAGCCGCAAAGCACAAAATTGAAGTTGTTCACACCCAAAAAAAATTTTCCTCCCCTCTTAGAAACCACTGGTTTAGAGATTGTAAAAGTTTATTGGGCTGCTATAACAAATATCAATATGGGCATAGCTTCGGTTCCTCAATATGTTTCTGTCTATTAGTCTATTAGTAGCTTAAGTTCTTAATTTAATTCAAGATGTTGTGGATAAAAAGCGTCTTTTCGGAAAACCGAAATGAGTTTTAAGGCTTAAAACAAATTCGAAATCTGCAAAAAACTTTGCGTTTATGTGGATATTGATCCTTTTAATGCTTTACTTTTACTAAAGACTCGAGAAAAGTAATTCCCTAAAATCTTCATTTTTAACAGCACTTCCACCTGAAAACGTAAACTTTGTTGGGATTAAGTAGTTTACAGTTTGTGTTGCTGTTAACGAGACAGTTTTGATCGCGACGCAAAACATCTTATTTTTGCTAGCTTGTGTTTGTTTAATTTGCTGTAATAATCACAATCGAGTAATTATGATTTTGCATTAGTGTAATGATAAAGAATCCGATAAACATAAACACAACACAACAATGTTTTCTTGAGTAAATAATTCTTTATTGTAAATTGAAGACAGTCCAGATTATAACGTCCGTAGATGGCAAGTCAATTTCTGAAAAAAATGTTAAATATTGTCAGGTATCATGCCCACGAACTTTGATGTTGGTAACAAGTTCAAATTTCAATTTTACTGCGGTTAGACCAGGGATTTCCGAAAATGAAGGCCGCGTAAAATAAACTACATAGTTTTTGATTGATCTACTAAAAACACTTCGAGAAGAGCTAATTTAGTGTCAACAGTGTTTGGGCAAAGCAAATAGTTTCAAGCAATCGATCTCTGAAAAAGGATCTTTAACTTCAAATTTGGCAAACTTTCGGTTCGACTAAGGTGTCGTAAGCAGTTTTCGAAGCACATCGATAGAAAAAAGTTCAAAACTCATGGTTATGCCAATGCCGTCTGTAAGAATCAAGATAAAGAGAACTTATTCAACTAATCGAAAACCAAGCAAACGGTGAGTTTTAGAAATGGGAAATGACCTTGCAGTCTTTGCGCCAGCTAATATATACATGTGCATGTTGTTGCGGTCGGCATAAATCTTATTTTGATCCGCACACGTGAGCTTGAATGCAAACAACGGCTCTGCTGGGCTATGCATCAAAGACCCATTTATGAAGTGAATGGAAGCATAATTTTAAAATTGTGGGAGGCACCGAAGTGATTTATATGTATTTTCAGCAATAAGCTATTAAGAAGTATGCCGGCTACTAACCAACTTTTTCGTAATGGTATGCCTATTTATACGACCGAAAACCTGTGTTCGTAAACATGATGGTTGGTTCTGGCATAATAGCAGCCAGGGAAAAAAACAAACTAACCGGGGTGGTACAGTTACAGTAAGGTTATCACAATCGTAGGACTCCCATTGGTAAAGTTGAGATTATGGGTAGTCGTGAGAACAGTAATAAAAAATTAATACTTTTTTAACATAGCCAATTCTTGTTCCAAAATTAGAAGTACCGAAAATTCAATTGGAATCGTATAGACAAACATCAGAGGTGGAAGCACGTAGTCGCTATATTTCTCCTAAAATGTTTGAAGTCCCTAGCTACGCCTTATGTGCCCTGGTTCCAGCGTGTACTTAAAAATTCGACCTGCCCGCAATTGAAACAACCAGTTATTTCACAAAATTTTATCCGTTTAATTCACCACTTGCATGGAAGCATAAATGTAAACTTGTAGGGGAGCATGGGATGCGCCAAAGTGATTGTTGAGTAATTTCTGAAATAAGCTATTTAATATTTGACATACTATTAATGACATTTTGTGATTGTAGGCCTATCTGCATGACCTAAAATCTCTGGCTGCGCGTATGTTGCATGACCTCGGCATAATCGTTGCTAGGAATAGAGAAATTTAACCTAAAGTCAAGCACTTACAGTTAAGTTATTACAACAAGTTAGTTTATGGTTTAAGAGTATAATCCATCGGCCACTTTTTTGTGCTGGGGATACGGATAATTTTTGTGATTCCTGTGAGATTTTACATGAAAAATTGCCAACATGTTCAACTTTGCGGCACTTGACTAATGAGATGATGTCTTAGAAATTCAAGACTAGTCAGGCTTGCGACACGACTGCACAAAAATGTTCTAACTTGCCATTGCAAGACTAACAAACCAAGTTTTTAGACTTATGGGTATCTTAATGCTGCTGTGCACCATTGTTACTACTTACATGCCGTTTGGTACTATTGCTGTTTGATATTAATTACATGCCTGGTTTATAATTGAAATGCACTGTGCCAGCATCACTAGAAATTCCAAGATATTTAAAACAAATTTTTACTGTTATCTTAGGAGCGTCTTTGTTACAAAAGAAAATATGCGCTTATACATGAACATAATTTATAGTTTTGCACTAACCTGAAATGGTAGTTGTCAATATTTTTAACAACCACCTGTTGTAATTTTTTGATAGATTTTTTCGCACGTCTCCGGCTGTTTCTTGCAAAAATCGCAAGTCCATTTGCCCACTTTTTTGCCCACGCTGACGACAACATTCTTAGCTTTTTTGACCAAATCTTTAAACCAACCATTAATGTTGTTCTGACTAGCGTTATCCATTTCCATAAACGTATCAAACATCATCTTAAGATTATCGAGATCATTCAGAGGACTAGATTCGTCCTCAAAGTAGCTTATTTCGGCTGAAACAAAATAAATACCAAGTTAATTTTTAAGTAAACATCGTTTGCAACAGCACAACCACGAAAAGTTGTATTACTGTAAATATAATAAATTTCGGTCCTTACGTATTATCGGGAGGACCTTTGATTTTTAATGTTATTTTATTTAAAAGAAAGGCAGTGTACACTGAAGGGGCAGGCCCGGTATGTAAATGTACGGGGCAGTGTACACTGGAAGGGTGTATTTTATTGTTTTAACCGTTTCAATAAATAATTTACTTCAATTTTTGAGTCGTGTTTTTAAAGGTCCTCCCGTTAATACGTAAGTACCTAAATTTCTTTTTCAACCGCAAATCGCGTCCGTGCAATTGAAAAAACAGTTTAGTATTAAATAAATTTTTTTTCCAATCACACAATCTCAGCAATTGAGGTTGCATCATTGCAATGAACTTGTTTTTGTAAAGTTAATTGCAGTCATGAAACTTGAATCATAGCGACTATTATTGAAAGAGTATTCATTCGATTTTTATGATTGTGCGTTTGGAAACGAAGTTTATAACTAGCAGCTCTACGATATTAGGCTGCCATAGAATTGAACATACAAAAACAGCAACAACACCAATTAAAACTTACCCGTCACAAAAGCGACTTCGATCAAAAGAAGAACCAAGGAAAGCTTCATAACGATTTTGTTTTGACAAGTAGTGCGATAACAAAATTCGTAAGACCTCGAATGTGATTTGGCTCAAATTTACACCGATTTTATACCTTCAAAACAGAAAACACTCGTAAACTTTATTGTTAGCTTCCGCTAAATATATGCACTTTGTTAAAAGCTAAATAACTCGTCCGAACAAAATCATTATTATTGAGTGATGATAAACACCTGAACAACAGATTAGATTAATTGACTTCTTTGCTTTTAGCGGATTTTAACAGTAGTCAAAAAGGTCCACAGTAACCTACAAACTTAGTATTTTGATCAAGTTGGCAAACGCAACAATGTAACATCTAGCAGTTTTGGTGTTTTATTATCTCTAATCAAATTAAGATGTTCATTTTGACAAACCACATTTTAATACGGCACTCTACTAGTACTAATGTTCTAAAATTAAGCCACTTATAGTGGGACCCATGTTGGAAAAATAGCCTATTAGAGCTATTTATCTGAATCATATTGATTGCTTGATTACGATAATAGTGCCCATAATATTTTTAAGTAGCTTAGGCGATTGTGCAGTGAGTTGAGCGTCTGCTTCGCAATAGATATACGTGGCTCAAACTCCAATTCCATTGTGGTCGAGTCATATTACAGTTCGCTTGGCTTCAATGGTAAGAGTAATGTGAAGAATGAAACACAACTATAAAGAATATGTAGAATGATAGAATAACAAACGAAATAACACCAAAAAAACAAATTTGGCTGGCCGTAGTTTAGTAGCCCTGCTCGAAACTGAATAACTAGTTTCCTATGTCAAACAAGTCACAGACCACAATTCCTCATCGTCTTGCATTCGTCTATTCAATTAGAAGGACTTGGTGTTTGTCCTTGCTAGCTGTGGTCCTCCGGTTTTTGCAGCCATTTCGCTGTGCGTCTGTGTTTTTGCGATCAACTCGGACCAGTTTCCTTTTATCTGATGTCATTTGTTGTCAGTTCTATTCACTTCTTCTTCGGTCTTTTATTTCTTTGCCATGAACAAGCATTTTTATGGCTAAAACCGGTGTTTAATCCTGACTCATTTGTTTAATACGCCAACATCACACCAGTTGTTCGGTTCTCATATCTTCTACGATGCTTTCAACTTTAGTTGTCTCTTCGATGCACTCATTTCTGATATTATCCTTCACAGTATTTCACACGTCATTGAGATTACGGTATTTCCTCGCTACAACGCGGTTTAAATTTTACGGATTCACGATTTCTCGAGGCTTTTTGTGACATATTGGGTGGGCAGAAACAAGTGATAACCCTATTTAATCAAGAATAAATCAAAAACTAAGTTTTGCAATTAACCAAATTAAATTTGGTACGTGTCATGAACAGCTATGTGTTGGTCAAGCGGTGAAATTTTCAGCCAAAGCTATTCATAAACGCAGCATAACGAGGAAATACAAAATTCAAGTCAAAATATGCAATGCCAGACGTTGACTTAAAATTTACTTACCACGTCTTTAATCGAGAAAACGGTCAACATGGTCTCCATCTTCGGAATCAACCAATCGAAGTGTCTTTTTCCAAAAAGATTTGAACTTACGAATTTCAGCAACTGATATTTTATCCCACTTTTCTTTTATCTTGTCCTTCAGTTACTGTTATGTGAACTTCGCGCCTTGAGAACTGCAAAGAAATGTCTGTCATGCGAAATAGGTTTAAGTTCAGTTTTGCTGCGATATTGACGTGAGAATGCGCAACGCACTTGGTTCACGTGCCAGTGGTCGTGGGTTCGACGCTCGGCTAGGTGACTAATTTCTTTTTTAGTTGTGATCAAACTTTCAGCGACCATCTATATTTGGGCAGAGTGAGGAAAAACAAATTTAAGATTTCCTCTAACAAATAACGTCTGACCTGGCATATTTTGATCTGATTTTTGTATTTCCTCATTACTATTGCGTTTATGGATAGTTTTGTCTAAAAACTTTACCGCTTGACCCAAACTAGCTGCTTATGACATATACCAAATTTAATTTGTATACGAGGCTTGTTTGTTGATTTATTCTTGATTAAACATGGCTATCACTTGTTTCTGCCAATCCGATATATTACAGTGTACCTATATATGTGGAAATCACATCGCGAATTTTCTGGAAAAATCTCGAAATATTGCAAAACTTGAATCACAAAATTTTTCCGTAAATTCATCAAATTGTAATGATAAGTAGTATTTTCTAGTCTACGAACCTCCACTTACGAAATGAATCTGTCCACAATCTTTTTCGTAAGCGGATTTTCATTTAAATATAGTAAGGAATCGATTGATTTAAATACAGTACCGCACACTACTAAGGACGTGTGGAAAAAAGTCTACTGTGCACAAAATACAGAAAGAGTTTGTGATTAGAAAAGCAGATTACTATTGGTCGATTTGATTACCTTTTTCTTTATTTTAGCCGTTTTCTACTCTGCGTATTTTCTCGTATCGTGGGGGTTCTTGCAATGGAACTCCCGCAATAGGTGAGGAATCACTGTATTCTCATTTCCATCGTTTCCAATCTGTTGATATCCTCAACGCTCATAGTCCAGCTCTCTGCTCTATAGCACGTTGCACATTTTACACAGGTTTATGGACTATACTTTTCATACTTTGAGATAGTCTTTCCACACAGAATACCAGACACATCCCACAATTTGTTTATCCATTTAAACACCTCTAAATGATTCACTCTTTTATCCGTATACAATATATCCCCCTATATCCAGAAATTTTCACAATTTCAAGTGTGTCTGCGTACCACAGTCAACACACCACATACCATATTGCCACACACCTCAGCTAACGACATAAATATTTTTTTGAACTTAAGTTAGACTTGATTTATCCAAAGTTAGTCAATGCAATTATCTATAGTGGTTGCGAACTTTTTTGATGCAGTAATTCTTTTAAAAATTTGCCTTAAAACTATACATCCCAGCGTAATAAATATAACCAATGAATATTATTGCGGCACAATTGGCTGTGAGATAGCACCTGTTTTGTTAAACTAGAAATAAAGAGATATGTTGCAATTTAATTTATTGAAAAACTTCTTCTGAAATGCCTACTGCTGGCGTGCAGCACTAAAGTGAATATTTAGAATTTGAAGTAGGTTTTGTTTGCTCGCTGATCTACCGTGGCGTATTCAGAAAAAAAGAATTTCAAACAAGGATAGTTTTCAAGAGATATTATATGTGAAAAAATTTTAAACAAAAGTGTGATACTTAATTTAAGATGTTAACTTTTTTGTTTAATTTTGGATCATAAGTTGCATAAAATGGCTTTGACTACACAACCTTTAATTGAATTTTTGCAAATAAATTAAAGCGAGTTCAATGAAATCTAAAGTTTAAGGAAAAATGGTACAAATATCATCATGTTTTAACTATAAAAAGTTTGCTGTTTTGCTTTAAAATAACTTTGTGTAAGAATGAGATGAAGGCATTTTGTGGGACATGTCTCGATTTGTTCATTAAGACTTTACCGGTCAAATATGGTTGAATAGGTTATGAAAAGTGTTGTTTTGATGTTGAAGACCGAGATCTTTGTTGTTTTCTTTGGCAACAGAACGAGTTTTGTTTTATTTAACTTTTCAAATTTCTGTTCATGAATCCGTTTCTCGCTGATAAGACCACGTGAAGATTTTGATTATGCTCCCCATTTAATGGTCAATTGAATCAATGTGCACAATGCGACAAATCATCATTTTAGATTTAAAGCCAAAAGTCACAACTTTATTTCCAATGAGTTTTACATCGTTGAAATTTTTTAAATAAATTTATATTTTTTCAATGCACCATGTATTGCAATATTTGCGACTACTATTGCGTCAAAAATAGTGAAAATTTTAAACTAGACTTGAAAACAACTTGTACCCTCCGGATGGAATATGTTCAATCGAAAAACACATAAATAGGGCAACAACACATTGATTGAAGCTGGGATTTAAACAACATCTAAAAATATTCTTCTATGCATTAATTAAAAACAAAGTCAATCAACGAATGCGCAGAGCAAGATGGCTACTTGAGTCTTTGAATGTAGCTCTTTAATACATTTATCAAAATTTCTTTAAGCTACTAGGCTTGCTTACAATATTATTTACGCAAGCCTATCTACTCTAACTATTCCCTTCTAATCTCAATCTTTCTACTCTTCGTAATTTTTACTACCATGAGCCTACCTGCCTACTACTCTACTCTCGCCAACAAAGCCTACTGTTCTCGCTAACAAAAACTTACGTAACAATAACAAAAAGAACGCTTGAGTAAATTCATGGCAATTGCACAAAATTAAAGAAACTACGGGAACATTTCCTGAATTACGTGATAGTAGACGATTGTTACGTGTGCTAGCCAAGTAATAAAGAATTCTATATGCAAAACAAAGCTTAATAAGCAAACAAATTATGCAAAACCTAGATGTATTAATCTATACTCTAGAAAATAAGCACGGCAATCGATAATAAGCACAATTCTTAGAAATAAGCGCATTCATATTTTGTAAGACATTGCTCTTGAAAATAAGCACAAATCTTAGAAATAAGCACGATATGGCAACCCTGCATATAATCATCACTATCTTATACACCGGCAGAATATTTAAATTTTAGTGGAAAAGAGCAATTTGAACATTTCAAACATAGAACTAAAATGTAGTGGCTGCATTCCCAATGTCATAAGAAACTTTTGATTTCTTAACTATTCCTGTATTGAAGTAAAACAATTAGAAATTTAACTTATCGAACGTAACATGAACGTAGTTTGGAGTGGGGGTGGGCAAACTACGAACCGTGGGCCGCATGCGGCCCGCGAGAGCATTTTGTGCGGCCTTCGAAACTTATACAAACTTCCATGAATTTAATGCAATAAGAAAGGGTTGGCCGCACTTGCCGTAATGAAGAGCCAAAAACGATAGAAGCCATCATTGAAAGAGCCGCCACGCAATTCTTAGTTTGAACTGACGCATCTTCCGTTCAAATAAAGAGTGATGATCTTTGTTTTTGGACGCCATCATTATCAAAGCCCTGTAATACGTCTTTACAAGAAGTTATTGCAAGATTTTAAGCTATTGCAAGCTCTTGCATTGCATACAGCTATTACAAGATTTTACGCATTGGCCCTCGGCGAATTCTTGAACGGTCGATGCGGCCCTCGGCTAACTCTTGAATGGTCAATGCTACCCTTCGACTAAAAAGTTTGCCCATCTCTGGTTTAGAAGAATGGAAATGACAAGACGATATTTGAGTCAGCATTCAATCTTATAATGTTGTGATAGTTGACGCAAGCTGTAGTTTGAACTTAAAACGTCAACTTCAATGCAATTCTGCTTGGCTATGCAGCAGGAAACGTAACGCTTTTGCCAGAGGTGTCTTTATAAAAGTGGATAAAAGAACACGGAAAAAAATCTTCATTTGCTTTTGGAAGTGTGTAGATGTAGAATACAAACACATTGCTTTTGTCACGCGGTCAACAGAAAAAAATTTTGGTGTTGTCACAAACTCAGGAGATGTTCCACAGCTCCTTCTCCCCTTAAAAAAATTCAATTTTGTGATTCACGATTGGCTTCTTGCGTTTTGAATTTGTATTTGCTGATAAAATTCGGTATGTAATTAATTACTAACAGCTAACTCGTAAAGCAACGGAAATCAAGTTTTATAAAACTCCTAAATCAAATTTTGCTGTCTGTCGCCCCTGCGTCCCTTAATCTACCACTGCATATTTTCCATCCAATAAAGAATGCAAGGGCGCTCGTTGCTCTCCCACCAACCAATCCCCAATTTTAATTGGTAACAACATTACAAATCATTACGAAAAGCGCAAACTATGTTATCACGCCACCACATTTATTTTCTGGCTTTGCGTTTGAAAACAATTCTTTTTGCTTTGTTGCATTTGTCAAGTATCAAAATTACGAAATATTTTCTTACATTACTTTATCGGTAGGTTATGGCCTAGCGTCAAGAAGATATTATTTATTTAACTAAAAGTTACAAAATAGCCGTGTATCTGAAAACACTTTGATGTTTTTGGCTTGTCAAATTAAGAGGTGCTATTCACAGCCAAAAGGTTTTGAGAAGAAAGATTTTTGAGAAACCGTACAAGTTTTACAGTCAGTGCGCCACTTCAAACAAGTTCTGTGGTCTACGTGGCTCGTCACGGTTTTGCGCGTGCACTCTTTCTCCTTTTTTTCTTTATTATACAAAAGCAATCGATGAAGAAATTTGCCTGAGTGGGTTTTGAAATTGCTATGTTTAAGTCAAAACTATAAAGAATATCTGTGTCAGTTTATGACCAACCAAAAGCCAGATAAATATTAGGGAAAGTCAAAAAATTTCAAACATTTATCTCAAGCGGTCGCTAAGTTATAACAGTTTTAATTTGCTGTGGGTCGAATCGACCCTCCCCCCCCCCCCCCCCCGGGCCAAATAGAGTTAATGAAATGAAAAACAAGCTTGGCATAACAGCACTTGTTAAGCATATGTCCCATCAGAAAAACGATATTTGATGTTGAAATGCACAACGCTATTGTATACAAACCCAAATAAAGTATAAATTCTCAAAAACAAAATGGAACTTGATGCTTAACTACTTGCATACTACGCAAACACTTACAGATCACACACCATATGAGACCCCAACATCATGAAACACACGACGTTATCGCATACCGATCCTAGTCAAGTATAAGCCGCCATCCATAAAAATTCCAATTTATGGTGAAATACACGACATTATTGCCTAGTCAAGTATAAGCCGCCATCCAAGAAAATACAATTTGTCGTGGAATACACAATGTTATTGCATATTGATCCCAGTCAAGTATAAGCCGCCATCCAAGAAAATGCTGTTGATCATGGAATACACAACGTTATTGCATATTGATCCTAGTCAAGTATAAGCCGCCATCCAAGAAAATACAATTTGTCGTGGAATACACAATGTTATTGCATATTGATCCCAGTCAAGTATAAGCCGCCATCCAAGAAAATGCTGTTGATCAAGGAATACACAACGTTATTGCATGTTGATCCTAGTCAAGTATAAGCCCCCATCCAAAGCAATTCAGTTAATCATGAAATACACAACGTTATCGTATATCCGCTCTAGTCAAGTATAAGCCCCAACCACAAAAATCCAGTCTATCATGAAATACACGACGTTATTGCATATCGGTCCAAGTGAAGTTTTAGCCGCCATCCAGGAAAATGCAGTTAATCATGAAATACACGACGTTATTGCATATTGATCCTAGTAAAGTATCAGCCCCCAACCAAAAAATCGAATTTATCTTGAAATACACGATGTTATTGCATATCGGCCCTAGTCAAGTATCAGCCTCCAACCAAGAAAATGCTGTTGATCATGAAACATTTGCACTGCTCTGCCTCTTATGCTGTGCCTCTTAACACTAGAACGACCGGAATTGCGACAAGCTCTCAACGGCCAGCAGCGGTCGTTTTGACCGCTTCTACGAAAACGCGTTTATACTTGTATATGCGTGGTGTGGATGCAACTTAAGTGTTGAACAAATGCTCAGGTCACGTAACTCAATTAACCTATTTACAAAAAAATAGTTTTATTTGAAAAAATGGGCAAGCACAGGACACAAAATTGAAAAATGTTTCATATTTGTGTTGTCGCACATGTAACGCATTCGGAAAACTCCTTGGCAGTACACTTGCCACATACAGTTTTATTGCACTTGAAACAAAGTTTGCTAGTTTTGTTTTGAGAACAGTTTGCTCCTATTTGACACTGTTTACGCTTCTCGGCTTCGCTTTTTTTGAGAGCTGTCGATAGTGAATGAGGTCTAGCAATAGAAGCGTTTCCGGTTAATCTTTCAACGATGCAGTCTTCAGGTAGTTCTATAGCAAGCTTGAACAGGAAATCTCGTCTTGAAACCTTGTCACCTGTTCGTTTTTTATGGAGCACAAAGGCATTGATGCCTGCTAAATCCAGAATGTTGTAGAAAACAGCAACGGGCCACCGACGGGTACCTGCTTTGACTGAATACTGCCTGGCCATTTGATCAGCCACGTTAACACCACATTTGGTTTTGTTATAAAATTCCACAGTCTCTGGTTTCTTTTTTTCTGATTCGCCAAGTTCAACAAACATATGCAGAGAGCTAAGAACGCAAACGTTTTTTTTGGGCTTACACTGATACACAGTTAGAGTTGCCATGTCGCCTGCCTTCATCAGCTTACTGGAATAACGTTGTTGCAAGCATTTTGCAGATGCAGGCAGCTCACGTCTAACCTTGTTCATAGTTCCAACAAGGCTGGTTTTCTTTTTTTTCAGCTCTTTTGCAAGTAAGAACGACGTGAAAAAGTTATCGGTTGTAACGTTTCTGCCTTTACCCACAAATGGTTCCATGAGAGTCATGACAACATTGTCGCTAAGCCTTTGGGTGGATGGACGTGACTCGTCTTTGCCCAGATACGGAATGGCATTTAGGATATACTTGGATTCCACGTCAACCGCTAACCAGAACTTAATGCCAAACTTAGCTGGTTTGTTTGGCATGTACTGGGTGAACCTACAACGAGATTTTGTCGGAAACAGCTGCTCATCAATCGTAATATTTTCTCCAGGTTTGTAACAACTGATGCTGTTGTCTACAAACCTATTCCAAATATCCGAGATAAGAGCAAATTTGTCAGTTTGCAGGCGTGCTGACCTTGTGCTGTGCAAGTCAAAGCGTAGAAAACGCATAATCTCACGACAACGATTCCTCGACATAGTTTGTTGAAAAAATAATACGCCCTATTCTTTATTCCAAAAATTGTAAAGGGGAAAGCTTTTGCCACCATACGCTCCTCGTACATATAGCAGTGCAATAAATGCTTTGAGTTCACAAAGTGAAACCTCCCAATCTTCATTGCCTAAGACTCTTCGAGCTTCTACATTGGTACATTGTTGAATGTGTTTGAGCATATGGCTATCAAATAAAACTTGAAAAGCACCAACAGGGGAGTCTGCCATTCTAAGGGCAAAGCGTGATAAACCTGATTGCTCAGTTAGGGCATTCTGAGCTGTACGCCTTCCTCGTGCTTCTACGCCGAATTCCATAAATTCCCATTTTGTGCCATCTCTTGCTGTCTGGTGTGTGCTCGAACTTTCAGCAGCACCCGAACCAGATGCATCATCAAAACATGTAGCAGAATGTGTTTCAACGTTAGTATCAACAGTTTGTAAATCACCTAAATGAACAATGGGTTGTGTATCATCAAATTGCTCAGTTTCTTCATCGTCGCTCATCTCATCTGAAGAGCAGAGTTCCCAATCTAACACGTCGCCTTGTTCAGTTTCACTTTCTCCTCCAGAATCATCTTCGTCTATGGACCTGAGCCTAGCAACAACTTGTAGTCCAGTAAAACGTCTTGACGTTTTAGACATGATGTAATAGATTTGACTATGTTATATTTTTTAGTCAAGCAGCTTACTTCACCTGTGGAACCAGAATAAGTTAGCACTAATTGGGGATGCGCACAATGCTTTTATAACAAAAGGTTGTGATCAACTTACTAACTCATGCTAAAGGCTAATTGCCTGTGTGCTCCGCTGCTGAGGAAGTGGGCTGGGTGCTGTTTGGGGAGGATACCCAACTAGCACCGTGGCCTGAATGCCGATGAAAGCTCGCAGTTCTCAACAATATAGAATAATCTATTTCTGTTTCATAAACTCTCTCATAACCTGACGTAAGTCTACTTCCAGTGCTAACTGATAACTGAAAAAATTTATTATGTATGCTTTCTGAGCTGTGCATTTCTTTCTGGTGACTCTATGATGTCACAAATAAAATTCAATTTATCAAAATATAGAAAGAAAATGTTTGAAAATGAGTCATACGTGTCATATAGACGATACGGTCTAATAAAGCACAGCAGGAGGTTCAGAAATAATGGTTTTAGTATAGCGGTCATAATGACCGTTAGTGGCCGTTGGAGGTAAACCACCTTCCAAGATATTTGTAAAAGCAGCTTTCGACTTGATACTCAGTATCAGAGTTCCTGCCTATTAATTAGGAAAAGTCAAGAAATTTCACACCAATACGATTTCCGTAAAAAAAAATATCCCACCTTGAAATTCCAAAACGGTCAAAATGACCGTAACAGCCGTTCTAGTGTTAAGCTCTGCCTCTAATGCTCTCGACAAGTTTAGTCAGAAGATAACTTTTTTGAAGTAAATTTCAGTGACAGTTCAAGCGAATTTACTGCTACCGATACCTTTTCAAACTTGTAAAATGTTTAGGAAAGGAAGTTTAGTTTGTAGGCTATATGCACAATATAAAACCACATAGTGGTGTCATTGGAGTCGATGAATTAGTTGAGTGACATACTTTTTTTGTGTGATTAACGGTGGATCCTTGACCTCAGATGAGCTTACAGTTAGACAAGAAGGTGACATTTTTGAATTCAAGTTTTACCCAGTCCTTTAGCCATAGGCGTAGCCAGGGGGGGGCCAAAGGGGCCATGGCCCCCCTGAATTTTAAGTCAAATTACAAAGTAGTATCAAAAAAATAAAAACATAAATTTGTTTGTACCTCTGCTGGTGCATTACAGTTTATTGTTGACTTTTTGCAAGGGGGTGGGGAGGGGGTTGGTCGGGCGTGGCTTTTCAAATTGTTAAACTTTCAAATTTTATGAAACAAGATGTGTACGTTTTACACACTAAATATCGCCGACGTTTTTCTTCTATGTCGCAGTCGAGTGTTAAATTGATATTTCAAGTTATGGTAATTGCGAGAAATAAACCTTCCGCTGAGCGCTTTCTTGTTTTATTGCGATGCGGACTACTACAAAGACGTCGCTTTTTTTATCAGAACGTTCAACCTACCACTGGGAATGGTTTCCTTGAAATTCCTTAAATAGTGCGTTATACGTCACAATTGAAACTGAACTATCAAAGTCGTTCTTGATAAAACTACATTAGATCAGTGAAATCGCATTCGCACTTTCTCAGTTTTGTACAGCATTTTTTATAGTAGCGACGAGTGCAAATCACGAAAGGCAAAAAATGTCGAACCCACTCACTAAACAGGAAAAATTATATTTTTTTTTCTGCAAAGAAACAGATTGATGGTGCCAGAGTTGAAGACGATGTTGAAGTTTTACAACCACCAAGTATTTCTATTACGGCTGGAGTTGTTCCCGAAAGCCACGAACAATACGTGTTGGGGAAGACCATCGATTTAGAATATGTTCTAGAAATTCATAAAATGACAGATGAGTGTGTCTGGCTCAACAGCGTACTGTGTGACGATGGTCTTATAAAAAAATTACCCCTAATTGGCCTTTTCAAAAAAACGTTAAAATTTTTGCATAATTTAGCAGCCAGTTTGCGACTAGGCAGAAAATCTATAAAATTTATATTTTCATAGATATTACGTAAATATGCCGTTATAAGTAAATGACGTCATATTAAAAGTTGCAAAATTTGGCCCCCTCTCAATTTTTTTCTGGCTACGCCCTTGCCTTTAGCTAAGTTAAAACTCGGTATATTATGAGCTATTTGAAAACCGATGTGATGCCCAAGAGCACCTTTTACTAAATAGTCATTAAAATAGACACAAACTTATAACGATATGAGCACAGAAATACTGTGTTGGAACACCGCCACACTTTTCCATCTATTACCGATGATTTATTTTGCATCAGCATGTTGCTGTTGCACCGCAAGCAGCTTCTCCTGTTCGCAAAAAGCCCGTGCTGCTATATCCATATTCTTGTTGAGTCAGCAATCCCAAATCCGATAATGGTTCCAACTTCCCAAGGATCTTTACCCTCTAAAACAGGGGTGGCCAACCGTGGCGCATTGCATGTTTAGAAGTGGCGCATTGCAGGTTTAAGATTTTTCGGGCAATTTGAGTAAGTGTCCTTATATTTGGCCGAAAAATTTGTCACTGCAATGACATCTCCAAAAAAAAAAAAGGTCCTCACTTGGTTGGCGTCACGTTTGGTGGCATATTTAGGCCAAAAGTGATGGTAAAGGTGCAGCAAAACAGGCGATGACCTTTTTTTTTTTTTTTTTGGAGATCACCCCTTAATATGGCGTTGTTTTGACTTCAAAGTATAAATATACCACTACACGTTTGTAAGCAATGAAAAGATATGAATGTTTGTGTGGCGAAAAATTTTGGCGCATGGACTGAAAAGGTTGGCCACCCCTGCCCTACATTTATGGCGCATCCGACACGGGTTGGTAGAAGAGTTGGCGCTTTGCATAAAAAGCTTGGCCACCCCTGCTCTAAAATAGAGAAATCTACCATTTTATTATGTATTTTACGACTATTTGCTGAAATACAAGCAAATTTTTTTTCTTCAACGAAAAATAAATAAAGATGCGTGCCACTGCACTGAGCAAAAATGGTCATAGACATAATATTGTAGGTTCATCGCATACTACGGTTCTATCCCTTTCCCCACCCCCCACCCTCCCTCAGGAAAAATTCAGATCGATGATACAAAAACAAACTATTTTCAGTTCATTAATGTTTTGCAGAGCAGTTTGTAAAATCTACTCGTAAAAAGAAAGAGAAATAAAATGACTTTTGGCCTCTCTGAAGGTGTCATGTACCCCGTTTACTTCATGCAGCAAACATTTTTCAGGGTGCTGCTAACTGAACAGCCAAAGAAAAACAGCTTGCACTATCTGTAACAGCAGTCAACTGCTTTTTCCTCTTTTGTTTCCTTGCCTTTCTCTCACGCCTTCCTATTCCTCTTTCTCTTGTAATGAGCAGCAACGTTTATCTCAATTGTGCCACATCTTTTCTTGCTCTGTGTGCGCCGGCAATATGGTCTGGAAAAGGTCAGTGCAATTGTGTACCTGCCGCAAATGAGTACATTTCAAGTTCACCTTCCTCTCCTTCTCTTCAAAATTCAACTTCCTTTACAACTGACACTTCTAAAGTTGTTCTCCTTACTTCATCTCGGCTTGCCTTGAAATTTTCCTGCCTACCAATTATTTGCGGCTCTCCAGCACCTACACCTCCGATGTGGACCGCAATTTAGCCTTCCTCCCTTTTCCAACGCATTTCTCCCCCTCACCTTCGCTAACTAATTTGCTCGCCTACTGTTTTTTATCGCAAAACTTTTCCTCCATACCTGTCTGGGTAAGACATATATCAACCTATAAGAGGAACTGTTGACGGGAAATGTTCGCTGCAACAAGCTCGACAAAGCGACTTCAAACGCAAACACCCCGTTCAATAAAAACATTGAATTAAATACGTCATAGCCATTTTAGCGAATAAAAGTGATTTTTTTGTTCTAGGTATACTGAAATTAGTTTAAGCTAACTATTTTTCCGGTAGAGCAATATACAACCAATTATCGCTAAAAAATATACGGTATATATTTTTAATGTTTTGCTTGGGCGGTTACGTCGAGCATCTTCAGAAAAGAGTATGTAAAGAAATGTTTTGTGACGTACTTTCAAAAACCAGTTGTTATCGTCTATCCACTGATACACCAGATCCTATTAAGACCGCTAGGCAGCAGGTACACGCAGCCAATCTCTTCCTGTAACTTTCCTTTATTGACCAGCAGAGCATCAACCTCAATGCACGATACACACATATATCACCACTGGTGTTACAGTGTACTAGAGTACGGTCTGTAAAAAATATAAAACACATTCTCTGCTGGTTAGCCTAGACATAATCCCTACTAGCTGAATAATGGCAAGATAGTTTAAATAATACAAAACAAACTAGCTCACAAACCAAAGACATGATCATAGCGGCCAACTAATCATTATAAATACTTGTAAATTATTCTGAGATAAGCCAAACAAATGCACTAACAACTAGCTACTAACACGTTAAAATCATTTTCGCAAGACAAAGAAAGGTCACGTTACTAAGGTTGCCACATAAAAAAAACTTAATATTCGGATTAAAGAAATCAGCCACGGCTATCGCTAACAGTCCCCTCTAAAATTGAACGTAGAGAACATTTTACAAACTTGCAAGATAGACGTGGGCTAGCGCAGAAGTTAGTTTACACTAAGCATCAATATCAAGAAAAAACGAATAGCAGACAAGACAACAAAAGAATGGCACAACTGAGCAAGGCAAACGTTACGTTAGTCCATCATTGGCGAAATTTACCAAGGCAATGCCTATGCAAGCAAAGAGCTAATAGCTGTTAACTTCGGTATGGTAAAGAAAAAAAAATTTTTTTTTTATAGAAACTCAGTTCTATCAATTATTTTTTGAAGTTGTCTTGGGACAGATATTAGAAGTAATTACTAAATGAAAACAGTTTCATACAGCAAAGCAGGCGCTTGACCTGACAAAGGTCGACTAAGCGAAAGCGTATATCGCCGCCTACGAAACTCGTTCGTATAAACAGTCCATTAAAGTGTTCATGGTTAAACAGTCCATCAATGTTAGTGGTACAGTTTGTCAATAGTCAGTCATCGAATCCGCCATCATCATCTCGATTGAAATCATCTGCTTCATCAGCTGCATGAATGTCACCATGATTACGAGCGAAATCATCTCCGTGAATGTCACCATCATCTCGAGTGGAGTTATCTGCTTCATCAGCTGCATGAATGTCGCCATCACTATTGCTATCGGTCATAGAAGTAGACTGGCAATTGCCCAATGCTTCAAGCAAAACAATTTTACGAATGTCTCTTTCCCTCACGCGACCATCTCTCATATGCACTGTCACTGATCGCACTTTTCCATCACTGCAAAGTTTCGTGTCCACCACCACAGCAAATGGGTAACGGCCAACCGGTGGAGTGCTGGCGTCGATTAGGAGTACAAAGTCACCTTTCTGGATGTTGCGTTCAGCTCTTGTCCACTTCTGACGCTCTTGCATTTGTAGTGGGTAGCGACGGAGCCATCGTTCCCACCATTCTTGTGACAATCGACGAGTATACATATGCCCGCGTCTTAATTTATCTTTTGGTTCAGTATCCCATGCAGGCAAAGAATCCTCATTCGGTTCCATATATCCCGTCATCAGATCTAGCGGACGCAACGGTTGTATGTCTTCTTCGTCTGAGCGATGTTTTCCTAATGGCCGGCAGTTCATAACGTATTCAGCTTCTCGGAACGTTGTCAGCAACTCAAAATCAGACGGAACTCGCTTGTGGTTGTTTGACCCAAGAATCCCTTCAGATACTTCCTTAAAAGTTCGTATTTGTCTTTCAATTAAACCTTGATGGTGCGAGCTTACGGGGGTGGAGAAATCCCATGTAATGCCATTGCTTCTCAGGTAAGACTGTACATCCGCTGAGCGGGTAGCTTTCCGCATTATCTTCGACATTTCCCTTTCCATTACATTTCGAGCACCAACGAATGTCGTAGCGCAGTCACTTCTAATGTGACTGGTCTGATTTCCTGTCAGGCACAAAAATCTTCGTAAGGCGTTTAGGAACGCAGTCGTTTCCAGTGATTCGACCGCTTCGATGCGTACGGCTGTTGTTACGTTGCATGTGAACAGACAAAGCCATCGCTTCTCTACACTCCGGCCACGCTTGACCTCATACGGGCCAGCGTAATCAATTGATATCGAGCTAAAAACTGGTTGCTTCGGGTGTACTCGGAAAGAAGGAAGGGGTGCCACCAATTGTTGGGCTCTTGATTTACGGAGCAATTTGCAGGTGAAGCAATTGATCAGGTAATGTCGCACAGTTCGGATTCCACCTATGGGTTGAACACCTTCATCTTGACACAAAGACGCCAAAACCATCTCCCCTGCTCTATGTCCCAGTTTTTCATGTTGATTTATTATAAAGAGTCTCGTCACCCCGTGTTCTTGAGGAAGAAAAGCTGGATGTTTCGCTTCGTCTGCTATTCCTTCAGCATAATTCATCCGCCCGCCAACACGGAGAATTCCTTCAGGATCAATAAACGGAATGTATTTTTTGATGTAATGCATAGAAAGGCTGCCTTTCTCTTTGGCAAAGGCAAGAGCATCATCAAACGTATGTCCTCGTTGCATGCATTAGAGGATTTATCCAAACGATTCCTGCTGAGCACCACGGATCATAGCTAACTTAGCCGCACGTAAATCATTCGAATGCTCGGTAGGACCTGAGCTCAAACTAGATCTATTTTTTGATCGCTCTTTCCAAATCCGAAAGCATTTTGCAACGTTGCACACCACTTGTAGCGCCTTAGACAGTTTGTTGGTCCAATCCGAGGTGTGCTGCAGAAACCCATCACATCTAGTTATCTTCTTGGCGCCTTCAGTAACGGCTGCAATACAGGGTGAGGCAATATTTGCATGTTCAACAGTTTTGCTGCTTGACAACTTTCCCATTGAGTTTAAATCAAGATCACTGTCCCACAGGAATGCTGGTCCCCTCGTCCAGAGTTTCCATCTCTCTGCTTGACCGATGCGAAATGGTCTCGTGGCAACATCAGCGGGGTTGCATTCGGAAGCCACATATCGGGGTGGCTTTCCGCCACTGTTTTTTAGAATAAGATCCACTCTGTTTCGTTCAAAGACCCTCAACTCAAGAGATTTCTGTGAAAACCATTGAATCACCGTTTGCGAATCAGACCAAAGTTCAAAATTTTGAATAGTTTAAGTGGTTGAATCGAGACACTCCCTAAGCAATCGCGTTCCCAGGTCCATAGCAATTATCTCCTTTCGTGGCATTGAATTTCTTGCCACTTCGGATTGCGAAAGCAGTGAGGTTTTCGCAGCAACAAGGTTCAAGCTGCACTCATCCCCTGATACTGTCCGTAAATAAACGGCAGCAGCAGCCACCTCCTTGCTGCTATCAGCGAACACATGATATTCAAAATATTCATCCTTGGAGCTGATAAAAGGCACTCGACACCTCGGGAAAGCAACAGTTTCAATCTGGGCCAGGTCCTGTACTGCAAGTGTCCACTCTTTCACAAGCTCTGGAGGAACTTTAGAATCCCAACAATCAACTTGGCGAACAATCTTTGAGCAACATAAATTCATCCTCACATAAAATGGCGCCCACCAGCAAAGCGGGTCAAATATTTGATGTTGTAGGCTGACAATTTGTCGTTTTGTAAGAATTTTCCTCATTGTTAAACTGAAGTCAGGTTTTTTTGATTAACATTTCATCAGATTCAGTATCCCAGAGGACGCCCAACGTCTTTTGCACTGGAGGTTGCCCAGGTTCCCTTTCCTGGATACTTCTGATCGAGAGAGCAAGATCCTTCTCACATACATCCTTGAGTATCTCTTTGCAACAAGCATTCCATTTAGTCATAGTAAATCCAGTAGATTTTAATAAGAGGGAAATTTCCTTGATGACGAGCTTCCCTTCATCAACACTATCTACGCTGGATATAAAATCATCAACAAACATGTCTCGAGCTACTCTAGAGGTTGTGCCTTCAGAGGCTTTCGATATGTTTTCTTGGGCTGTGAACATCATGGCATATCCTGCAATACTGGGGATATAACGCAATCCATACGGAGCAACTTGGAACTGGTATGCCGTCACTTCCCCTTTCATGTCGTCTCCACTAAACCACAGGATGCGGAGCATGTCACGATCCTCGAGTGCGACTCTAATTTGAAAGAACATATTTGAGATATCACCAGCTATGCCATGCTTTTTTTCTCCAAATCGAATCAAAATTGCTCGCAATGACTGCATGAATATAGGCCCCCGATTGAGTAGTCCATTTAATGACGTTCCCCGGTATTCTCTAGCAGCATCATAAACAACACGGAGCTTTGATTGCGAGGTATTAAAGTGGGGAATATAGTATTGCAGTTTGGTTTTGTCCTCCAAGTCTTTACGCAGTTGACCATCAGGTATGCGGAGCAAATGTCCTTCTCTTATTGCATCATCAATTTTCTTGCAGTATTGAGATCGAATCTCAGGTTTATTAATAAGTCTACGCCGCAAACCAAGCAAGGCGTCTTTAGCTTGCGTGAAGTTGTTCTCAATCGTACCAGGGTCATAAGCCCATGGCAAAGGAAATTCTAAATGGCTTTCGTCATTTACTTTTACCAGTTTTACTGTATCATTGTAATACTGTAGGACTGATTCGTCTTCCACACTCATTGCCAGCTTGTTATCGTCCGAAGAACGATGGAGCAAGTTTTTCTTCAATTCAGTAATATCATTCTTCCTGTCCGCAGGAGCTAATCTGACCTTAGAGCACACAGCACTCATAGGTGTTGATTCTTGAATGTTCAGTCCTGAAGCAGGATCATCATCATACCGTTCAAGTTGATTGCCAGAACTCAGCCACAAAGTGCCAAACTTATGGGAGGCAAGCTTATCACTTTGCCACTCTAGACTTTGGCTACAAAGAATATAACGCCAAGCTAGGTCCCCTCCTACCACCATGTCAACTTTGGGTGCCGGATTGGCATCATCAACTGGCAGGTAGTCGGAGAATGGTAAAGGCCGATCAACAAATGTAATATCTTCAAATCGTGTGGTTCCGCCACAGGTGTCCTGGAGCTCTAAGTGGTCGATCATCACGTTACAGTACATAGAAGATCCATCAAATAACTTGTATTCTTCTACACCATTAGCTATCCAAGAACCACACAACTGTTTGGCCAAGGTACGAGAGCACAATGTCCGTGTGGCACCTGTGTCTATGACAGCAAAAAACGACACCGGTTCACCTCCTGCTGCCCTGGCAACGGCTTTCATCTTCATGACACATATCTGGTCACTGGAAGGTTGATCTCCTTTAAGGTATCCCATCGTCTTACTTGATGAGGAGTTATCCTTTGTACAAGACTTCTTAGTTGCGGTTGCTCCAACCAAGATTTTAGCCAGGTTATCAGCTTGCTTATGTAGAAGAGAATGATGAGGAAAAGAGCATTTCTTACACTGCTCTTTCTTGCTATTGTCACAAGTCTTGGTAACATGAGAACTTCTCAAGCATAGGAAGCACAAGCGGTGTTCTCGGGCAAGCTTCCATCTGTCATCCACTGTCATGCCAAGGAACAAACGACACTGTAAAAGATTATGCGACGCTGTTTCAGGGTGCAACAGGCACGTTTTCGCATTTTCAAATGTCGTTTTTGCGCACAAATCCTGCGAACCCTCTACGGCGGCAACAAAGGGCTTAGAAGTTAATCTTGAAGCTGTAAAACGCGGTTTTTGCTTAATGGTCTCTGTTCTGTTTTGAGGAGAGTCCTTTATGTCGACTTGCATCACTTGCAGTGAATCGATGTAAGATATCTCATTAGTCAAAAATTCCAAGAATTGTTCAAATGTCCAGGTACCAGCAGGATGCTGAGATTCAAACCGGTTTCGTAGTTTTTCATTAAAGGCACTGTAGAGCTGTCCCAACAATGCTGGTTTATCAAGGGTCGGTGCTTGGTCAATCGAGAGTGCCACACCTTTAAGGTTCCGCATATCGGCTCGGAGTTCAAGCAACATCTGACGGTGATGAGTTATCGACCGGCTTTGTCTTTTTACTTGATGAATGGCGTGTTCCAGTATTATATCTGCTCTACCGTAAACCTCTTCAAGGGTGTTACATATAACATCACATGCCTCTCCAGAGTCCATTACAGCAAATGCATCTCTGATGTATCGTTTTGCCTGGCCTTCTATGGTGCTTTCGATCCAGCGAAGCAACATGTCAGGTCGAGCGTAACGCAATTCGCGATAGTTGGACAGTAATCTATGTCTGTAAGCAGGATACTCAGCTGCATCACTGCCAGAAAAACATGCACCCACTTCGTCCAAGAGTCTTTTTGGTAATTCCCAAGTGGAAGGCATAACAGCGCACCCTTGCGGTGGGGCAAAGTGGTATAAAGGTGGTTGCTGTATTGCATCGGTTAATCCTTTGAAGCTTGTTGGCTTTGATGTTTTTGTGCCGTTTTCCATGCTAAAATTCAACCTGGGTTTTGGTTTGTCAAACTTCAATTTAAATGAAGAATCCACATAGGGTTGGTGTTTTACAGCACTGCACCTATTAGGCATGGCAACTTTCATTACAGCTGGTCTCCTTTCTGCATGGTAGAAATTCTGACTAGCCGTCTTCACCATATCTCCTGGGATCCTATCAGGCACTGTGGTAGTTTGCATCGTGGTCAGTTGAGACTTAATTATGTCCATATTGTTTAGGTCTTCAGCTTCGGTGATGCTCTCAATGTCCTCTACCATTTTCTGATAGGTGGTTGCCTCTAAACTCTTCTTTTTTAGTTCAACTTTGGTGCGCTGCACTTCTATCTCCTTTTCCTCTAGAGCCAATTCTTTCATTTTTGAATTCATTTCCAGTTGGGCAATCTGTTGTTGTTGCTCTCGTATTATCAGCAATGACGTCTCTGACACACTGGAGATAGTAGTATCAGAGTAGACACTAACCGTGGCTTCGGACCGACAATCTGGCTCCTTTGAGGCTCTGGCATGGTATCGCCTCAAGTCTGTACTTCCACATTCCCCATGCTGTTTCACCAGCTTCAGCACTACGGGCCTGGAGTGTGCCATTGGGTTATCCTCTAGCCACTGGTGAAGGGCATTATCATATATTTCATGCGCCTTTTGTCCGTAATTTAGGATTTTGTCAAGCAAATCCTGTTGTTTGCTTTCTTGACAGCGAGAGTAATCTCGCATAACATCCGTAATCATTTTTAGTTCACGGGAATAACGTATCAGTGCGCGGTGGCTTTTAAATGAATCAGGCTTTGGGTTATCTACCCATGCTAGCCTAACATCAGCTAGCAAATCATCACCATAGTCACATGCCACATCATAGCTATATAACTTTGGCTTATCATTATGACTCACCGCATTGGTATCGGTACAAGCATCACCAGTCTCATTGGTACAGTTCAATACTGATTGCATATGTTTTTCAGTAGTTAAAGCCACATCGTTGGTATGACTGCACGATTCTTGACTTGCCATATTGCATTTAATGAGCATTCAATCAACAAGTTAACTTTACTGCAATGTCCAGCCACCACAGTTAAATACACTGTAATGTTATCGTCTATCCACTGATACACCAGATCCTATTAAGACCGCTAGGCAGCAGGTACACGCAGCCAATCTCTTCCTGTAACTTTCCTTTATTGACCAGCAGAGCATCAACCTCAATGCACGATACACACATATATCACTACTGGTGTTACAGTGTACTAGAGTACGGTCTGTAAAAAATATAAAACACATTCTCTGCTGGTTAGCCTAGACATAATCCCTACTAGCTGAATAATGGCAAGATAGTTTAAATAATACAAAACAAACTAGCTCACAAACCAAAGACATGATCATAGCGGCCAACTAATCATTATAAATACTTGTAAATTATTCTGAGATAAGCCAAACAAATGCACTAACAACTAGCTACTAACACGTTAAAATCATTTTCGCAAGACAAAGAAAGGTCACGTTACTAAGGTTGCCACATAAAAAAAACTTAATATTCGGATTAAAGAAATCAGCCACGGCTATCGCTAACACCAGTGGTAGTCAAAAGTAGATCCAAAGCTTCAGGTATTAAGCCGTGAATAACAAGACATGCGATTTGAGCTCTTGGCCCACTGTTTGCACCCTTGATTGGCCGACAGCAGTAGGTACCTCAACAAGACTTAAAACAAGGCAATCGGCGCGATGTTAGTGCAAACGTGCGAACACACTCAGGCTTAATAAGTCTTTGTTCCATCTTACAGTTAAGTAGATAAGATCAAACGCGAACAAAGGCATCCAGAGATAAAAAACTTTTATCTCTTTTGCTTTACATAGCGTTGCAATACTTAAACCTATACGCACTTTCATTTTATTTGTAATGTAAACATTATCGTCTAGTATGTAAATCATTCAAATAAATTGCATCAATTTATAAAAAGTACGTACCAACAACATCTTTGATTTCATTTTCTTTGTCGGGGGCATAAATTTAACTAAAATCGATATCCAATAACATACATATCCATGATAAACTACATTTTATTGGATGGGGGCTTATACTTGACTAGGATCAATATGCAATAACGTTGTGTATTCCTTGATCAACAGCATTTTCTTGGATGGCGGCTTATACTTGACTGGGATCAATATGCAATAACATTGTGTATTCCACGACAAATTGTATTTTCTTGGATGGCGGCTTATACTTGACTAGGATCAATATGCAATAACGTTGTGTATTCCATGATCAACAGCATTTTCTTGGATGGCGGCTTATACTTGACTGGGATCAATATGCAATAACATTGTGTATTCCACGACAAATTGTATTTTCTTGGATGGCGGCTTATACTTGACTAGGCAATAATGTCGTGTATTTCACCATAAATTGGAATTTTTATGGATGGCGGCTTATACTTGACTAGGATCGATATGCCATAACGTCGTGTGTTTCATGATAAATTGCATGATGGCGGCTTATACTGTACTAAGGCCGATATGCGATAACGTCGTGTATTCCAAGATAAATTGAATGTTTTTGGTTGGGGGCTTATACTTGAATAGGATCAGTATGCAATAACGTCGTGTATTCCATGATCAACTGCATTTTCTTGGATGGCGTCTGATACTTGACTGGAGCTAATATGCAAAAACAATGTGTGTTTTATTATAAACTGCATTTTCTTGGATGGCGGCTTATATTGTACTAAGGTCGATATGCAATAACGTCCTGTATTCCATGATAAATTGCATGTTTCTGGTTGGGAGCTTATACTTGACTAGGGTCAATATGCAATAACGTCGTGTATTCCATGATCAATTGCATTTTCTTGAATGGCGGCTTATTCTTGACTAGGGTCGATATCAGTGATGGGATTCAAAATTTTAGGAACAGGTTCTCTTTTGTATCAAACTCACTAACAGCAGGTTTCCTCATTTTAAAAAGCCCATTTGCTGCGGTCGTCTAAGGTCTATAACAAAAAAGAAGAATGGGTTCGCACGAACCCATGCGAACCCCCTGAATCCCATCACTGGTCGATATGCAATAACGTCGTGTATCCAATGATAAACTGCATTATTTTGGATGGCGTCTGATACTTGACTAGGATCAGTATGCAATAACGTCGTGTATTCCATGATAAAATGCTTTTTCTTGGTTGGGGGCTTATACTTGACTAGGATCGATATGCAATAACGTCGTGGATTCCGTAATAAACTGCATTTTATTGAATGGCGGCTTATACTTGACTGGAGCCGATATGCCATAACGTCGTGTTTTCCAGGATAAAATGCATGTTTTTGGTTGGGGGGCTTATACTTGACTAGGGCCGATATGCGATAACGTCGTGTATTCCATGATAAACTGAATTTTCTTGGTTGGGGGCTTAAACTTGATTAAGGTTGATATGCAACAACGTCGTGTATTTCATGATAAATTGCGTTTTCTTGGTTGGGGGCTTAAACTTGATTAAGGTCGATATGGAATAACGTCGTGTATTTCATGATAAACTGCATTGTTTTGGATGGCGGCTTATACTTGACTAGGATCGATATGCGATAACGTCGTGTATTTCATGATGTTGGGGTCTCATATTGTGTGTGATCTGTAAGTGTTTGCGTAGTATGCAAGTAGTTAAGCATCAAGTTCCATTTTGTTTTTGAGAATTTATACTTTATTTGGGTTTGTATACAATAGCGTTGTGCATTTCAACATCAAATATCGTTTTTCTGATGGGACATATGCTTAACAAGTGCTGTTATGCCAAGCTTGTTTTTCATTACATTAATCTCGTATTTGTAGTGGTGCCAGTTTGGAACATTGAATTGGTTTTACACCAAAACCAAAAAGGAGCCCATTGGAGAAGGTTAATCAATCGTTTGAAATTTGATGTGCTTGCAAACAGCGCTTTTGTATTTAACATCTTATCTCTGAAAAGGTACAAATTTTAAGCCTTCATATTAAGAAAGTGCGCATTTTACGCACGTTTTGATGGCGTTATGACGTCACTGTGGCGTTATGGTACACACCTGTGGTCGATGATCAACTGTTGTTAGTGACTCGGCTCTGCAAACAGTTCTTCTGTACTAAAAACACGTTTCTAACAGTTTCAGTTATAAGGAAGCCAGCGATAATAAAGAAACAAGAGTATCTCATTCGCGCGCATTGCGTTCGTCACGTAAAATACGTCGTGCAACGCATGTCACGTGATCGCCAATCACAGAGCATAACGGCCGATTCTTTACTAGCCCCGAATATTGTTGTATTAAGAGCTGCCAGTGCTGATGGCAAAATGTGTATTCACCTCAAGTAGCACAGCCAAACAGGGAAATTGCCACACAGTGTTTTTCACAAGTATATACTGGTAACAATGCAGTCATCATTAGATTTAAAGTCACTGCCTCCACGAGCAATGCTCAACCACTTAGCTTTACCGTATATTTAATCACATATCCTATCTGAGTTAGTTATGAGATTAGTTATTTCAATGGCAGTGGTTATTTTTACCTGAACATAAAAAAATCTCACAAGCTATTGTTATGTGTCTTAACCCTACCAATCCGAGTTACCGAAAATTCGGTACTTTCCGTACATGCCAATATGCCGTGTTACCGAAAATTAGGTATTTGGGTCGAGCACGTGGAATGCAGCTAAAAATAACGACTAATCATGGTTAAGTCTCGCATTTGGTGCGATCCTGTGCGAGATTATTGTTTCCTTAATGTCTGCGCCCTAAGAGAAACGTGTATTTAGGTGTTTTGTTGATATTTTCGATCAATTTCATCATGAAACGTGCACTCGACGAACCCAGCACTTCAACTGGCAAAAGGGCCAGGCCTACGCGATTCACTATTCAACAAGTTGTGGAAGCTTTAGCTGATTCGGATTCAGATGAAGCAGAATTTCATCAGGAATATGACTACAGCTCATCTAGTGATGCAGATCTAGATCTAGATCTAGATAATTTATACGATAGAACGTCAAGTGATGATGAGGATAGGGCTAGATCTAGTCTAGGGGGCGGTGTCAGGGGGCACTTCCCTCGAACAGCTGATTGTGGTGATGCTAGATCTAGTGATGATGAGGGTTGGACATATAATTTTGTAGCACCAGGGGTAAATCTCAACTTCAATGATGATGGGACAGGGCCAGTAAACATTCCAGAGTATATTACAGGAGAGAGTAGTTGCCTTGATTTCTTATCCTTGTTCACTGACGACAATTTCTGGCAGAATTTGACTGATAAGACGAATCTTGTCCTCAACGCATGACCCAAGGCAACCACTTCCCCCAAATTGATGTTGGCCCTCCATCAAACCACATCTGCACTGTCTGTATGGAAAAACACCTTAGATATAACAGACAGAACCCAGGTGTGACATATAAAGACAATCCCAACAAGAAAGTAAAAACAAACATTTACTGCTCTTTATGCACCAAGTACCTCTGTGTAAAACCCGGCTCCACCTGCTGGGCTGACTGGCACACAAAGGTGGAATACTGGCGGTAGATCCAAGGTAGGCCATTTTACTATGTATTTTCAAAGTTTGAACTTTTTCTAACTCATAGTTTGCATGCAACTAACTGTTTTCTATTGCATATGCGTTTTTCCGCTATTTTGCTCAGGAGGCCAGGTTTTGGGATATTTTAGGTTCAGGGATCTAGGTCTGGTAGGGTTAAAATTTCTGCAAGCTATTTTTACATGACCATAGAAATATATTTTCCGGTGGTTAATTGTGCTAAACTTTTCCTCTTCTTAAAGGCATCAGTTATGTGAAAAACTATAAAAACCACTCTGCCATGTAGAAAGTTTAAAAACATTATTAAGTTTTTTATTGTGCGAGAATAATTTAAGCTTGTTGCCTAGGTTTTGAGATTGTCATTAGAATAAGCTTCATCAACCTAGCTTGGCAGCACCACCATCAAACAAATCTCCCACTTCTTCTTTTCTCTGACTCTTGCTGTGTCCTTTTTTCTCTTTGGTCTTTCTCACACAATCACACTCTGGTACAAATGGTAAGAGCTCATCTCCCTTATTTTTTAAACTGCGATCGATTTTTGACTACTCATTTCTTATGAGTAATGTCATGATCAAGGAGCTGGCCAGATGAGGTGTGCTGTTTCAGCCACCATGTTCGATTTAGTCTCTCCTCTCACCCCCACATCTCTTGCAATGGATGCATACTGTCTCATTGAAACTGTTTGATATTCAAGTTTTTCCAGTATCCACTCAGAAATTTGTTCTTTCTCGCTATGCTCCCTCATTTTTTCTGCAATTAACAGACATTTTTTTTGAAACTTTTTTCTCCACAATTGACAATATTTCATGCAGTGCTTGTGGTTGCTGTGCTCAGTACGGTAGTTATAAATATGCATAGTAGGCATAGTAAGCATAGTAGGCATAGTAGAGGCATAGTAAGCATAGTACAGGAATAGTAGGCATAGTACAGGCATAGTAGGCATAGTACAGGAATAGTACAAGCATAGTAGGCATAGTGATGATAACTTGCTTTTAATGTGAAATCTCAATGCTTAAATCTAAACTCATAAAATTAATTTTTTGGGGGTAAAATTAAAGTTTACGTACGTAAATTATTTTTGTTTTAATTTAGTATTTTATTCTTATTTAAATTAATTTAGGGTTAGGGTTAGTTGTTTTAATTTAGTATTGGGTAAAATTAAAGTTTACGTAAACCCTAACCCTAACCCTAAACCTAAATTAATTTAAATAAGAATAAAATACTAAATTAAAACAAAAACCGGTACTATGTCTATTATGCTTGTACATGTACTATGCCCACTATACCTGTACTTTGCCTACTATGTCTCTACTATGAGTGTACTATGCCTATTATGACTACTATGTCTACTATGCTTGTACTATGCCTGTACTATGCCTTACTATGCCGACTATGCCTCTATTATGCCTCTACTATGCCTGTACTATGCCTATTATGCCTCTACTATGCCTGTACTATGCCTACTATGCCTATTTATAACCACCCTGCTCAGAACATTTCTCAGTTACTGTCCTGCTATGGAGTCTTTATGATATGTCATGCACTCTTAGGCCTGCTACTTTTGGTTTAGTTACTACCTTTGGTTTAGGCCAGGGCTTCTTAAACTATGGGTCACAACCCCAAATGGGGTCGCTTAGCAAAATCTTGTGGTCGTCAGATTTTAATAGCCTGCAGAACAGAATTGCTGTCATCCAGGTGCTGTGTTGCTGGACAGAGTGCTTATGGTATGTCCTGTTAAGTTTTATCAAAAAATTTGAAAAGAAAGAATATTTGGATTAGTTTAGTTCTTGTGTAAAGTAAAAAATAAACATTCTAGGTCAGGGGTTCCCAAACTGTGGGCCATGGCCCAGTAGTAGGCCATGAGACCATTTTCAGTGGGCCACAGGGCTATTTCCGTGGTGGAGTCGGTTTGTCACAAGTCGGCCTCTTTAGCAATTAGTAGGCCTTAAGTTAAGGCAATGTCTAGTTAGGGCTTAACAAGACATGGACAAAAATCCCCTGGATAATAATTGTATGCATTGTTTTGACACAATGAGGTTTTAACAGTTGCTTTGTCTGGAAACCTTGGGCTCGACTGTAATTTTATTGTCATTGTATTCAGAGCAGGTTATATTATTACTAAAAACACTGCAAATAGTTCAATGGCTAAAGGAAGTACAATGTCAGCTATATAAAATTTGGATTTACTTCAGTGAATGATCAAGGAATAAAAAAAGGGCAATGTGTTGTGTGCTACCGTGTGTTAAGTAATGAGTCGTTGAGGCCAAGTAAATTAAGCCATCACCTGAATACAAGTCATCCTGAGCTAAAGGACAGAAACATGGAGTATTTTAAGAGACTGGAATCCAACTGCAAACGTCAAAGACTCGACAGTACTGGCAGCTTTCAACAAACTGATCAGAAACTCACTGAAGGCTCTTTTGTTGTTAGCCAAATAATAGCCAGGCTGAAAAAAACCTCATAATATTGGTGAAGCTGCTATTAAGCCTGATGCACTAGCCATTGCCAGAATTGTAGCCTACTGGGCGAGAAGTATGAGGAGAGACTTCAAAGTATCCCTTTATCTGATAACACAGTAAAGAGACGAATTGCGTTAATGTCAGAAGACATAGAGGAACAAATAATCACTGAAGTAAAAGATAAATCTCTTTTTGGTCTGTTTTCCATCCAAATCGATGGGTCTGTTGATGTGGCTTTAGTCTCTCAACTCATGGTTTTCGATCGATACGCAGTTAGCACATCTGTAAAGGAAGAATTACTTTTTTGTAGTGCCCTGGACACCAATACAAAGGCGTCAGATGTAATGGAAAAGGTAGACCAATTTTTTAATGAAAATGGAATTGCCTGGAAAAATTTTTGTGGTGTGTGCACTGATGGAGTCCCAGCGATGCTTGGGTCCAAAAGTGGATTTCAAGCACTTGTGCAAAAGAAGACACCTAACGTTTTATTCACTCATTGCTTCATTCACCGGGAAGCTTTAGCTTCCAAAACTTTACCGTGTGGACTGCAAGATGTACTTAAAGTTACTATCAAGATAGTAAATTTTGTGAAAAGTAGCGCTTTACACACACGTCTATACAGAAAACTTTGCGAAGATATGGGATCTGAGCATATAAACCTTTTGCATTACACAAAGGTGGCTTTCTAAAGGAAACGTTTCATCCAGAGTGTTTGAGCTCCGTGATGAACTAAAAATTTTTTTAAATGTTGTAAAACCTGAGTTAGCAGTTACTTTTCTGATTCAAAATTCATTGCTTGTTTGGCGTACTTGGTAGACATCTTTGAACACTCTAAATGTGAAAATGCAAGGGAAAGAAAAAATATTATTCACTTTGTGGACATGATTAATGGGTTTTTTGAGAAATTGTCAAACTGGGGACGTAACGTACCAAGGTAATTTTGCAATGTTTACCAGTTTGGCTGATATCTCCCATTTGGACGATGAGCTAAAAACCAATGTTGCTCAACATTACGAAAAACTGGAATGTGAATTCAGATCATACTTTCCCCGAACTTAGTAGAGATGACCTGTCACTTGCAAGAAATCCGTTTCGACTTTCCTCTGAGAAAGTAGAAGACGAACTGCAGGATCATTTGATTGAAATGAAAAACGATTCCAGCAGTCAAGATATGTTTGAAGCCTTCCCAGTCACGGATTTTTGGCTGAGAATGGCATCGTCGTATCCAGAAATAAGCAAAACTGCTCTAAAAAAATTATTGGCATGCAGCGCTACATGGCTATGTGAATCTGCTTTTTCAACACTTTGGAATGTGAAGACCAAGCAGCGGAACCGTCTTGAAGTTGATCAAAATATTCGTTGTGCTCTCTCGTCAACAGAGCCAAGAATTAAGAATCTTGTAGCAAAAGTGCAGTCACATCCATCTCATTAAAAAAATAAATAGTCAGCAAACATTTTGTTTAGTTTTGTGTTACAGTTTCATAGTTAATCCTTTATGTTCATACAGTTTGTTACTTTCGTGCTAGTAATCAGTAGTGGGCCACAAACCAATTTTAAATAAATATTTGGGCCACAAATCATAAAAGTTCGGGAACGCCTTTTCTAGGTTATATTATATTTGCTTTAAAGTAATTATAAAACTGGAAACTGCTGTCATAGCCAAGAGCCTAGGATAATTTGAAAATGAAAATAGCCTAGGTTAATTACTAATCAACTGATTTAGCAAGAAACAAGAGTGATAAATTCAGTTTTAACAGGATATTATTTGAGAAATGTCAAGATTATGAACATGAACTTATTATTTAAATTTGAGGACTATCAAGCTGAAACTTCTGCAAAAATTATCGTACATAGAAATACAAAAAAGATCAATACTGCAAATGCAACAAGATCGGCTTACTTCTTCAGACATTTTTGTCTTTTTTGCATGATAATCAATTCGCTACTGATAAAAACTTAACCAACTGATAAAAATTTAAGCTTGATGAAATAAACCTGATTGATGGATTTATGTAAAATATTTAATACATGAATTTTTAAAATCTAGATGTGTATTTGTGCAAAATAGCACTCACACGCACACAAACAAATGTTTGAATGTGCGCACGCACTAACATGTGGTTGTGAATTTGATATTTGTGCCAGTAAAATCAGTTGTCTCTGTTCCATCGCTTCGCAAGAGGGGACATCGCAAGAATAGTATAGTTTTTATTTATTCGGTAATTAATTAGTTATTGTATGCAATATGCTATCTATATACATTTATTGATCTGTTTAGGATTAAAATCTTTTTTGGCCATGAATAAATGGCTGAACTTAGGTAAAAAAGGTCATGACGCAGATGACAATGCTACCAAGTTTCTTCAACCATAACTTAGTATTGACAAACAGGCATCTAATGTGCAAAAAAAAATATGATGACTCTTTTCTTCAATTTGGTTTTACATTTAAAAATTTTAATGGTTATGAAAAACCTCTTTGATTGATCTACAAGAATTATTAGCTACATAGAGTATGAGATGCGATTTCACACACGGGCGTGGCTTTCTTTTGATTTCTCGTTAAACTTTCCCAAGTTCTCGCTGGCTACGCAATGTGTTGCATGTTCTTATCTCCCTGCTTGACGTGCCCAGGGGAGTTGAAAGAGTCCTTACTTTCCCCCAGGTGTTTACGCTTGATCCCGATAGCTCTATAAAGCTATAATGAAGCAAAATATCGAATACAAAAAATGTTCCCACTTAATCCAGATTTACAAATTGATGCTATTATTGTTTTATTTTGATCTTTTCGCAAACTTGGGATGATATTACATTTGGCTTTTTTTCTAATTCAAACCTTTTAAATGAAGATCGGTGTTTCATACCGTTGCAAATAGTCTATCAATCATAAATATTAGCAATGGGCTTTACTGTTTGTGTAGCTACGCCATCAAAATGATAGTGGATAATTTTGCCACCTGCTGCTGTTCTTATTATATGGTGATAAGCTTTATGATGTTACTTAAGATCACGACGGAAGACTGCTTTTCAAAAGGATTCAAGACAGAACAAAAAAGCGTGCCTACAAATACTCTTAAATGAATAATCGCTTGTTGCACCGTGATGCAACGCAAGATCTTACGGAATTTTTTAGCAAAAAGTAACGTGTGTTAAAAGGCGATCAAAAAACATTATGAGCGGATGTGGGTAGCTACTACATGTCCATAAAGTTTATCGGCTTCTAGCAATCTCTTATATGCCATGTTATCACCATAGACGTTCTTAAACTAAACAGATTTTTATCTGTTAAATTTAGCAAGTGCTTGAAAAGATATCAAAATTGTGGGAGGGCGCGCAAAAATTTTTAGGATAACGTTAATGAGTGGGTTACTTTTGCTTGTGACGGGACGGGCCCTGCTCATGAGTCCAAAAGGACGAAACGCGTCTAGGGATGGTCTCGTATAAATTGGTTGGGTGGTATACTCATTATTGTTTCCTGTCATATTCATTTTATAAATTGTTAATGCCCCTTACGCCCGTATGCTGCTTTGCCAATTAGGTGCAAGGTTCACAATCTACAAACTTTGCAATCTGATGCAAAAATTTAAGTAAAAAATAAGTGCAGCAAGGACGACAAATGGGAAATGCCTCTACCTGCCAAAGTTCTTTGACTCGATCTTTATATATAGCATTGAATTCTTTTTCAGTATTTTAAAGTACAATAGCAAAGATTTCGGCTGCATATTTGAATATGAATTTTTTTAATCCGCAATTTTTGTTATCAGACAGCGACTAATTACCGATAAATATTGCTAGTGAACTCTGTTCGTTGAAACGCGCTGCAACCACTGCTGCAGCCGTTAGACTTTTAGTGAGTTCATAAAGTGTAACTTACACGTGTATTTCTTGAAAACTGTAAAGCACATAAAAGATGAGCATTTCGTTAGTGTGACGAAATCACCTAAAAAAGTCCAGATTTCCGCCGGCCTAAATGAAATTATTTTCCGCGAAAAAAGATTTTTTTTCTGTGACGAGTTGCTGTGACGAAATCACCGTGTGACGAGATCACTGACAACCGGTTCACATACCAACACGCCTGTATTAACAAAATTTGTCATCAAAAATAAATGCTGTGTCATAACAAATTGAGTCACCAATATGAACAACAAAAAATAACTATTTTTCTTTACGAATTAGAGGAATGAACAATATGCCTTAATATCAGTTAATTAAATTAATATTTTTCTTTACCTGATCCTGGAATATAGTCATCAGATGATATAGTTAAATCATCACAAGAGTCAGATGACACAAAATTTTTACTTATTTTGGCCATTTTTATTTGGATCTAAAAAATACTTTTTCACTTATTTTCGTTAAATTTTCACCCGATCATTTTGGCCTATTATTGAAGTATTAATGTAAATTTTCATTAAGATATTGCAGAAAAGGCAATTTACAGTATGCTTTGCAGTTGGTAGACCTGGGGTTCACATTCCCCTTGTCGAGTCATACAAAGACTTTAAAAATGGTATCCACAGCTTTCCTGCTTGGGCGCTCAGCATTTAAAAGCAAGGTTGTGGAGAATAAGCCAGCAAGTTTGCTTGTGTCCTTGGACAAGGCATTTAACGAGACGCTCCCACCTTTATGTGGAAGACAAGTGGCCCAGACACCTTGGAAAAGGTAACTCCCAAACAAGTGTGGACATCCTGTACAAAAGATAGGGTTACAATTTACTTTCTCGTAAATAGAGGACAAACATGGACAGTACAAAATAAAATTTCATCTTTTGCAGCCAGATAAGGCCTCAATTTGTCTTGCAGAGATACATGACAACCTTACAATAGGAGCACTTCTGCATGTCAATTAATGCATGTAACAACTGTAAATCAGAAGAATTACTGGTAAAATCACGTTACACTGCTATAAGTCATCCACTAGTCCTAATCATTTTTTCCATAGGCTTGATAGGATTATAAAATTGTTAAGACTAAGTTAAACTACTGGCAACTTTAAGATAAGTTAGTGGCTATTTTAGTTGCCATTTTCTCAAGGTAAATGAATCAATTTTGGAACTTAAATCAACAACAAAAAAGATGAAGTAATATTAATTTGACAATAAACATCAGTGAATCATTTCCGGCATTCAAATGATTACCAGTAATGGAGTCATGAGATCACTAAGCATAGTTCAAGCTATCCTGCACAACGTCTACTACGCCTGAACTATGCCCATTATGTCTGTATTATGCCTACTTATGCTCATTAGTACTGTACTGCCGGCGTTTCGCGTCGAGTTTTACTATACTATACTACCGGTACACTTATTTAATTCTGGCCAGTTTCCGTTGGTCTTAGCAGCTGAGCCAGTGTCGTAACATTTATTTCATATTTATTTAAAATCCGTTTTGTTTTAATCAATTGTCCACAAACACATTTCTTGCTTGAAGTCAAACGGTTAACCTTATTTGGAAGTCAATTTCAACACGTGCAGCAGTTAGTATAATCTCAGTCAACGGCGAACCTTACTTTCAGAAGCCGTTTCTAGCAACCAATAACAGAACTTTGGCTTCATTATGCTTCTCAGGATTACCGCTAGGCGCCTTAAACACGTGAAATCTCATAGCTTGATCGAATAATAGACTGCGATTAATTATTTGACGTATTCAGGCGATAAAGATCAATATCCCCCAAACGGTCTGGCAGAAGCAAAAACTGTGAAAGAAAAAGGAATTTACGTCAGACTGGAGGCCAACATAGATGATAAATTTATCGATGTGGCTGCTTGGAGACCAAATTAAGCAAAATTCTTGGTTTTAAAAAATTGATCTCCAACTAAAAGGTCTTCAGCTTCAAAAAAATTCTCAGACTGCTCCATAATTTTTTTCTAAATACGCCCTTGTGTACTATTTGTTCTCTTACGCATTCTGACGCCATATGATTGCCGATGTGCGATTGCGTTTTCTTCATGCCAGCATTCATTAGTGATGTAAACAGCACGATACATATGAAAATTATGAGTGAGCTTAGAAACAGAACAGTTATTTTGGATATTTTTTGGATAACTGCTGAGTGCAAAGTCTCCACCTTTATGAAGAACCCCCAAAAGTCGCCAACAACGGGACAACATTAAAAGTTTTGTCTCGCCTCTCAGCATTGCCACCAAGTTGGGGACAAATAAATGTGTTGCCAACAGTTGTTACTGTAAGTTTTTGTGTATCAAAATTTTTTTTCTTAATGTTCAAAAACCGCAAACATCTCTCATAGGCTTGGGGGCAACGCCTCTATATCACTAATTACTGAAGACTTCGCCACTAGATCCCAGGTTAATTGTTCAAAAAAACGAACCACCCTTGCTCAGAAAATCCTGGCTAAGACAGGTTTTCTTTAAACTTGCAATTTTAAGCGATTTTGTCCATTAACCCACCAGATAAACCAAAGCCATATTGCAGTCTACAATCTGCTACTGGTAGGCCTACTTACTCATCTCCAATCTAACTTGCTTTTAGCATATTCTTCTTTCAGTTGCAGATAAATTTTTAAAAAGATTTTCACGTTTCTTAATGAGATTGCGACCCAGTACCCCAAGTGTCCTCTTTCGAAATGGCGACCCAATAACATTAGCCACTAGCTAAGTACTATCGGATACACTATTTACACCTTACTTTTTGTAGCTTTTATTTCTTTTTGTTTCCTTCTACATTACAAGTGTTACCTAGAATTGAGAATTAACTGCCTTTACTGAAGTTGCGAAAGTAACATTAAATATTATAGCAAAAAGGTGTTTTTGCTTGTGGTTTGCAACAATAACAGAATGCCGTAGACAGCAGGGATCAAAAGATCGCGAAAGCGGAATCGGTTACTGCCAGCACAAAAATTTAAACCTATTCCGCGAAAAACAGCGCCTGCACAGTTCGCAAACCGCGGGACATCCAAAGCGAAGCAGGACAGCGTGGACTGCGAAAGCAAAAATATTTACAGCCACGATCACGATTTAGACAGCCGGGCACAAGCCGTCCGCCATTAAAATGGCATTTTTTTTGCAAAAACTTCGAAAGCACAATTGCAATGGAAAACAACATATAGCACAAAACCTCCTCAAAAGCGGTTTTCGGAAAATTTCGAAAAAAGGTGGTGTCTCAGCACCGTAATTACCCTTTTTCTTCTTTTCTCGCGATTTTGTTTATAAACGCCGACACCGTAGAAACTTCTGTTTTTTAGTGAATTGTTAAGCAACAATGTAGTTAAAAAATTTTACAGCCTAGAATTACGACGTGGATAACCCTTGATTAGTTTTTACTGCTTTTACTATCGGTCATTTGCTCTGAAGTTTGTACATTAAAGAAATTTTGCTGAATTATTGGATTCTTTGTACTAGCTTTGGAAGGACAGCAGTGAAGGTCTCAGCGTTCCTCTGAGACTCTTTATTTTTAACATAAAGAAAACTAATCAAGGTGTACTTATCTATCGATTCTCAACTATTACCAAAGAAATTCAACTCATACCTTCAAGGATCAAAAATACGGAAGAAGTTTGAATTATCTGCTTAACCTGGAGCTTGCAGCGACTGTCAGATTTATATCTCTTGGAACTGAAGTCATTGTACTCAGTAAATTCTATCTGACAACTCGCACTTACATCTTCAACCACTTCAAGAGGAAGAATCGCTTTAATTATTCGCCAATCATCTCTGGTGACGTGACTTCCACACTTCCTGATCATTACTACCGGTTCTGTCATTCTACGAGTTCAAATCTCCAAATTTCATCTTTCACTTCCGATTGGACTCCGGAATCTACTACTATTTCTTGTTCGGGATCAGCGGTGTGGAATATTCGCTACAAGGACGTGTTCGCGAAGATTGAAGTGGTCAACAACAATTTCCAGGTTAAAATTTAATTTATTTGTTGTATGTGTACTGTAAACAATCATGTCTGATGCTCCTAGTACTAAATTAATAGATGGTGCAACCGAGGAGGGTGATGCTAAAGGGGTGTTGGGGATGCACGCAGTGGACGACCAAATTAAACCCCGGGCAAGTATTTCTGTTCCCATTGAAAGGGAAATTACTCTAGTATCTGCTGGTGATAGCGGCAGTAACGAGAAATTCGAACGTAAACTTTTGACCTTAAAAAGGCAGATTTTAAACCGCATGAAACGTGTTTGCGATAATTTATCTAAATGCGCGTCTCAAGAGCGTTTTCTGGAATTGTCGCAGCAATTCGCTGACATCAAAATTTCCTACGATGATTATAAAATAAAGTTAAAGAACGTATCAGATTCAGAAGGAATATTTAATACGTCTGACAGTATAATTAACCAATTTCAAAAATGCGTTAATTCATACGAGAGTGCTAAACAGCGTTGTTATGGTCAGTTTTCCGAAGAGTCTTCGGTGGCGATCGAGGGCGATCATGGTGTTGACCTTGAACCTTCAGATAGCGTTTCTCAGGTTACCGAGTGTTATAGTATAGCATCAAGTAAGGCGATGGCGCGACAAATTGAGTTGGATCGTAAGCGAGCTGAACTTAAGGCCCATTATGACCTTGCTAAAGCAAAGGCGCACGCCGAAGCGAAAGCTGCCGAAACCGAAGCTGAAGCTCATCGTCGCGTCGAGGAGGCTAGGCTTGATGCTGAAGAACGACTGATCGCGCTTTCTGAACGCGGGTCATCAGTCGCTTCATCGCGTCGTCAAGGCTTTGTTTCATCCTCAGGGCAATTGGGTGGACCTTCTGCTGGCTCCAAATTTCATTGTGGCGCCCTCTCGTCTGTAGTGAGGCGTCACGAGCCCCGCGTAAGTGTCGAAGCTGCGCGGCATCGTTTTCGGCCAAATGAGGTACAGCCTAGTTTGCCTATTGAGGATGATGTACACCGGGATGATAAACCTAAAGTGGCTTGGCCACTTCAGCTCGATCCTGATTTGCCTACAGATGCTTTAGGGCGTGGCTGTCACAAGCCGTCTCGGATTTATCGACAAGACTTAGCGTTGAGGACTTATCTTGACCGTCAGAGCAGAAGCGAGTTTATCAACCTGGCTTCTCAAATTGGATATAATGGTAAAAACATGACTTTTGTGTTTTACGAAAATCAAATTCGTAAACTTATGGACGAGAGTCCTTGTAACGAGCGCCGACTCGAAGTGCTGAGAACTTCGTGTGTTGATCAGCCACGCGAGATAGTTAATTTATTTTTGGCACCCATGAAAAACATGTCAACCTCGCTACGTATTGAAAAGGCCTTAGATCGTCTACGGCAAAGATATGGTGTTTCTAACGGTCTTACCACTGAGCCTAAAATCATTGCCATTCGCAATGGCCCTAAAGTAACCTTCAACGTAACTTCACTGAAGGCCTTTAATGACGACCTTAATACCCTAGAAGTTTTTGCTTATGCCCATGATGAGGTGGAAAAACTATCGGGTCAATTGCTGCTCGATACCGCCAGTCGTCTTCCCAGCGTGTTAAAGCGACGTTATCTTGACTATCTTGCCAAAATGGCACTTGACTTCAATCACCCTGGATTCGACTCTTTGCGCGAGTTTATAACGCACGAGTTGAGCGTGATGACGTCACACTATGCACAAACATTTTTCAAAAATGATGAAAAGGACAAACCACGTGATTTTAAAAGTGTGCGTGATTCTTTTCGAGTTCAACAAGTAGCTGTAAAATCGAAACCAACTAGTTTAACGCTGACAGGATCTTCTAATAAGCGTGAATCAGCAGTTAGTGACAAGAACCAGTGCGCTTACAAACGATCTCCGACAAGACCACCTCCTAATTGTTTTATATGCATTGACTCCAGATCCAAACATTTCCTTGCGGATTGTGAAAAATTCGCAAATCTTTCTATAGACTGCAAACGGCAGATGATTGTTAACGCTGGAAGATGTTTAAATTGTCTATCTTCGGGACACCGTGCTCGAGATTGTGCATTTTCATCGAAATGTCGTAAGTGTGCTCCGAACTTCGAACATAAACACGCAAGCGTCTTACATGACTTGTACAAACAGTCAAACTCTGTTAATGTCGGGGCCGCTGAAGTAAATCGTTGCAGGGTCTTACCCGAGGCAGGCAGTGAACCGGTTGATGAAACATCTGATGGGGAGCAGGCTGTCGTAAGAAAGTTGAAGCCGAATCATGACGTTGTTTTGTTGCGCACCAGTGCAGTAAGAGTTATTAACCCTGACACTGGGAAATCAACGCTAGCGTATGCGCAGCATGACACGGCTTCCCAAACTACGCTCATCTCTGAAGGTTTGAAGACTGAACTCGGGCTTAACACCAACAAAGAAAAAACTATCACTATCAGTACCCTGGCACAACAGACCACTCCCAGCTATGGCCTTACAGATTTTTCAATAGAGTCTCTTACCACCGGTGAGACCTTTAGGGTTAGGGATGCTTTGGTAGTACCAGACTTTACTGAGGATCTGAACACTCTTCCACATGCAGTGGATACCACTGGCCTAGAACATTTTAAAGGAGTCGAAATTCCGACCATTCCTCAGCGCAAAAGTATTGATATACTCATTGGGCAAACTGACAAGTGCTTGCTTACAGTGATTGAAGAGCGCGAAGGCCTGAATCACGACGACCCTAATTACGTTTTGACCAGGCTTGGTCCCATCGCCAGCGGTGGGCGTATAAGTGTAAAGTCCTACTTGCGTGGGACCATGAAGGTCGGAGTAGATGCAAGTTGTAATGTAAACGAGTGTGACCGACTTAAACTTGAAATAACCAGTTTGAAAGAAAGGTTACGAAATTATGAGTTAGATGACGAGATTGTTCAGCCTTCTCAAAACGACGAACTTACTCACCAGTTGGTGGAGCCTCACATAAAGGTAGTTAATGAACGCTATGAAATACCGGTTCCCTTAAAAACCGATGTCGTTAGCTCGTTGCCTAATAACCTTACTGGAGCTTTGGAACGTACAAAGTCATTACGGTGCAAAGCACTTAAAGATCCTAAACTAAAACTTACCCTTACCAAAACATTTCAAGAACTTGTTCATGAGGGCTGGTTAGTGCCCTTAAAGGACGGTACTTGTGATAATCGCAGCTGGTATCTCCCCTTTTTTGTTACCAAACAAAATAAACCGAGGGTTGTTTTCGATGGAGCAGCTACCTACGGGGGAGTAGCGTTAAATGATGCTGTGTTTGCTGGCACGAATTTGTTGAACAACTTAGTGAGCGTTCATATCCGATTCCGATTGGGGAAATTCGCATGCATGGCTGATTTGAGCAAATGCTATTTTCAAATATCTCTGCCGGAAAGTCAACAGGACTTGTTTCGCTTAATTTGGTACACGGATAACGACTTGGACCGCGGGGAAATACAGCGCTATCGTTTTACAAGGCACGTTTGGGGAATAAACTCCAGTGCGTATATTGCCTTTCTTGCTATTGAACGTTTAATTCTCAAAAATCCTACTGCCGCTAGTCAACTGACATTGTCGATGGTTGAGAACAACCGGTACATGGACGACATGTTGATGACCTCTGAATCGTTGACTGACCTTGAAATGATTACTCGTGAATCAATGTCGCTCTTTGAGAGTAGAGGATTTAAACTGCGTAAATGGGTAGCAAACGGCCTGTCAAAGTCTACTCTATTTTATCAAACATTCCTCAGAGTGAACTCGGATCTAGTATTCGGGAGATCGATCTTGGCTCTCATCCTATGCCCGACTGCAAAGCTTTGGGTGTAGTATGGGATGTAGAAAATGATTGTTTGAAGGTATGCCGAAACAGTGCATTATCGGAAGTCTCTACTAGAAGGGAAATGCTACGTATGCTTGCAAGTCACTTTAACCCCTTAGGCATCCTTGCTCCTTTCCTCTTAAAGGGAAAATTAATCCTCCAAAAGGTCACCTTGTCGGGTATCGGATGGGACGATGACCTACCTGGAGACGTTAAAAATGATTGGAAGAATTGGATTAGATCTATGGAAGCTGTTGCTAATTATTCCACTCCTCGTTACTGTTTTTCTGACGAGGTCGAAATTACGAATGGTGACAAGGTTATCTACCAACTGCATGGGTTTTGTGATGCTTCTAATCATGCGTTTTCATGTGTCGTATACTTGCGGCGTTTGGTTAATGAGAAGTCGAGCGTAGCCTTTATTCAAGGAAAATCAAAACTTGTGTCAGCCAATCAAACAAATTGGGTCATATCTCGTAAGGAACTGGAAGCTGCCAGACTGTGCGCAGACTTGATGCTTAGTGTTTCTCGTTCCCTGAAGTACCTCGATTGTCGGTGCCACTTCTGGACCGATTCACAAGTAACTCTAAAGTGGAGAGTGAACCCAGACCTTCATTTACCTCGATTCGTCAAACGACGGGTGGACAAAATACTTCTAGTTGCTCCAGCTGATGCTTGGAACTACGTCCATTCGTCAGTTAACCCTGCCGACGTGGGCACTCGGGAAGCTAGTGCGAAACACCCAAATTGTTATGCGCTTTGGCTGGATGGCCCAAAATTTCTTCTAGATGGAAGTTTGGAACTCGAGCCATCAATTCTCACCACGGTTGTACATAAAACTACTGTTAGTCACGAACCTTATAGCAAACGTAACACGACTAAATTGCCTCGACTAATTGCCTCTTCTCCTGATCTTTACACCTTAAAAAAGCGCGTTGGGTATCTCATCGCCTTTAAGCATTACTTGATGACTAAAAGCAAAGGAATCGCATTTTCAAAACCTACTTTGGATGCCACCTTTCTGGACATGGCGCTGATGAATATAGTAAAATACGTCCAGAGTAACCTCTTTGGAGATGTTGTCGATCTGTTAAAGTCGGATACACCGGACGCCTTCGAATCCTTTTTGAAAAGTTTAGGTAAAGAAGGAAAAAATGCCGAACAATTGCGGCGGATTTCTGAATTGAAGTCTTTGCGAAATTTACGTCCTTGCGTAGACGCCTCTTATTTGTTGCGCGTTGAAGGGCGGCTTGAGAATGCTGAACTTCCTCTTGACACAAAACACCCTTTAATTCTTCCCCGTAGGCATCCTTTAACTAGACTAATTGTGATTCAAGAGCATGTCGAAGCAGGACATGCTGGACCTTCGTATACTCTTATGAGAACGCGGCAACGATTCTGGATTGTTCGCGGTATTTCTAGCGTAAAACGTTACTTGGGTGATTGTGGTATGTGTGCATTGCGCAAAGCCACTCCTGTTCGGCAATTAATGGCTGACTTACCGGCGTGTCGAGTTACTCCCACAAACAAGCCTTTTAAGTTTTGCGCCGCCGATTATTTGGGGCCGTACATATATCGTCAAAACAGAAGTAACTGCAAGGCTTGGGGATTACTTTTCACTTGTTTGTGTACCCGATGTATACATGTCGAAATCGTAACTGGTCTAGATTTAAATAATTTCGTACTTGCCTTTTCGCGATTTACTAACCTCCGCGGGGCGGTTGACACTATGTACTCAGACAATGGGTCTACCTTTTGCGCCGCGGCTGAACAGCTTTCGACGTTGCTTGGCTCAACCGAATTTCATAACTCGCTTCGCAAACGCAACATCAACTGGGTAAGAATCCTACCTTACGCCCCTAGTCAAGGCGGAAGTTGGGAAAGCATGGTTAAACTCTTTAAAAATGCTTTAGGTCACATCCTCGGTAATGCACGTCGTAAGCCCTCACTTGTCGAACTGCAAACTTTCACTTCTGATGCGGTACGTATTGTCAATGATCGACCCCTGACTACGCTCAGCGACAAACCTAACGATTTAGCTCCTCTGACTCCCTCATCCTTCCTCGGACAAAGGCTCGCTCCTAACACCCCGATCAGCGCTGTCCATAATCGAGGAGACCTTCGCCGAGACTTTATGTATAATGCTACGTTGGCACATAGATTTTGGTTAAGCTGGATCAAGGGATACCTTCCTACTTTGCAAGGCCGATCTAAATGGAGGGTTACTCGAGAAAACCTTTCTCCTGGTCAGTTGGTTTTAGTTGGAGATGCTACAGATATTTTCAAACGAGGGACATACCGCCTTGGACGCATTCATTGCGTGCATCCACAACAGCGTAAGGGGAAAGATATTGTTCGTAGGGCTACAATTGCCGTATTAAAGGATTCTGGTACCGGAGAGATTGAATACATCCTTCGTGACTTATCTAAGATAGCCCCGGTATAGCTTGTGTAGTGTGAATTATTATAGCGTAATCGCCTTTCGCTTGTTATGTATGGTGAACATTGTGCTTGTAAATATGCTCTGTGTATAGCTTTACTTTGGTGTTACTACGAAATTTAGGCTGGAAATATATTATCTAGACAGCTAAAATTTTAGATTCGACTTCTTGCGAGTGCTAAATTATCTTTACGATATTTTAATTACGACGGTGCTTCCTGACTTGTTGTTTGAAATTTCACTTTGCGTTGCCTTTCAAAGGGGCCGCTATGTCTCAGCACCGTAATTACCCTTTTTCTTCTTTTCTCGCGATTTTGTTTATAAACGCCGACACCGTAGAAACTTTTGTTTTTTAGTGAATTGTTATTAAGCAACAATGTAGTTAAAAAATTTTACAGCCTAGAATTACGACGTGGATAACCCTTGATTAGTTTTTACTGCTTTTACTATCGGTCATTTGCTCTGAAGTTTGTACATTAAAGAAATTTTGCTGAATTATTGGATTCTTTGTACTAGCTTTGGAAGGACAGCAGTGAAGGTCTCAGCGTTCCTCTGAGACTCTTTATTTTTAACAGGTGGATTCCTCAGCCCAAGACAAAAACCAGAATTATTCCAATTCCTAATCACTGCTGCTCGAATAGCGAACCAAGGCAGCCACCGCAAACTGCACGTAGCACTGCAAGTTAAGGCGTTGGCTCAAAATTGTAAGGTTGCGAGTTCAATCCTCGAATAACTTGAGAATTGCAGTTCAGCTGGAATGCTTAGAAAAATGCTTTGTACCAGCGGTACAGACAAGTCTACAACAGGCAAGATTACAAGTTGCTCTTTGCATAAATATTGAGCCTTTGGTGGGCCCGAGAATAGCAAATATTTTCACCCTGGTTCGAACGCTTTTCCGACGGATATCGTCCGCAATCAGCCCAGTGCGTAATATGCCAAGTTCATACTTAGGCCACAGTTGAAAATAAATATTAAAGTCAGTTTGCACCAATGTCACATTTAAGTGTGGATAAAAAGAGTTGGAGGGGTGCCGTTGTGATTTTATTTTCCACTGAAATGAAATAAAATTTGCTTTTTTTCAAGAATTAGTTGTTGTTGCCAGGTACTTCAACGTATTTCACGTCATATATGCAAAAAAGCGTTGATTTAGGGAAGGTAAGTTGACTCTCTAATGGCAGACCTTATTGTACTGTTTTTAACGGACACTGTTGTTTTCAGAGTCAGGACATTACATTACCTTTACTAAATAGATTTGCAGCTTCATATTTCATACTCTGCATTTAAGTCTGTATGGGAGTATTAAGTAGGAAAGCAGCAGTGCTTCTAAAGTTTAGGCGCAGGGAATTGTTCCCAAGTCTACCGATCAAATGCGAAGCGGAAGCTGTAAGCAATTAATTTTCCGCTTTTTTAGTTGCTACTGTTTCTTGGTTACTCATGCACCCTGCTGTTGTAGCAACAAATAAAGCCAAACTGGGACTTTTACTTACAGCATTTACGCTAAACAATTTGAACATTGCTCTAAATAAAACAATGCAAAAAACAAAAGCAGCGATCACACTGAAACCTAATATAACTTAAATTGTGGTACGCAACTTCGCTAAAACAACTGAACAGGTGACTGATCCACTAGTACACAAAACTCCGATTGATCAAAAAACTGCAGCACGCGCTCGTGCAGAGTGATCATTGTTTGCAGCTTTTAACCTAAAGCGCTTCGGGTCTTAGCTTACCTGTATATAATAGAGCGCGATGATTCTGCTGGCTACTTTGTAGACATTTAACATATAAACTCAACACTTCAACCGCAACCTCTTTTTTCAATATCATTACGACAATAAAGCTTCAACATTTAGATAGGATGCAAATAGGCGTAAAAGTGAAACGGCGAGAGGGCTGCAGTCCCCCAGAAACCAGAATACTGTCATTCCCTTGTAAATTTCGAAAGATGGGCAAAAAAGTTCCCCCAAAAAGATCTTTATTTTAGTTTTAAGCCGATATGTACATTTAAAAAATTAATTTTCAAAAAAGGTTCCCATTTTTAACCGGATAAGAAAATACCGTCAGCCCCCGTACAATGTTACTCTGTTAAATCACCTATTCGCAATCTCACATAACTGCTTGAGGATCACGGCTCGTATCACTACAGCAATCCACTCTTCATTAACGGTTTTTGCTGCAGGCGAGAATTGGTACTGTCACACTCACGCAGTCCATCAGCACCACTACAAACGCCTTCCGAAGTTGATCAAGCAGAATTGGCTTTAATTATTGATGTTTATATTGAAAACAGCGACATACCAGCAATTTTTGATATTCTGAACGATGGCGGAAAAGTTCTGTTTTGTTTCCAAGAATTTAAAAGTAGAATCTTAAAAGAAATACAGGAAAAAAAGACTGCAGCAAGAACTGCAAGCAAGTAATCAGAAAGTGAAAAAATCAAAGACATGCGTCATATTGTGAATTGCGTTATTTAGATCCTAACGCTGCAAATATTTTTTAAAAGGATGTGGAGGTCTCCAGAAGAAAGAAAAGATTCAAATATACTAACATTGCTTTATTTAACAACTGATTACTTTTTTTTTTTAGAGACAACCGTTGATTCCATTAATTTATACCCTCTTTCAAACAAATTTAGGTTGAGTTATTTGCATGTATTTATATCTTCCGTCCACGAGAAAACTTTTGGTCGGTTATGCAAGAATATTTTTGCATTCGGAAGTGCTCCAGGGGTTATCATTACTGCCAGAGACGTAGCAGCCGCCCCCCAAACCCCCCAATTGGGGGGGGCCCAGGCCAACTTTGGGGGCCCAAGTTAGTCTGAAATTGCTTTTTGGCTACGTGACTATTTTCAGTTCAGCAGACTTGTTTACAACTGATTTAAACTGTAGGAAGAAATTGGCTTGTGACATCATAAGTGAATGCAACGTCATTTTATCTCGCAGAATCTAGAATATTTCGATTGATTTTCTGGTAGAATCTTGAATATTCGATTGACGTAACAATGCCGTTGTTACGCAACAATCATAGAATGGTCTGGAATTCTGTTTGGCTATAAATACCGGGACAATATATATACACTGCAGAGTGCAGATAAAGTATTTTATTGACATTGTATAGAATGAAACGTTCAAAAAGTGGTGCTCAAAAGAGAAAAGAAGCAGCCACTGCTCGAGATGCTGTAGCGAAATTGCCCGAGATGACAGATTTTTTCAAGATTACTGAGCAGAGTAGACCTGGCACTAGTACCGAGAGGGATGAAGAAAACTCCAGTGTACAAGAAAAAGAAGACTATGACGATCAGCATCAAAGTGATTGTGAATTTCCAGAAAATGTAAGTTGTGATTTACCTGCCAATACGCAACCTTCAATATCAAAAATAACTGAATCTCAATTTACCCCTATCCCTGATGACCCATGTAAATGGCCTGAAAGTATTTCTGATGCTCAACGATGTGATATAGTAAAGCGTGGACCACATCAACTAATAATGAATTTTCCATATAATAACACAACTCCAAGGCGACGTTTTTCCTCCAACCATTATAAACGTGTGTTACCTAATGGTGAAAGTGTTTCACGGTCGTGGATAGTTTATTCTGGGGAATCAGATCAAGTTTTTTGCTTTTGTTGTAAGCTATTTGGAAAAACACTAAGCCCCTTTTGTAGTGGTATAAATACACGGGAGGGTTTTTCGAAAAAACTGAAAGACCATGAAAACGGCATTTCCCACCAAGAATGCTGCAGTCAATGGATGTTGCTAGCTGAAGGGATAAGAAATTCATCCACTATCGACAAACGCGAGATGAATATTTTTTTCAATGAAAGACGTTTTTGGAGAAATGTTTTAGAGAGACTTATCGACATTGCCTTGTTTCTATCGGAAAGGAATCTTGCTTTTAGAGGATCTGAAGAAGTCTTAGGATCTCCTCACAATGGAAATTTTCTGGGTATATTTGAGCTTTTGGCAAGAAGAGATCCGATCCTAAAAGAGCTTCAAGACAGAATCAAGAATAAAAACACTAAAGATCACTATTTGAGTCCTACCATACAAAATGAACTAATTGAATTGCTAGCGACAGAAGTTGAAAAAGAAAATTTACAGCAATTGAAATTGGCAAAATATTTTTCTATAATTTTGGACTGCACTCCAGATATGTCACATCATGAACAAATGTCTGTCATTCTCCGTTATGTACTATGTAATGAAGAAGCTGCTGTTGTTAAAAAAACATTTTTTGGCTACTTGAGAATAAGTGACAGTACTGGGAAAGGCTTGTTGGACGCTTTCTTAGAAAAAGCGACCGAACTGCAACTCGAATTGTCTGATTGTCGAGGTCAGTCATATGATAATGGTGCTAACATGAAAGGAAAACATTCTGGGGTCCAAGCAAGAATGCTAGACATCAATCCCAAAGCTGTTTACGTGCCCTGTGCAAACCATACCCTTAACTTAGTTGTTGTTGACAGTGCTAATTCATCGACGGAAGCATTGACATTTTTTGGAGTACTTACAAGGTTGTATGTGCTGTTTTCTTCCTCTGCTCAGCGTTGGGAAATTTTGAAGAAACATGTGGAGCTGTCCATAAAGTCACAATCTGATACTCGTTGGGAAAGCAGAATTAAATGCGTCAAACCTCTTCGATACAATTTAAAAGAGGTGTTGCTGGCACTGAAAGACTTGGAAGCCATTTCCATAGAAAGAAAAGATGGAAGAGCTGCCTCAGAAACAAAATCGTTGATAGCTCATTCAGAGGCGTAGCAGCCGCCCCCCAAACCCCCCAATTGGGGGGGCCCAGGCCAACTTTGGGGGCCCAAGTTAGTCTGAAATTGCTTTTTGGCTACGCGACTATTTTCAGTTCAGCAGACTTGTTTACAACCGATTTAAACTGTAGGAAGAAATTGGCTTGTGACATCATAAGTGAATGCAACGTCATTTTATCTCGCAGAATCTAGAATATTTCGATTGATTTTCTGGTAGAATCTTGAATATTCGATTGACGTAACAATGCCGTTGTTACGCAACAATCATAGAATGGTCTGGAATTCTGTTTGGCTATAAATACCGGGACAATATATATACACTGCAGAGTGCAGATAAAGTATTTTATTGACATTGTATAGAATGAAACGTTCAAAAAGTGGTGCTCAAAAGAGAAAAGAAGCAGCCACTGCTCGAGATGCTGTAGCGAAATTGCCCAAGATGACAGATTTTTTCAAGATTACTGAGCAGAGTAGACCTGGCACTAGTACCGAGAGGGATGAAGAAAACTCCAGTGTACAAGAAAAAGAAGACTATGACGATCAGCATCAAAGTGATTGTGAATTTCCAGAAAATGTAAGTTGTGATTTACCTGCCAATACGCAACCTTCAATATCAAAAATAACTGAATCTCAATTTACCCCTATCCCTGATGACCCATGTAAATGGCCTGAAAGTATTTCTGATGCTCAACGATGTGATATAGTAAAGCGTGGACCACATCAACTAATAATGAATTTTCCATATAATAACACAACTCCAAGGCGACGTTTTTCCTCCAACCATTATAAACGTGTGTTACCTAATGGTGAAAGTGTTTCACGGTCGTGGATAGTTTATTCTGGGGAATCAGATCAAGTTTTTTGCTTTTGTTGTAAGCTATTTGGAAAAACACTAAGTCTCTTTTGTAGTGGTATAAATACATGGGAGGGTTTTTCGAAAAAACTGAAAGACCATGAAAACGGCATTTCCCACCAAGAATGCTGCAGTCAATGGATGTTGCTAGCTGAAGGGATAAGAAATTCATCCACTATCGACAAACGCGAGATGAATATTTTTTTCAATGAAAGACGTTTTTGGAGAAATGTTTTAGAGAGACTTATCGACATTGCCTTGTTTCTATCGGAAAGGAATCTTGCTTTTAGAGGATCTGAAGAAGTCTTAGGATCTCCTCACAATGGAAATTTTCTGGGTATATTTGAGCTTTTGGCAAGAAGAGATCCGATCCTAAAAGAGCTTCAAGACAGAATCAAGAATAAAAACACTAAAGATCACTATTTGAGTCCTACCATACAAAATGAACTAATTGAATTGCTAGCGACAGAAGTTGAAAAAGAAAATTTACAGCAATTGAAATTGGCAAAATATTTTTCTATAATTTTGGACTGCACTCCAGATATGTCACATCATGAACAAATGTCTGTCATTCTCCGTTATGTACTATGTAATGAAGAAGCTGCTGTTGTTAAAAAAACATTTTTTGGCTACTTGAGAATAAGTGACAGTACTGGGAAAGGCTTGTTGGACGCTTTCTTAGAAAAAGCGACCGAACTGCAACTCGAATTGTCTGATTGTCGAGGTCAGTCATATGATAATGGTGCTAACATGAAAGGAAAACATTCTGGAGTCCAAGCAAGAATGCTAGACATCAATCCCAAAGCTGTTTACGTGCCCTGTGCAAACCATACCCTTAACTTAGTTGTTGTTGACAGTGCTAATTCATCGACGGAAGCATTGACATTTTTTGGAGTACTTACAAGGTTGTATGTGCTGTTTTCTTCCTCTGCTCAGCGTTGGGAAATTTTGAAGAAACATGTGGAGCTGTCCATAAAGTCACAATCTGATACTCGTTGGGAAAGCAGAATTAAATGCATCAAACCTCTTCGATACAATTTAAAAGAGGTGTTGCTGGCACTGAAAGACTTGGAAGCCATTTCCATAGAAAGAAAAGATGGAAGAGCTGCCTCAGAAACAAAATCGTTGATAGCTCATTTATCAAAATGGAGTTTTCTTTTGTCGGTGTTTATTTGGTATGATATCCTATTCCAAGTCATTAACAAGCAAGATTCTTCAATCGTATGGAGTTTCCCTTCATACAATGGAAACGGAAATCCAGGCAACTGAAAAGTTTTTGCAAAACTATCGCACAACGGGTTATGACAGTGCCGCAACATCTGCTGTTGAAATAGCACAGGAATTGGATATTGATCCTTCTTTTCCTCCGTCAAGAAGTGGAAAGAAAAGAAGATTGTTTGATTACCAAGGTGAAGAGGAACAACGAGCTACTCCTGAACTGAAATTTAAAAGCAACTTTTTCTATTCATTAGTAGACCAGGCTATTATGTCAATAAAGGAGCGCTTTAATTTGTTACGTGAGGTTTCTTCCGCCTTTTCGTTTTTGTACACACGAGACAAACTTTTGCTTGTGCAACAAGAAAATGCTCTTCTTACTTGCTGTAAAGAGTTCCAAAAAAAGTTCGGTGACATTGATTCTGATAAAATGAGCGCTGAGCTACAGCGGTTTGTTTTAATTTTACAAAAAAAACGCAATCTCAATACGGCTCAAGACTTTCTGAACTATCTTCTAAAGACTCATTTATTTGAATTGTATCCGAATGTGTACATCGCACTTCGAATCTTACTAACTTGCCCCGTGACTGTTGCCAGCGCTGAAAGAAGCATCAGCAAATTGAAACTGATCAAAACTTTTAATAGAACGTCTATGACAGACTATCTTCATTAGCCATGTTGTCAATCGAAAATGACTGCGCCCGATCTCTTGATTATGACAATGTCATAACAGCATTTGCGAACAAAAAGGTTCGCTCCAGACTATTTAAATGATACTATGTTTTTATAACTTTTTCATGTTTTTCAGTGTCATTGCTTTCGTTTCGCAGTGTCTGCATAAATGTCCTACTGAACTCTGGCATCGGTGCCGAATTTTTTATGACTTGCACCTTCGGTATCGGCATGCTTTATTCTGACATCAGCTTGTTTACTTATGTACAAATTGTGGTGTATTTTCTTAATGCAGCTTTTCAATTTTACACCTCTAAAGTGATATGACCTGTGCGCAGGGGCTCTTGCGCTTACTTTGGGGGGGGCCCGAAGTTGGAGTGCTACGGGACTGAGCTCATTTATCAAAATGGAGTTTTCTTTTGTCGGTGTTTATTTGGTATGATATCCTATTCCAAGTCAATAAAGCAAGCAAGATTCTTCAATCGTATGGAGTCTCCCTTCATACAATGGAAACGGAAATCCAGGCAACTAAAAAGTTTTTGCAAAACTATCGCACAACGGGTTATGACAGTGCCGCAACATCTGCTGTTGAAATAGCACAGGAATTGGATATTGATCCTTCTTTTCCTCCGTCAAGAAGTGGAAAGAAAAGAAGATTGTTTGATTACCAAGGTGAAGAGGAACAACGAGCTACTCCTGAACTGAAATTTAAAAGCAACTTTTTCTATCCATTAGTAGACCAGGCTATTATGTCAATAAAGGAGCGCTTTAATTTGTTACGTGAGGTTTCTTCCGCCTTTTCGTTTTTGTACACACGAGACAAACTTTTGCTTGTGCAACAAGAAAATGCTCTTCTTACTTGCTGTAAAGAGTTCCAAAAAAAGTTCGGTGACATTGATTCTGATGAAATGAGCGCTGAGCTACAGCGGTTTGTTTTAATTTTACAAAAAAAACGCAATCTCAATACGGCTCAAGACTTTCTGAACTATCTTCTAAAGACTCATTTATTTGAATTGTATCCGAATGTGTACATCGCACTTCGAATCTTACTAACTTGCCCCGTGACTGTTGCCAGCGCTGAAAGAAGCTTCAGCAAATTGAAACTGATCAAAACTTTTAATAGAACGTCTATGACAGACTATCTTCATTAGCCATGTTGTCAATCGAAAATGACTGCGCCCGATCTCTTGATTATGACAATGTCATAAGAGCATTTGCGAACAAAAAGGTTCGCTCCAGACTATTTAAATGATACTGTGTTTTTATAACTTTTTCATGTTTTTCAGTGTCATTGCTTTCGTTTCGCAGTGTCTGCATAAATGTCCTACTGAACTCTGGCATCGGTGCCGAATTTTTTATGACTTGCACCTTCGGTATCGGCATGCTTTATTCTGACATTAGCCTGTTTACTTATGTACAAATTGTGGTGTATTTTCTTAATGCAGCTTTTCAATTTTACACCTCTAAAGTGATATGACCTGTGCGCAGGGGCTCTTGCGCTTACTTTGGGGGGGGCTCGAAGTTGGAGTGCTACGGGACTGATTACTGCTGGCACATTGCGTTTCTACCTCGAGCAGTGCAATCAATCAAGAGAAATTGCAGTAAAAAATAATTTCTAAGGACGCAAAGCAGCCATGGCGGGATTTGAACGCACAGTCGATATTTCCCACCATGAACGATGCTCCAGTCACATGCCCTTGAAATGCGATACTTTGCGAGCTCAGTTGCTGCCTGAAGTTATCACTAGCAAGACGGTGACCACTATTATTGCATCTAGTAGCCATAACGCTAATATGACATAGTAGCTTAGTTACTACCAATGCCCACTAATTTAAAGTTGGCTAGGAACAATGGTCTTTTATTCATAATAACGAATTTTAGTGGCTTTGTGATCACAACATACGAGGGTGCGGCAGAAGTAACCACACCGAGAGATATTTTCAAATAAATGCTCACTTCAAATATTTCGATGTTCAAATGCGACTTTTAAGGTAAACGGTCATGCAAATAGGCACAAAAGTGTGTATTGGTGTGAGATTAATCTGCACGAGATACTTGAATAAAAGTAAATATGCCTGAAGTTACTGTATGGGGTGGCAAAAGTCCGTTCGGTTACTTCTGCCGCACACGATACGGGTATATTGTTTATCCTTATTTCATTGTTCTATGTCACATTTACTTCGTTAGCGCCACTAAAATCAGCATGTAGAACTACTGCTGAATATCTGAATAAAATGTAATGGGAACTTAAATCGATAGTACTTAAACTGAAGTCTCCTCTCCTCAGCGATGAGCACACCAACAACATCTATCTTCACTCCTAAAACTGTGCTTCGCAATTTTTTAAGTTTACCAAGCGACTGAAACTTTGAACAAGGCGCTTAGTGTTGTTGTTGCTTTGACGGTGCTCTAGCTTTGAAAATACACTTCTGCCGAAAGCTTTTCGTGACGCATTCGTAAGTAGCGATATTGCGTCAAAATGGAAAGTGGTTCAGTGACCCACAAAACTTGTTCTTCTCGACAATTCACGTGGTGAAAGCGCAGCAACAGAAAGAAAAAAATTTGTTGCTTGGTTTTACTGACCCTTTGTTAGTTGTAGCATTAGCCTACAACATTCGTCGGAGCAAAACCAAAGCCAACTCATGCAAAAATTGTCTAGAATAAATTACACGCTTCCAAAAGATAAGACAGCGTTGACTGGCAAAGATACTGTTACCACAAAAACTTGCGATGTTTCAAATTTTTATTAAAAACAGCGAAATAAAAATGTGATTATGATTGGATTCAGCCGGTGGGGTCCACGATTTACGAAATATAGATTTGAGAAACGCAAAATAAACCAAATTTGTTAAATTTCAAATTTAAAAATCATCTCATAGGAGGACGTCGCATGTCCATAGGAGGTCCAGGTGGCCCCTCCGGCCTCATCATGGGCCCAGGAGGCATTCCTCTGGGAACAGGCATGCCTGGTCGCAACATGAAGCGCTCGTCTGAAGGTCCTGGAAATGGTCGGGGGCCGCCAGGAAAACGGATTTGCCGTGGCGGAGAAAATCTTCTCTGGGGAGGGGGCGACCTAGAGGGCCCTGGGCCGTCAAAATGAGGCCGAGGATGGTAATACTCAAAGGTGGGACTGTACCGTCGAGGCGGAGGGCTTCCAGGCCGCATTGGATACGGCATTCGAGAATAAGGAGGAGAAAAACGGGAGTGGCCACGGTAACGAGGTGGGGAGAACCGAGGGGGCATGTGCTGTCCGTAACGAGGGGGTGACCGAGGAGGGAAGCCGGTGCGAGGGGGAAAGCCAACCATACCTTCACTAGGATGACCTATTGGGAACTTGTGTTCGCCGCTGGCTTGTGGAGGACGCGGTTCTTCGATTCCTCGCTCCACCGCGTAAGGATCTCTATCAAAAAACAAAAATCAGACTCGGAAAGCAAACATTTATTCTAAAAACAGTGAAAACCATTACAAAGTGACTTAAAAACAACACAGCACTAACAAAAAAGGCAGTGAACGGTTTTACACCTTGGTGAATTACTATAAACAAAAAAAGCCAACGAATTAAGACCTGAAACGTGGCGTCATTTGCATGAAGGCAGGCTCCACTTTCACATTTCTAGCGCCATCTTCAAACTAAAAAATAACAGAAAACTTAAAAAAAATAATATTCTACTTTGTAGTATGTCTGAGGTGGAAAGGCAAAGTTACAGCGGTACTTCATTCGCGCGCGTACGAGCTCACATTCTGTTTTCTTGTCTTTAGTTACACTGGACCACCGCGAGAGTGAACTGCTTGACCTCACCACCCATCTGCCACTCGAAGGTTGAGGATTCCCGTGCAAGTGCCTTTCCGAAGATCGCAACAAGCAAGGTTGCCGTCTTTTTTCCACACTATCCTTTTCGTGCTGATCGTCAAACAAAAGAATTGCGAATACATGTAATAGTTTTTGAAGTCTTCAGTGAGAGCCGGCAAGAAAATAAAAGCCAGGTCTGCAGACCGCGAAACGGACCCTCTAATCACTACACTATCGCGCCGGTAAAAATAATTTATAAACTGAGCTTATTTGTGGCTGGCGGCATGCCATTCTCAGCGTTCTGACGTAACTTTTCAATTTGGTGTCGTGGCAACATAAAATTCAATTGAATAACTGTTGATAACGGATTTGCGACACTTTTGCACCACAAAATAGGTCAACGACTATTATTTGGAATACAAATATCATGAAAGTAGCTCGGACCAAAATACATTGTGTACGGCAACAATAGATTTCCCACAGACAAACTCTAATAAACAATGAGGCGTGGTTTCAAGTTACTACAGTTACACTTCTGCTGGTTTTCTATTTGGAGTCCAAGGGGAAGCACCATGTTTATTACTATGATCAGGTTAAAAAAGTTTCGGATTTTAATTTTACTAATATCTTGAAGGTGCAGATTAAAAATTTATCTCATTGCAAAAAAAAATGTTTTGCAAACCATTTATCACGGGTATGATGCCCAATAGAAAAGAAGAACGTCGTTCATGCTCTTTTTCCATATCGCTACCGAGAAGCTGCGAAAGCACAACTAACAGGGGAAAAGCCGCCTCTTTGCCATAAGAAATTTGTTCGAAAAAGGATGAAAATCTTTAAGACTCTCTTAAACTTAAAAGACCTCTATAGTTTCGCCTACACTGGAGTCTCTTAAAAAGTATCACAGAGCAGCAAGAAAAACTAAAACCGATTTCGGAGGGATTTCAACTTACGACTTCCTGAAAACCGCACGATAATTACTATGCAGTAATCGGGGAGCTATGGGTTTGGAAATCACTGTACGGTAACCAAGAGGCTGTTGGTTCGAATCCCATCGGAATCAGTTTCACTCTTTTGTTATACTTCGTGGTGACTAGAAGTACCCCCAGTAAATGTCTATCAGCATAAAACAATGTACAGCATCACTTCACATTTAAGCTCACTATAGTTTCGATCAATCCTCCCACACCCTAGCAAAACCCTGTTTACGAACCGCCACTACGCATTTCATTACAAAGAGCCTTAAATGAAACAAATTTTTTAACTTTACTTAAATCTGCTTGACAGTGAGAACCAGTATCAAATTTGTATTGAAATCTCGTACGACGCGACCACGGGCATTCGCGTTTAACTGAAACGTCAGTTTCACCAGATAAAATCTGATTTACAGAGAAAGCGAAGCCAATCTCAAATTTTTTGATGCAACAAATATTTTATCGCACGGCTTCCACTGCCATGGAAGCAAGAACTTAATGCGAAAATAATAGGATTCCGACGCTTCGAGGCAATCAACAATAGAAACAAAAAGAATGCTGCAACTGCGTTTTGAATTCGGTGTAAATCGGTCTACAGACCACACGAAGCGCATCAAACAGAGCAGGCCACAATAAAGGCGGTGGTACTTACGCGGATAGGAGGACCTCCCATGGGTGAGGGAATAAAATGACGCTGACCCAAGTCAGGATGAGATGGTGACATGCTCGACCTGTTAAGATAATAGGTTACTAGTCACATCACATTTATTTTATGCAGGGATTACTGGCAGTAAACAAGTATACACTACACCAAAGCACCTTATCTTAATCCCATAAAATACACCAAAAGATAGCTGCTCTGGCAAAAAGTAGTTGTGCATTAATAAACAAAATGTGCAACTTTGTCTTTCAATTATGTCAGTTACTATACCAGTCCACAATCATAACTACCTTGAAACGGATGGCTAACTTAAGCTAATTATGACGAACAGATGATTAACTCTTTTCTTTCTAGGGATTAAGACGCATAACGAACGGAAACTGCCAGATCCCATAATGCTAACTCCGTGAAGCAAGTAGAAACATACTGGATAGGAAAAAGCGGCAGCCATAGTAAAGCGGTAATACCTGTAGTTCCACGACAAGCACACTATCGCCTTCTACGACATGCTGGATAAGCATAGCTACCCTCTTGATTTAAGTGTGCATTTAGCAATGGCATAGATGTTTGGTATTTCATCCCAAGAGCGGATAATCATAAGCAATACCTCCTGTATTCTGAAGACGAATCCCACTGCAATCTCTCCTGTGAGGATTCTCTTGTTTTTGATTTCAATCGTTTCCCCTTCTTGCTTCGTTTTTTCTTTTTCTTTTTTCTCGATCTGAAAGTAGGCAAGTAAAATCAAATTTGCAAAAAAGCTCTTAAATTAAAACGAAATAGGATGAACAAAGTGTATTGAAAAAGAAATGGAAATGTCGCTCTCCGTCAACTCTGCATGCAGAAATATTTTCGATTGCAAACAACGAAGTGAAAACTCAATATTTCTCGATACCGATGTTGCTTTCACCGACCCTTCCGAGGGATGGGGGCTTGGAAGAAAGACCATGGAGCCCCAGAAGCTAGGCAACTCGTCAAGACTTCGAGAAGAGGTCGTAGAAAAAAGGAGTCGCCGAAAAGTGAGCGGTGCAAAGAGTCCGTAGCAAAACAGTGCAGAATGAGATCAAAGAGGGTCCTGGGTCCAAAGACAATAGGCACTGCAAGAAAGACTGTTAACTCTGATAAATCTAGAAAGAAATAGAAGGCAGAGTCCGCTGCAGCAAATACGAGAGAGGTATGTTGAAGAACTTTAATGAGACAGTGCGCTTCCACTCCGAGAGAAGAGATGAATGGATACGACAGGTAAGAAAAGACTGAATGGGACAGTAGATGGCTGGAGCAAATCGCCCCAGTCATTCCCCGGAAGGAGTGATCGGGGACCCATAGTAACGTAACAGTAGAGAGAGAGAGAGAATAGTTCCTGCCAGATAAGCCAAAGAGTGTAAGATAGAAGAAAGGACGGAGGAGAGGAAAGCGTAGCAAGGACAGAGCGAGAGTTGAGGGGAGAAAAAGAAAGGGATGTGACAGACTTGTTGGTGCTGCAAAGATTAGCAAACAGCTTGCAGAATGGCGCAGGCTTCAACAGAAAAGCTTGAATACACCGGTTTCGCCGAATAACAAAGGGTGGTCTCAGCGCCACAAAAAGAGCAGTTAGCAAGAACGCCGAAGCCTCTTTTGCCAAAAGGAAAAGGGACAAAGCCATCCGTCCAAATCATGAGATCGTGAGATAGAAGAGAGTAAAGATGGGCCAGAACCGCACTTTGACAAGAGGAGGGTTAGACCTAGAGTATGGAATAGAAAAATTGAGCTCCCACGGCGAAGAAAAATGGATTCCAAGGAGAGAGAGAGGACAAGAGAGCCAACCTGAAGAAAGAAGAAACCATGAGTGAGAGATCGAAAACTCTCCAGGAGGACTAGGAGAGTCTTGGTTTCGCTCAAAGTTGGTCAAACATGAAATGGCAAAAAAGGTTGAAGACAAAGGGCCTCTTTATAAGATGACAGAAGAATATGAGACGGGATAACACATAGGGGAAGTAGGATTGCCTCAGAGAGAATAGGGATAAAAAAGCCAGCCGGTGATGGCACAATTACTGGCCAATTGGTGAAGGCGTTCCAACTTGGTAAGGTTAGTAATGCTGAAAAAAGAAAACCGTCCGAGTGAAGCATAAGAGAACGGGCCAAAGAAAAGCTTTGTACAGAAAAAGGATTCCTTGGAGGGACCCGGTGAGGAAGCAGAGATGCAATTTAATACCTTGAGACGAGAAAAGAACTTGGCCTTAAGCGAAGTTACATGTATAAAAAAGGAAAGAGTGCAGTCAAAGGTGATCCCAGAGAAAGCTGAGTGAGAGTGAAGCGAAGAGGGAGTTGAATAGGAGGCTTCAACGAACTATACGTCGGGTTAGGTCAAAATGGCTGATAGTCTGTGCAAGATCCCAGACAAACCTAGCTCTCTCCTCGACATTGATCAATGGTATTGTCAATTAACTTGTGATTCCACGAACTTCAACATAACTCAGGAAACACTATTTTGCTAAAAAGCTTTTCACGATGCACTCATTTCGTTAATGCAGAAAGAATTTGCTATTTTGACATCGTTACTGGACGGTGTGCCACTAAAAACTTATAGCAACACAGATCAAGGCAAACATGAAGAACAAGCACATGAACCATGGTCAGCGGAAATACTAATCCTTAATGACAAAGACGTTAGTCGTCGAATGCAGTATATTACTTTACTGCCATGAAGCAGCATCGGTCAAAACTGATTTCGGGCGGGATTTGAACGCAAGATCACCACCTGACGCCCATGAGTCTGAAACTAGGCTTTTGGTTGCGGGACCTTCCAAGAGGGAACACCGCAAAAAACACTCGGCCACCTACGATTCGTTGGATGTTTATCGGTTTCTACCGCGCTTCACCGAGTTGGAATAATGAAGCTGCCCACCCAGCATGTTGATAATGGCGATTTTACGGTAGCCGCCTTCTTAGTGGTTGAGCTACCAATCACCAATTCGCATTCATGGTTGGTTCAAAATGGAAGGGTCACCTTTGACTGCACTCTTTTCTTTTTTATACATGCCGTTTTTCCCAGACCCAAATTGGGTTATGTTTGCGGAATGGACCTGAAAACCTGTTTCATGCCGTACTTCGATCCAACGGAAGAAGACGGATTGACACAGCAACAACAATATCGGTTTAGTAAAGCAATCCATCAAAAATTACTTTAAGGTACTGCTGCACCAATAAATTATTCTACAAATTATCGCACATAAACTATTTTCTGTTCTACAGTAGAAAATTCTCACTTAGATTTCATCACTTCAGCGCCACCTGCTCTTCCATCGTCTGATGAATCCTTATCACTAGGTGTCGCCACACGTGCACTCTCATCACTGTCGTCTACCGAGCTGTGACGTCGACGTTTGTGTTTTTTATGTCTTTTTTTCTTTTCTCGGTGTATATGATGCTAGAAAAATTCGTCGAAATAGAACCCACATGTATGACCAAGGCAATATTTAAAAATTAGCCCGGGCAAAGATGTGCTCCATCCGAAAAACGTTCTTCTAAAAAATCATCATTGCCGGTAGCAGGACCGTTTATGTTATCGTTTTGGCAGAGGGAATTTAAAAGCAAAAACACGCAGCGCCCGACGTTTTTCGGTCTTTACGGAGTGGCCGAAATAAAAAAGCTAGATTTTGTTCTTTTTCCCGCTTTGCAAGCTGAGTCGAGCTGGTTCAGCATCTGCCACACTCGCTTTCGATTACAGAGTTTTTATTAAATACCGAATATATCACATTATGGCAAGGTTTTTTTTAGAGTTTATGAAGGTCTTTTCTTTTTCACACGGATTTTGTGAATGGCTAGTTTCCACCAGCTGATAACTAGGGCAATTGAAAGAAAAAATCCGAGAAATTTTATTTACAAATTGGTGCAAAAAATTGTCACGAGAATAGCCCATAGTACTGTATTGGGCCATTTGTACGCCTTGTGCCTGTAGCACAAGACGTACAAAACATGCTCTGTAATATTTACTACTCACAGTAATTTCAATATTTTCTTCGTCAGATTGTACAGCCATTGTTATCTCATTGACATCTGTCAAAAACATTTCATTTCATCATCTCCCTATACTAACTGATCCATCTTGGCCAATAACAACCTTTCATAAAGAGCAGCTGGATATCACACTGTTTTAAATTACTAACATATTCAAACGGTGTTTTTGAAGTTTGAAACTTTGGACTTTCCTTTTTAAGTCAGAGACAATTACACCACAAGATATTCTGAGGGCGAAAGGATTAAGTCCATAATGTCGATTCTGCACCGCATATTAAATTTAATAGTGCCAAAGAGTCGAATGAAGTTATGATTAAAAAGACCTACCTTCAACCACACAGTCTTCCAAAACAACGCTCTCACTTTTACTCATTTCCAATACCTCGAAATCTTCCACCTGTATAAAAGTATGGCTTGACTGTAAAGCAACAAACAAGAAAACTCTCCGTCAATAACACAAGCAAAATGGACAGCATCATGTCGTGCATTAAGAAGATACACTGAATCAAGCACGGCAAACTATTATCATCACGAGTTTTTTTTCTAAATTGCCATCAAACAGCAGACCTGTACCTATTGATAGAGTTTAATATAAGGAAAACTCACTGAGGTTTCAAATGCATCGTTAACATTAATAACGTTAACTTCGCCTTCTTCGTACATGTATGACTCTTCCACAATTTTTTCTTCGTCGTCGTCATTATTTTCCTCTCTAAACATGGCGCCATCAAATATAAACAGCCTCAAAGTGACGTTATCAAAAAATAGGTGTCTAGACCATGACGTTACCACACACAATTGACGTCGTCAAAAACAAACAGTCAAAAATAATGTCCTCAAAAGAAGTGTCTGAATACCACAACGGCAGCAAAAATCAAGCAAATTACCGTGAAAATGACGTTATCGACAAAAGTATTCTGAGATGACGTTACCACAAACCAATAAATACTTTAGGCAGCTCAAACCTTCAACTTACTCAACTGCAACTTCGCAATCAGACTTTAAACCATGCTCGCCAGATGATTCAAAACTTGCATCCGAATGAACCTTTAACAAAATTATCATAACAGCAGCGCTGACAAAAGAAAGCCAAATGTTCTGCTAATCTGCATGTAAGGCGTTGATATTTCCTATACAACTGATCGCGTCATGTTGTATATTTTTCTCAAATTTTACGCCAATAGCGGTTCGGTTATAGAAGCGCCGTTTACTTCTGCCCTTCCTCTCTAAAGAGCTTCATCAAAGTGCAAGTGAATGCAACCTTCAAAGGTTGTTTTACAAACTGCCTGTTCAAACGTAAATTACTTTTCCCAAATCTTCTTGTTCGTCGTATGCCGATGAACTTTCTGAATGTCTTTCATCGTCTGAATCTTTCTCCGCTTTAATTTGCTCAGGAGAAGATCCTGATAGGCTCTGAGAAACTGGACTTGATTTCTCATCTTGGACAGGAGTGTGAGGTCCTCCGTCTAAAATAAATTTTTATTCGATACTAATTGCAAAAACTTATAAAAGGAAAAATTCGCCTTCATTTTGTTTTATATTAGTTGTACCACCATATCTAGCATTAACAGTAGCACACCATTTCATGTACTCGATACCACAAGGGTAAGGCTTTGCATTCCGAGATTTAAGACAAATGTAAGTCTATGCTATCAAAGATTTCATGATTCAGGGTAAATTCTTATTTAAAGAAGCACTTTACGATAAAAACATCAGTGCAAGGCTTCAGTAGACACGCAGGTTTGTAGGGCATTGGATCAATTTCCACGCAAAAATGTAAAGAGTAGAAGACGTACAGCCGTATGAGCTACTGCCACAAAAAATCACTATACAAGGGCAATCAACGTTCTGCTTATGCCTTAGACCCCCATTACAACATACGTAGAGGGATGTAGTCTGAATTTGTATTTAGCGAGCAAAAATGATGTGCATCAGAATTAAGAAAAAGATACGTTTTCCCAAGTTCAAGGGCGTTCTCTGAAAAAAAGACTTCGCGTTTTCAAGCGTTAACATTGTTCAATGCCAAAAAACTTCGGATTACAAAACCGCTGAACACAAAGATTCGGAAAAGGGGGAGCATGTCTTACTCCTTTTGTGTTGGTATTGAGACTGGGTGATTTAGTGCTATTCCACTGAAACGTAGATTACTATAAAATGTAGTTGGATATACCTTAAACCAAAAATATTTAATAAAGTTCAATAATGAATCAACAAATGCACAAATTAAAAGTACCAGCTGATTTCTTAGGATCGGTCTCAGACTCTTCATCAGTAAAAGATTCAATATGAGCAGGATCAATAACTGGTGATTTGTCTGAAAAAACTTAAAAATTAAAAAATATTACCCTTTTTCATTGAACAACGTAAAAATAATACATAATGACAAAAAAATTAACGGGCCATCATAGATGACATCACCAAAAATGCTAGATCTCAATTTTGTTTCAGCAGAGTTACTGGAAATCACCATCGTCACATCAGGGCATCCTTTCACACAATAACATCAGCATTATGTTTTAGATGCACTGACATCCTCGTACAAGCAATATGGGTTTACAATGCACCAATAATGGAAACCGTTTTAGGTAAAAATAGCAAGTAATTTGAACGCTTGAATTTTGAATAGGAGAAACAATGATTTAAAACGGCTTAAATTATTTTCAGGTTGCTTCCATCGCTTGGTGCTTCTCATGTGACAAAGACTGGCTAAATAAACTTAGGCATGGCCAGCTCCAGCCAAGCCCTGCCTTAAAAAGTATTTTTCACGTTATGATTTTAGCAAAGGTATAATCAAACCACCCATGAACTAATTAATGCATACGGCTAATGTTGGTAATTTCGGGTAAAAAGTAACATTAGATGTCACCTTGTTCAGATTTTGCTTTATTTTCTCCACCTTCTTCTTCACCTCCAATTCTAAACAAGTTTAATCAAGTAAAAGAAAAAGATCAGAAAAATGTTATTCCTTCACCTACGTTAGTAATGACTGGATGTTACTTGTCATAAGAGATTGTATCAACGTTCGCAAAGTACTGGCGGCTCCTTCTGGTATATTAGGAACCTGCAATTTAACATTACAAGGTTAATTGCAAATCTACCAGTCAATCACTCTACCGCAAAAACGTTCTAATAAGTCACAGGGTTATCACGTTCTGAATGGCCAGCATATTTCTGGTTCTAAAGGAAATAAAAAATAGGCGCTACTGAAGAGTTAAGAAATATAGCTTGTAACACAATCAGTAACAATAGTCTGACTGTAGCGTAGAGCTTCAACGTCTTCGCTTGAAAACTAAGCTGACTTTTATGTCAAACTCAACATATACCCTGCTTATAAACTAGATACGCTGAAACTCGGCCACAAAAACCATCAACAAAAGCAAACTTATTATTCGCAATAAATTAGTGATGCAAGTTCGGCAGATATTGAAAAAATACTAAAAAAAAAATCAAACAACTTTTACATCTTTTTCGTCTTTGTTTTTAGTTTCCTCTTCTGCTGGATCAAGTTTTTCAGACTCTGTATCAGCCAAAGACATATCTTGACTGTCTTCAACTTGAGCATCAATTTCGGTAGCAACATCCGGTGCTGATGGCTCGGATTCAGGTGCTAATTCCTACAAAGTACAGTTGTGGCAAAGCAAAATTCTATAAGATAGTCACGCATCTCATCTTCTCTACAAAACCTGCACAATTATGTAATAATCTACTTGGATTTAGAAAGTTTAAAGTTATGAATGCCGTCAAAATAGCAGTGGGCGATTCTACCACAAATACTACAACCAAACAGGGATACCGCTTCAGGAGTTATTCTTCTACTTTTTGGGATGGAGCTCATGTTTGATGTGCAACCTTACATCATACAGGACCATTGCGATGGGTTAACCAGGTGGTCCACCAACTGTCTGCCACATGAAGATGGAGTTAAGTTCCCTACCCAAGGACACAACAAGAGAACTTGGCAGCTCTTTCTCTACAATGTGCTTTTGTGCTGAGCGCAAAGCAGGGAAACTATGAATGCCATTTGTAAGTCTTTTGATATGAATCGACAGGGGAATTGAACCCTGGTCTAACAAATGCAAAGCGGGTGCTCTAACCACTACACCAACGGCGCAGTCATTACCATTGACAAAACAATGCAGAAATCAAACCCAAAAAATTGCAACACTTGCTTTTTATTGTTTTGATTTATCCTAGCAAATGATACATATTTAATAAAGAAAATAAGCATACCTTGTATAACTGTCCACGGTTTTCTTGTATGTATTCTGTAATTTTTGGTAAAAACTCAGTGTACATTTTTGCATCTACAACTTGGTGTAAAATGTGTTCCACTCCACTGTTTAACATTCCAGACCTGAAATTAGTTATGGTAGTACAAATATTAAATTTCATGACATTATCGGTCTAATTGCTAAAATTTAATGCATCAACATAAATATGCAAGCACAATGTTTGTGGTCAACTTATGAAGTCTTCTAACCAGCCAGGCAAAAAAGATGGCAACATTGACAGCAAAGCAATGACAACTTTTTTTCAGCAACAAACTTTTTTAAAATTGTACCTCCTTAAATGTTGAGATCGTGACATAGATACTTGTCTGCATGCCAAGGTAAGTGACAAAGTTCCAAATTTATCAATGCCAGAGCAGAAATCGCATTGTGAAGAAAGAGAAATGTCAAATCTTTTTGTTTTTTGATTGACTCATTGTCTTTATTTCACCATGTACTAGACACGCAAAAATTTTTGCATCTCTGTACTACGAGGAAAATCAAGTCAGCATGTACAACATAGGCCAGCAAGCAACAAAAGCCCACGATTTTTTAGTCAAAATTGTTTCTTGATGGTGCAGAAATTCAGTGCAAGTACAATGTGATGAGAAACGCTAAGGTATCTTGTGCATTGGCACTGAAAAACTTGGGATATTTTTTCTTTTACTGCATGCCTAGCTATTGACTCATGATAGAAAACATATTACTCATAGTCCCTTCAGTACAACAATAGTAACAAAAAACACTAGCATAGCAAGCTTACCTCATAACAGAAGTGCGAACTTTTGTGCGCAATTGATTTTTGTTTAAGGAAGGTGTCCACGTCTCAGCAGATAACAAAGCATTAACATAATTTTCAACTCTTTGTTTCAAATTTTGAAAAGCAGGCTGCGACGAAACAAATAAAATATGCAATAAATAAGCAGAAGTGGGGAAAAGCACTTTCACAGTAGTTTGGTACCAGTACAAGCCCATAAGACTTTTTTCCAGTTTTTCTGTCACCAACGGATAAAAAGATGATGCTTCAACTTCCATTAAACTAACCCAACTACTCATCTCCACATTTATTAACTATGTTATTTGTTACAAAGTTGAGAGTAAGCGGGAGTGAAATATAATTTATTAGTCTGGGAGGAGGGATTAGCTGATTACAATATATGCAATCTATATTCAAGATTTACTGAGATGAAAACAATTATGTCTGTGATTTACAGAAACGCATGTAAATTTCACTAATGTTCAGACCTATAATGATGCATAAAAATATCATTTAGGAAATAGGCAGGGTAACCATTTTGACCATCTTTTTTGGGCTGGAAGCATATTGGCAGAAAATGGCAGCCCAAAAAATAGTAACTAAACCAATAGTAGCAGGCCTAAGAATGCATGGCATATCGTAAAGACTCCATAGTAGGACAGGAACTGAGAAATGTTCTGAGCACAGCAACCACAAGCACTGCATCAAAAATTATCAATTGTGGAGAAAAAGTTTCAAAAAAAGATCTGTCAATTGGAGAAAAAACAAAGGAGCATAGAAAGAAAGCACAAATTTCTCAGTGGATACTGGGAGAACTTGAGTGTTGAACAGTTTTAATGAGACAGTATGCATCCATTGCAAGAGATGTGTGGGTGAGAGGAGAGACTAAATGGAACAGGGTGGCTGAAACAGCACACCTTGCCTGGCCAGCTCCTTGATCACGACATTACTCATAAGAAATGAGTAATCAAGAACAGATTACAGCCCAAGAAAAAAGGGAGGTGAGCTTTTATAATTTGCGCCAAAGTGTGAGAAAGACCAAAGAGAAAAAAGACAGAGCAAGATCAGAGAGAAGGAGAAGTGGGAGAGTTGTTGGATGGTGATGCTGCCAAGCTAGGTTGATGGAGCTTATTCTAATGACAATTTCGAAACCTAGGCAACAAGCTTAAATTATCTACACACAATAAAAAACTTAATAATGTTTTTAAACTTTCTAAATGGAAAAGTGGTTTTTATAGTTTTTCACACAACTGATGCTTCTAAGAGGAAAAGTTTAGTACAATTAATCACCAGAAAACATATTTTTATGGTCATGCAAAAATAGCTTGCAGAAATTTTAAGTCACATAACAATAGCCTGCAAAACTTTTTTTATGGTCAGGTGAAAATAACTACTGCCATCAAAATAACGAATCTTATGACTACTCTGAGAGGATATGTGATCAAAAATAAAGTGGTTGTGCATTGCTCATGGAGGCAGTGATTTTAAATCTAATGACGACTGCATTGTTACCAGTATATGCTTGTGAAAAACACTGTATGGCAATTTCCCTGCTTGGCTGTGCTACTTGAGGTGAATACACATTTTGTTATCAGCACTGGCAACTTTTAACACAGCAATATTCTTGCATCACCACAAATTTTTTTCATGACCAAGAGTGTGACAAAAAAAAAGATACTGGTACCTAGCTGGTATAGTTTATTGGGAAAAGTTTCATCTTTTTAATTTTTGGTGGCAGAAGAAACCATCTAATAACAACTCCAAGATGTCTTTACATTTACACCTGCTTTGGAATTACCAATCCTTCTCTGTTGATTTGCAACTTGAGCACAGTAACTATTGGGTTGCAATGCAACATACTAAAACACAGAAATCTGCAGGAAATACTCCAGAAAATTGGATGCAAATAAAGTGCAGAAATGCCGAGGAATTGCAGATCAACTTTAGGGTGGAAGTTATGTTAGAGTTAAGATTAGTTATGGTTACTACTAGAATTAACCTGCAGAAATTCTGCACTTTTGCAATAGCCAGCAACAATCTAACAAGCAAAAAAAAGGCATAGATTGCCATACCAGGCCTACCATTAGTAAGTCAAACTGATTAAACTTTGGTCTGCCCCTCGCGTCACCAAAACTTTTTCTTGAAACAGTTTCAATTCTACCATGCCTCACACTACCGGTATGTCTGGACATTAGTCGACACGCTGTCAAAGGAAAATATTCAACTGGCTATTTCAATAAAACAGAATAAATACTTTGGTATCAATGTCTGCAAGACAGCTTCTTCTCATTTCATCAAACATTCCATTTGTCTTCAGTTTGCATACAATTGCTTCAACAACTTCTGCATTTGGTTCCAACATAATGGGCATTTTCTTTAAGTCTAACAAACTTATGTACTAAATAGCAATTGCCGTAGCGATTGCATTATATAACGTGCAACCTATTTGCTACACGCAACAAACCGTTTACCAGTATTTAAACAGTATTCACCAACCTTTGCCCCTATTTCAAGATTCTCGTTGCAGTGGTATCTGTCAATGCTGAAGCAGCAGTTTGCGGAACACGAATCAGGATGTGGGTGAAACGGATAAAACGCGATGGAGTAATGGTTTGAGCGTCCGCTTCTTCCCCAACCGCTGGAATAAATCTCCTGCTGTTGTCATAAACTTCAGATCTGCTACTGTGAGCTTGTTTAATTTCCGATAATCAACGCAGATGCGATCTGATTCATCTTTCTTCTTCACAATTACAATTGGGGACGCGAACGGTGAGTTTGATTCTCGAATGATTCCAAGGCCAAGCATGTCTTCTATTCCCTTTCTAAGGTTCTCTCTCATGGCGTATGGCGAAGGATAAGGCCGAGACCTGACCGGATTATTTTCAGTAAGCTCTATCTTATGTTTGATCATGTTAGTTTTATCTGGGATATCCGAAAAAAACCTCTTCGTGTCTTGACAAGGTGTTCATCCTCTCTTCCTGTTGTGTTTTAGTCAGTTGGACCCCCCAACTTGACGTCCTGTACTGTCTCCTTTTGATGACAATTAGCCAATTCCATCATCTCGTTGTCGTTCACACTCAGATCTTCATTTCCTCCTATAATCCCGGAACAAACATCACAAAACATTGTCTGGTTATTGTCTGAATTTTGTTGTGGTGCTCCGTCCTGGTTAGCTCTTTCGAGGTATTTGTTCAGCATGTTTGCATGAAACGTTTTCACCTTCTTATTCACTTCTATCCGATAATCATTACCTTTTCCACATCTTCTCACTACTTCATAAGGCCCTTTCCATTGTATCAGAAGCTTGTTTGTGTCCGTCGTAGTAGCAATAGCACCTTGTTGCCTTCTTGAAATTCTCTTCTTTAGCTCTTTGGTCATACAGCGTTTTGTTCTTTTTCCGGCTCTTTAGCAACTCCTCCTGGGCGATCTTCATGGTGTTGTTCAAACGTTCTCGTAATTCCAAAACATAGTGGTAGCTCGTTTTGATTTCTGTCCCATCTGTCTCTCCTATGTCCACAGCTTCTTCAAGATTTGAACTGGTCCGCGTACTGTCCTCCCATACAACAACTCAAACGGTGAAAATCCGGTGGCTTCCTGTGGCGCTTCTCTGTATGCAAATAGTAAGGAGTTAACAAAACAATGCCACTGGCTGGGCTGCTCATTACATAGACGTCTTAGCCTTTTCTTGAGTGTACCAATAACCCTATTCGGCTCAAGAGATTTGCGTCGTGCTAAGTCCAACGTGGGGTAGTTTTTGCCCCGAAAGTTTAAAACGTTATATCTTTTGAACTACACCACGTAGAAAAACGATTGAACCTGCAAACGGAAGAAGATTTTATCTTATTTTGTATTTGTGTTCAACATGTTTTTGAAATTATTACTTGTAGAAGAGAAAACAATAAATCTGAAGGCAAGTCAAAGTTTGATAGTGGCCGTAAGTTCTCATTTAAAAGAAACAAATATTTCTCATTCACTTCACCACTCCTGACAGCAAGACAAATCGATTACTTAGGCCGGTTGCGCTTGGCTGAGTCACGTAATGTCAGCGAACTCTTGTAACCAATATATTACAAAAAAATCCCAATGAAATCCATGTATATTTAGGAAAAATGTAGAGTATTATGACCGATTCCTGGCAAAACACAAGTTTATACCAGTAACTGTATAATTACCGAAAATTCCCAGTGACTTTGAATTACCGGTACAAACTTGGATTTTAGGCCTACCGGGATTAATGCCTGTAATTCTATATTTACCTGGATATTTTAGAATTCTATTTGGTTTAATTATAAAACATCAGGAAAAATTTGAAATTATCCGTATAAACTTGGATTTTATCGGGACCGAAATTGATGATGTAAAATACACCAGGCAATACCAGGATTTTATTGGAATGTAGTCGTAGTCCAATCTGCTATAAATTATACAATAACTGCTATAAACTTGGATTTTACCGGGAATCGGCCATAATACCCTACATTTTACCTGGATTTACGTGGATTTTACCGGATTTTTTTTTGTAAGGGATGAAGTCCAAGAATAGATCGCCACTAAACAGTTTATAACATTTTAGTAGGCATCTGTAACATTATTTACTGGTGTAACAACTTAAAAATTTTAAATTTCGACCCGGGCAGTATCAATTTTTTAGAACTAAGTTTAATGTCTTTTTCACACAAAAGCGTTTTGTCGTCAAGAAACGGATTTGCCGCAATTTACATAACACCACAAAAGGCGCAAAAATTCCTTCGCTTATTTGAAGTCAACAACATGAAACTGGTGTGCTCAGCTGTTTCAAAATTCCTTGCCAGTTATTCTTCGCCTGTCTACATCCTCTACCGGCTGGCTGATATCATTGAGATCTAGTTTATGAAACCGTTTCTATATTACGATTATTATGACGCAGATTTCACAGCTTCTATTACGATGTGTATCACATAGGCTTTGCATAATAATATGGCCGGCTGCACTAAGGTCATGCGTGGATAATCCGTCTTTATAGTGTTTGTTTTTATTTAATGACTATGGCAAAAGAAAACAAGATTGAGGTTGGAGACAAAATAATTTACTTTGTTTGATGATTAGACGAATACTAATTTTCTTCACCACAGAAATTATGAGTAAACTATATTAACTGCTTTAAGTATGACTTTGTTGTAGGAATTAAACTTCTATGTGCACTTTTGTAATTGCAATTCCCTCAACTAAATAACCATTCAATTGCAGACATATTGATAGGAACTACTGTTGTTTTTTTGTCAATGCGAATAGCAAATAATGCTTAAAAAAATACCGGTGCTGTGAACACTTCTTATGAGCATGCAATAGCATCAAAAGTTGTAGCTGACTTATATATTAGTCGGATGAAACGGCTAAACGCCCCGAAGTACCAGTGCAATAATCCAGAATAAGCAGCGATATAACTACAAATTTGAGACAAAAGTCTTTACTTCCAGTTATCAGCTTGAATTTGTGCCCACTGATTTGACGACAGTGAGCAAATATTATTGTCGGCATGACCACTGCGCGTGTGGGTTCCAAGCCAAAGTCGTTGTTACACTTTACATTGGAGTTTAGAGTAGGAAATGACTTTCATGTAGTCATATGTAGGCTACACGAAAACCTTGTATTTCTACATGTTCGACGGAGGAAACTTTAACTTTTACTAATTAGCTACGCACTTTATGCTGCGTAAGTTTAAAAAACACATAGAGATCTTTACTGGGACACATAATAGAAAAACATCTCAAAAAACACTGCAGTATGAGCACACCATAGAACATAAAGCGTAACACCAACCAGTTACTGACAGGCGTCACAGAATCTGAAGTAATGCCGTTTGCATACAGCTTTACTACATCTTTGGGGTTAGCTAAAAACAGGTACGGTGTTATCCCTCTGACGGCCGGTGGCTTCAGCTGCGCAAACTTCACACCTGCGTTGCTTGGTAGATTGCATTGGAAATGCACATAACTGCGATGAATCGTAAGATTCTTCTCTGGGTTCACTAAGTGTGATTTGGATTTTATCTTGAATGCTTTTCGACAAACCCCATTTTGAACGTAAAGCAACAAATGGGCATAGTAATTGTAAAACCAAAGTAATCCCAAAATCGAATGAATTTGTATTGCGTGGTTCAATAGACTGATGTAGTGCGATGACTGTGGAAGCGTTCACTCGGCAAGTGTCCAGTACATAGGCAAAAGCAGTCATAGTCCAACGACGAGATTTAGCCTTGCTGGAATAAAAATTCATTCATTGATCAATGATATCTGTGCTTCCTTGAGTGTAGTCGTAAAGTTTATAGATTGCTGGTTTCAATCGTAAATTGTCCTTGGCTGTTCCTAAAATTGGATGCATTGTGGATGGCAGCAGTACGTTTCTTTTTCCGAAACTTTTGGTGTTCACGATATAAAAATTTAAAACCAATTTGCCAGATTCATCCCAAAAAACTTTGTAAAAGTTAGAGTCCCGACTGCCAACGTGCTTTACTTCTTCAGGAATACCTTTGCGATTTGCCTGCAGCGTGCCTACAGTTGTGATATTACGTTCCAGCAGCCTTTTTGCTAGTGAAATTGAAATGTACAAACGATCATACGATATATTTCTGCCATAAAGTGATGTGTGCTTTTCCAAGTTTGTTGCAAGCCTTAGGATTGTATCTTCAGTCCCACGAACATAAAACTTGCACTGCCATTGATTGCTATGATTTCTGGGTTTTCCAACATATGAGGCAGTTTGGAATGTGTATGGATAGCGAGAAGCATTTATCGACTTAAATAATAATCCATATTTTGCTGGTTTGTTTGGATTAAATTGCTTGAATCCAATACGCGTTCTTATTGGATATAAAGTTTGATTAAGAGTTTAAAAATATCCAGGAACGATGCAACTGCTGCAGTTGTGATTGAATGATTCGAAAACACCTCTAATAGCAGTAAATCTATCATAAACCCATCTCTGAGTTCCTATTTCAAAATCATCAAAGGAAATATTGGAAAATAAAAATTTGAACCTGGTTTTACTCATTGTAGCCCCGAACACAGGATTTCCAGTAAGATCATGAAAAAGGATAGCAACATCACGATTGTTAAACCAAGCAGACTTCGAAGGTACAAAAGACCAATAAATGCTAAAATTTCTGAAGAGCGAGTGTTCTTGGCGTATGGAACAGACGTAATATCATAGCCTATCAGCAAGAATTTTGCACGCAGATTTTCGGTTTTTTCGTTCGTGTTGTGAATAATGTGTAAAAGCATGACCGGCGCAAAAAAAATTTCCCACGCATCTCTTGGCTCAGAAATGCTTCTACAGGCATTTACAGCCCCAATATTTCCACTTACAACATTAGCCACACTTTGCTGACCAGATGAAGTGGGAGGTATATTGGACTATTGGATGTTTTTTCCTATAGTTTTTCTTTACCTTCAATACTCGCTTCGTACACTTTTTTTTCGTTTGGATTTAAGTCCAGCAAATCGCAATTATTTTCATTTAGTGCAGCTTCAAGGCTGGAAATGATATTAGTAGAAGACGATGGAGGCTGAGATGGCAATAAGCTTTGTAAGTAATTTGCATCCAAAGCATTTTCGCGGTCGTTGACGGCATCACCTACATCTTTTTTTACATGAGGATTGATTGGAATATTTTCACTGCTTTGTGCTTCACTTTCAAAATGGGCATGAACTTCAGCAACCGCCGCAATGGAAGGAGTGGCAAAATAGTCGTCATCACTCTCCAGTTCAGAACATAGCACCTCATCAAAGTCTTCTGATTCAGATAGTTCAAATATTAAATCTTCAGCTTCTGCAGCATTAAAACAAGTAGAATTGTTCATGGTGATGCAATCACTTTATCTTGGCATCAAACTAGCAATTTTTATCTGTCTCAAAACTTAGAAAACAAAGTTTGTTAGTATGTTACGCACAACTTTATAAAAGCAAGAGTTTTTTTTATTTGCCAAATGAAATGAGTTGAAATGAGGTTTTCAGTATTGTGTAGTCACGTGGGATAGTCTAATTCAAGGAAATATGTTTATGAGTTATCTGCAGTCATCAATACATATACGAGGGTGAGTCAAAAAGTTCTCAGACATATGCCATAAAATTTTTATTTTACAACTGATTACACTTATTTTTCTACATAAGCTTCATTATTGTCCATACACTTTAGCAATCTATGCTTCCACCCGTAAATTCCTTCCTTGTAGAATTCTGGGGACTGTCTCTGACACAATGAAATTACTTGCTTTTTGCTTCATTTAAAGTAATAAACTGGGTGCCTTTAAGGTGTTCCTTTAGTTTTGAAAATCAAAAAAGTCAGAGGGAGATAAATTTGGAATACAAGGGGGGTGTGGAAGTGTTTTCCTTTTGAAATTTGTATAAAAGGACCCTGACAACCCCAGAAGAATGTGCAAGGTCCTTGCCGTGATGAAACAAAATTTGACTGCGCAGCTTTCTCCTTGACGTTTTTCGGCCATTACTAGCGAAAATTATTAGCTCTTTTGAGATACCATTTATCTTGATACTGCCGTTAGATAGAATGACGAAACGTTTGCAGGTAATTAGGGAAACCATAAAGACATGTTTAAACAAGTAAAACTTTGCGCATTTTGAAATTACGGCACTTGTCTAAGAACTTTTTGAACCTCCTTGGTAGATAAGAAAATGGTGATACCTGAAGAATTTGATCATTTTTGTCACCCTAATAATTATTAAGCTAAATATTCAATTGCTATCGCTACATAAAATTTTGTCTTTGAATTTGTAGACTAGCACTTAGTAAAGCGGTATTTATCAAAAAGTAATTCTTGATGATGGCCAGAAGTTTACTATGCAGCACGGCAAAAATATAATGTAGCTCTAATACTCTGGTTCTCAAACGGTGGGCCACAGCACGTAAGTTGGGTGGGCCACAGACTTTTGCGTTACTTTAATAATGGGTTTACAAGTCGAATGAGGTTGAGTAATAGTGGTGCATATGAACGGCCATACGTACCAGCACCCATGAATGGGAGGTGCAATGACCTTATTTTCCCTTGTATATCAACTCCGACCGCGGACTGGCCATCCTCGGCATTGGGAGGCAGTGAATCATTTTTTGGAGATCACCTCCGCTGCGATGAGTACTGATGCTGATCCCAGCAACTTTGTTACCATCACATCACAGACGGAATCAAAGTGGGCCACAGTACACAGAAAAAGTTGGCCACGGCAAGAAACCGGGCCTCAAGGATTGACGGCTCCTCAAAATGGGCCATGGCATGAAAAAGGTTTAGAACCACTGCTCTAATATAATGAGGCTCTAAAATACTTACAACGTTTTGTCAGAGTCCTTTTGGTCTTCGTTAGGCAAACCCTTTTTTAAGCGTTTTCTTGACGAAAACTGAAGGACTCTGTCGAAACGTTGTTATCATTAGAGTTAACACCAGTGCATTAGCTGTACAATTTCTTTTCTGTATAAGTTACACCTGGCACCAGTTTTATGTTTACCAAGACAAAAACACAAAAAACCCTTTGTTTTGAAAGTAGTGAGCCTACGCCATTTTTATCTTTTATAAATTATTCTACCATAGGCGCAGTATAGTTGGCAAATCGAAAATCTATGGCTTGCTTTTAGACTTGCAAAGCACAATCTTTAGTATGTAAACAGGCTATACACTCAGTTATTTTGACAACACAAGATAGATCTTCAAAGCAAGCATATGCTATCAGCCAACCCAATTAGGTTTTCAAATACACAGCTTTTTGAGACACTCACTCATAACTCACGTTAATAAAGTCAAATAGCTGAGTTGAATACAAAACAGTCATTTAGTTTGCAAGCGATAACAGTTCACGCATGACATAGATCTTGGCTTTCTCAACTCAATAGTTTGACAACGCGTCTATGAAGAGCGAGGTGAGATATTTATATATCATTTGCTATCAAACGTCAAAAGCAAAGAACACACGTGATGATGTAATGGTGGGGATGGTTTTCTACGTGATAAATGCGTAGATGCATAAAAAATGCTAATTACAGAACAAAGGTTAATGCAAAAACAAGAGTGATAAACTAAAAAGAAATTTGTTGGAAATTTATGCGATGAATAACCCTGTTGCGTAGCAAAATGTCTACTTGACAAATGAGCATAAAAACATGACAGTAACAAATCAAAGGAATGCAGTGTTGTTCAAGGGCAAATGCTGACAAGACATTCCGGAGAATAGTGCACAAATAAATGAATAAGATTTCAGTTGAACGTTGCTGCCGGACTTACCGTTTGTTACTTTAGAAACAACAGAAAATGCGTCTGTAAACATATTTTGAATAAACAGTAAATATATTTTGAACAAATAAATTTGCAAGAACGACGATCGAGAGTTTCGTTACTAAAACAATGAACCTTGTCTATCCAGCAACATGTTTGAAAAAATGACTTGACATCTGCATAAAATTATTCAAATCAATACTTTTTCATGAACAAACAAACAATGTTTGCTGCTGTGTGCCGTGATTACAATTGGCTCTTAGGGGTTGCCAAAGATTATAGGCTATTTTCGTATAATTATTGGAAACATGAATTTCTTAACAATCAGCATAATTTGTAATCTAGTTTCAAAATACAAATGCAATAATATTTGTTTTTCGTTGTACTGATATATCATCTATTTTTTTTAGTTCTGGTCACAGGTTGAAATTTAATTTCGGCGAAAGATGTCAGGGGTTTGACGACCTTGAGCTGCGTGAATTATTTATTGCGAAATTTTATTTCATTTGACAAAACGTCAATTCTAAATATTTATGAAACATTAAAAATGCCTCGTGAACTTGCGATTCAAGTTTCTGTCTAAATTTTTTTATTCTTTTCCGATGAAACATTTTAGCAATAAATATTACTAGCAAAGTCTCTGCTTTGACAGAAAGCGTAACTGCAACGCTACCACACACACCTTGGCAAACTCGTTGCAGCAAAAAAATCAAGCGACATTACATTTCGAAATACAGGGTGAGCCGCAGGTCGCGCGCCAAAGAATTACGTGAAGAGTGATATGAAACAATGTAAAATCAGGTAATATATCTTTTCTTTCCCTTTGGTATAAATTACACGTTCTATTGTAAAGTAATGAAGCATTGTTTGTATGTAGCAGTTACTATAACGATGTCGATCATCTTCGCCGACAGATAATTCGTGGGTGCTATTACATAGATGGAAACAGCGACTTATTTGATAAATTTTATGAAAATTTTAAACATCGACTGTAATTGTGCATCAATGCAAATGGCGAGCATTTTGAGCATTTATAATTGTACCAGCGTGTGCAACGTGTTTCTCAGTTCATTAGTTAAGCTTGGTTTTAATAAAATAGCGTTTATTATTATCAGAATTGTTGTAAATGCTTTGGTGCGCGACTTATAGCCCACCCTATATAGCGTAGTGGCTGAATTGTTTGATCATTATTTATTGCACAGTTTGTACTAAACATACGACTGACTTTGTTTCAGTTTTTTTTCGGCAGTTTATGGTTTCGTGAAACCAGAATTAGGATAATTGTGGAGAAGCTTTTAGGATAATTAAGCCAAAATTGCGTACTAACATTCTGTGATCTAGACCTAGAGAAAGCTTTGTGAAAATAATCCTCCGCTGTTTTAACACTTTGAATATTATTGCTTAATTAGGTCCGGGAAAATTATATGAAGCCACCGATATAGGTCACAATTTGAAAACTTTTGTTATGCTTTCAAATGACCGAACAGGCTTTTTCTTCATTTATTGTGTTTGTTGCTGTGTGTATTTACACTCGGGCATTTATTTATTGAAGCATCGCACAGAACAAGTTTCCGAATATTTGACAATTCGTTACTGCGTGACGTTTTTCCTGAAAGCTACAAAAAAATAACCATACTTTTATCTATCTAGCTGCATGGTAGAAACAGTATCCGTAACAACACTTGTTTTGGAATTACGATTATGTATGGCAAAGATTTACTCTAAAGTTAGCAATGCGATGGAAAAGTGATATTGCTCATCACTCAATCATACAATTCAAGAACAAATGCGTTGTGTTTGCAAAAAACGCATTTCCTCTATTTTCTCAAGTCACAGCCAGGCAATAAGTTGCTTTCTCTGGGGAATGTACACACTATATGTGGCAATTGACCCTAAGTAGTTTTTCGTGAACTTTGGTTACCTCTTGTTTACGACTTGCCCGCTTTGCTCTCAGGCTGCTAAGAGGAGCGCAGAGTGAGGTTAATATCTTTTTTATCTTTCAGCTGTATGTGTGCATATTTTAGCAGCCATGGGTATAAATTTGCTAATAACTTTCGATCTACAATCAACAGTCAACTCAAATTTTGTCAAAAACAAATTGAATTATTTTTAGGAATAGTCATGAAATCTTGATATTGTAGGGTCATCGTGGACAAAGCTGTACTTAAAAGGAAATTGCTTAGGCAATTATTGCCCCACTTGTGCCGAATAGGGTTAAAACGTTCAACCAATCCATTGCAAATAGGATGATACGGCGTAGTAATTAGTCGTTTTATGGACAGCAATCTTGATACTTCCTCCATGCACTTCGATACAAATTGTGTGCCAAGATCACTCAAAACTTCTTCTGGTATTCCTAGACGTCTTGACATATCCAGCAACGCTCCCGCCACTGTCTCTGTTTCAATATTCTTGAGTGGAACGGCTTCAAGGTATCTAGTCATATAATCTACCAAGATCAGGATATATCGATGTCCCTTCTCGCTTGGAGGTGAAATTGGTCCAAACAAATCTATGGCGACTCTCCTAAATGGTATATCAATCAAAGGCATATCTCCTAGTGGCATACCGGGAACGGATCCTTTAGCAGTCGTCTTCTGTCATACATCACATGATCTGCAGAAACTAGTAACATCACCTTGCACGTCAGGCCAGTAGAAATTTGTTTGAATGCGGTCTTTAGTCTTCTTGATCCCAAGATGTCCTCCGAAAATAGCGCCGTGGGTGACTTCCATAACCTTCTTTCTCAACGTTTTTGATACCATAATCTGTTTTGAGCACTTACCTAATCTATCAACTCGGCTCCGAATCCTGTAAAGGATACCCCTACGCTTTTCATACTTTATTTCGTAGTCTCCCTTTCTAATAGCATCCTTCAGGTTCACATATTTTTCCAAAGTAGTATTTTCCTGTTGCGATTTTGCCTATTCATCCTTCATGACGGAAGTCTGAGCCGTCACGTCTCTTGCAACTAAAGGTTTGATGGTGACATTCTTTCGAGCTTGTGCCCTCGCGACCGCAGCGGCACATGTCTCCACACCGGAAGTATGGTCATCCAGATTCCGTGCCCCAGGAATGTTTCAATAACCAGATCAAACAAGGGGTTTCACAAACAAATGGCTTAAGTTACTCCGGTATAATAAGGCGTGTCCACTTTAATCTCAGCAATGGGTGCCTCCTTCAATGTGCGGTCGATAGCCATCACGTAAACTCTGCTACCAGTAAAATTATTTTCTTTCACCAACTCTCTTCGGATAACAACGCCATTGCAGTCTGTATCATGAAGGACCTCAACTTCATTCTCACCAACCTTTCCAATCGCAAGAAGCATACACTTCCTATTTTTATTACTCAGGCAGGCACCATTACGCACGACTTTAATTTTCTCTCCAGATTTGAGCTCCAAACATCCTTCATTCTTCACTTTAACATCATCCGACAATTTTCCAATTTGTGCAGCGCATCCAACTCGGTACGGTTGAGACGTTGGTCTAGGGGTGTTGCCTCCACCCCAAGAAACAGCCTCAGGGTGGGGGATGCTCCGACAGAACCTCTTCTCATGCCCAATTTCGCCACATTGGTAACACGCGACTGCCTATCTAGCTGGTCTGTCACTGCGTCCCCCTTCTGGCTTAACACGACAGTCAATCGCCCGATGACCAATGCAATTACATAAGAAGCACTTCAGGGTACTCGCAGGAGAGAATCCACTATGATTGTCTTTCGCACCGGCTCTTGTACCATTGCGTTTGATCACTTCCTTACTCGAGAGCTTCTGATTGCAGGCTGCCAAATATTGATCAGCCAACCGTGACAGTTCATCTACAGTTTTTGGGTTGCTCTGCTTCAGCCATATCAATAGATCCTTAGGGAAGGAGCTGGTGAACTGTTCACGTACAATCAAATCAACCACGCCCATAAAGGTTTGCTCCATTTTGGCCAACTCTATCCACTTGGTGAAATAGCTTTAAATTGACCTGAATGTAAATTGACTTGGGCTTTCGCGTTCTTCCGGTTTAGCTTCTCGAAATTTCTCACGGTATCCAGGTTCAGTAAAATCATACCGTCCCAATAAAGCAACTTTAAGATGCTCATAATCCATGGCTTCTTCTCGCGAAAGTCTATTATACAATTCCACCGCCTTGCCTGTTAACAGCGATTGCCCAAGTACTTCTATTTCACTTAGCTACATCAGCGTATCTCTCCATCTCAAAAGATACTCGTCCAAATTATTCTTCCCGTCCACAAAATATGGCAACGGTGGCGTCCTCACAGCATTTTCAACCAATCCTTGATTCGATTGCTCACCCATATAAGATTGGGAGAGTCTCCTTGCTTCCAATTCCAACCTTAACTTTTCAACTTCGAGCTCAGCCTTTCTTTCCTCGGCCGCTATTCTCCGTTCTTCAGCCTGGGCTGCAAACCTTCGTTGTTCAGCTTCAGTTTCAGCTGCTATTCTCCGTTCATCAGCATCGGCCTCTCTCATTTGGCGCCATTCATTTGTTATAAGCTTGTTTCTCTGTTTCTCTGTTTCTAATCCAAGCCCAACGATTCTACTTGTCTCTTCAAGTCCACCAACTTCTCCATATTAAGTTCCTCCGGAGACATTTTGAATTACCAACCGATAAAAGATTCCCGCACGAGCTCCCAGATGTCGCGTTTCAATAGGATTTTCGTTCTATCTCATTCTTTAACTCTTTCGCTCCCGCGATCATCGATTGGTGATTTCGTGTTTTCAGTGTTTACCTCAAATTTTTTTAAATTGAGTTACAAAATTAGTTTACTAAAAAACCGATTTGTGACTTTATTTCTCATCCGATTTTCATACAATTTTCAAAAGATCACGCTTATTTACTCACGCATCGGAAGATGTACAATTTGTGCCCTATATCTTGGATTTTTATACCCAAAAATGGTTAAAATGACCAAGAACCCAGTTGCAGACAACAAAATCGGACAAATTCTCAGCACGTGCCAACTACACTAAAATCAAATTGATATTACATCTTCACCACATCACCAAACCCTTTATCATTGACACAGTCTGAAAACTACTCTTTTGGGGCATCATTTGACAAAATTTCAAGCGATAATAATAAATTTTACGTTTTTGAATTTCCAAATTCCTTAGGGGTCTCAAAAACCCTCCCAAACGAATTTGAATGGTAAGTAGATAAAAGTAAATTTAGTGCGTAAAGTATATGATATGTTGCTAAATACCGGTCTCATTTGAAAGCTTAGGATATTTGCTTTCCAGCCATATATAACTTTAAATAGTTCAGATTAAGTGGTATATGATATTCACTGATCAAAAATGAGTACTGTACATCATGTCAGTTCAAAACCCCCAAAAATGTTTTGACTTACCTTCACTAAATTACAATTTTTAGAAAAACTACACCCTATAAAAAGATAAAATAAATTGCAAATGTTTCACCACTAAAGTCGTCATTTTGTATCAAATTTCCAAGGAGACAAGAAGCGAAATACAAGTTTAAAAGCTAGCAGAAGTTTGGCTTTCGTAAATCAAAGTTTGCTGTATCCCCCTTGTTTCTCAAGAAATGGGAAGGGTGTAAACAAGCGGCTGTTTCATTGTCAGTGACAGCATATTCTATTTAAACTTGATATTTTCTGAATCTTGAAGAAATTCCCTGTTCAAAAATACATAATGTTACATGGTTTAGGCTAACCTCTAGCAGATAATAACTGATCATATTTTAGGTACTAAATTTAACTACCAAAATTTGGTACCGGTCGGTACCGGTCAAAAAAAGGTCATGTGTCTCAGAAAATTGCAAATTGTAGAAAACCTAGGCTCTTAGGTAAGTTTTGAGTGATGTACCTTGAAAGCTTATTTCCTTAGCATCATTTTGCGACCATTTCTAAAAAAATTGGTAGAAAATTAAATCTGTAGTGATCTTTGAGGTGAGGGTACCTCTTTAATTTTGAAGAAAATTACCCCCCAGTTGGGGGGGTTAATTTGCATAAAATTTGCATATTCAAAAAAAATTTTTTTTTCTATTTGAAATCTTCAAGAAATGTAGATTTCAACGATATATCACACTTAATGTAGAAGTAGACACCTGAGTAATGATTTACAAACAAACTTGAGGTACATAATTATGATTAATTATGATTGATTATGACAGTTTTTTCGCACTGCCACCTTACGGACATTTTTTTTCGCTTTTCACGTGGGAGCAAAAGAGTTAAGCTAAATAATTAATTAGCAAGATATTAAAAATAAAGCCAAATACAAATTAATTTACAGGCAACACAAAGCAAATCAAATCAAATAAGCACGTAATCACCACACTTCAAACAATTCAGATTTACAAATAAAATGATCACTGCAAAATAACACAACAGATTACAACAACCACACATATATAAAAACTTTTCTTTTAACGCAAATTTACTTATTCCTGACACAGGCTAACAAAAAAATATAAAAAAGAACCAAAAGATGTTTGGCAAGCAGGGATGTGGAAGCGAAAGTGGTACTTTTTCTGTGGAAGCGGAAGCGGAAGCGCGAAAAATCCACCGCTTCCGCTTCCACACAGGAGAGAGGAATGGAGAGAGAAAAGAAATTGGTTCTGCTATCCTTCGTAGAAGAGTGAACAGGGGGAGCATAAACATTAAGAAATGAGAGCGAGGAGGAGTCGTTTAGAGGGATGTTGACCTCTACATAATTAGAGTAGGGTCCAAGCGAAGAAAGAGAGGAGGTAGAAAGCTCAGAGAAGAATAAGCCCTGCTTGACGAAAATGATGACGCCGCCGCTAGCGTAGGCGACATCCGTAGAAAAAATACCAGATCGAGAGTGGGTGCCATGGGATCGCAGAGCAAAGAATCCAGGGATCAGAAAAGAGGAAGATAAATTTAGGTTAGAATCCTGGATATATATAAAGTCAACGGGATGAAACGAAATAAAGTGTAGTAGTTTAGTGCTCCTGGCTTGGAGACCCCCAGCATTCCATTGAAAAACCCTGAGAGAGTTAGGGAGGGGAAGAGAAAGCAGGAAGTAAAGAGAAACAGCCAGGAGCATGAGGCGGTGGTGAGGGTGCAGAGGGAGAAGATACAAAGTGGGCGGAAAAAGGATAAGAGGTTGGAAGATGAGGGTGGGGTGCAAGTGCTGCATTAGCAGAAGGGAGCCAGATTGAGCAGCGGAGGTATACCAGCTGGAGGAGTCCGAGGAGGAAGGCACCGTGCTGGTAGGTGTAGAATCTCAAAAAAAGCAGGGAAGTCATCGCCAGGAGTGAGAGCTTCCAAGAGTTCTGAATCTAGAATAGGAGAGTAGTGAGCACTTTAAATGAACCCAATTAGAGCATGTGCAGCATTACACTAACCTAACCCGCCAGGTCAAATTCCAGCGCACACTAAATAAGGAAAGATAGGGAAAGGGTTAGGATGAACGTTGCCGATCATCAGGAGAAGGAGAAGAATAAGAAGACGGGCAAGAAAAAGGCAGGAGTAAAGAGAAGACAGGCCAATTTTAAAGAGGCTGCATGCTACCCTTTTGCGGTCGTCCATGGGGCTGCACGGCAAAAAAATGGTTTGTGTGAGAAGAGTGCCGGGGGTAACTGGGACCTTCGGGAAGACCAACAGCCATTTTGACCCAACCCAAACGAGTCGGGAACCGCACCACCACGTTGAGGCGGCTGTTGATTGGTGCAGTTCAATTTTGCTCGCTTTACATTTACATACTACATATACGACAGAAATTTCGCATTTCACTATTTAAAAAGATTAGAGTCAATACCTGCGATGGCTCAATGGCGTAGTGGTTAGAGCGTCCGCTTCGCAGTCGGTAGACCAGGGGTTCATTCCCCTTGTCGAGTCAAACCGAAAGACTTTAAAAAGTGGCATCTGCAGCTTCCCTGTTTGGCGTTCGGCATTTATGGGAGGTTGCGGAGAACAAGCAGGAAAGTTCGCTCGTTGTGTCCTTGGGCAAGGCACTTAACGGGACGCCCCGTCTTTATGTGGAAGACAGATGGCCTATAAACCTCGAAAAAGGCAGCTCCCCAGCGACTGAAGACTTCCCGTCCAAAGTATAGCGATACAATTCGCTTTCTCGTGAATGGAGGATAAACATGGCAAATAAAACAAAACAAAACAAAACGTGTTTTGAGGACGGACAGAAGGCTCGTAATGATGATTAGAGTTAAAGGTAACTCAAAGTCAGAGTTAGTTGAGGATAGAGAGAGAAAATCAACGCTATACGGTGTAATTTGTTGTTGTGACGACAAGTTATTGTCGAGAGCTGTAATATCGAATCATACGGTTTAGATCTAAGAAGCATTAAGTTGATTTGTAAAAGTAGTTGTAAGTAGTGAAGGAACTTGTAATAACTGTCTATTTGTTGAAGTGTTTGATTATTTTTTGAATTGTATTAACGAAATATTTGATTTTCTTGCAAGCAGTTCGTGATTTCTAAATTTTTGTTAGTGGGAGTTCCGTGACAAACGCAAAAGTACATTAGGGGCTCCGCGATGACAAAAAAGATTGAAAAACATTGTTCTACATTCAGCACGAGTTTTGATATCTAAGAAAAATAAAGACAGAGTAGTTCGAAACAATAAGCTCAAGCGAAGAAGGTAAAGTAATATCTGTAAATGAAGGTTTTTGTTTTCTCAAAAAGATGAAGTGTAGGAGAAGGCAGGCTACAAAGCCCCCAAAGCAAAAAAATTGTCAACGGTCGTTTTTTCGTTTTTTGTTGGTGGAAGCGGAAGCGGAAGCAATAGGTGTGGAAGCGGAAGCGTTTGAAAAATAACCGCTTCCACATCCCTGTTGGCAAGGCAGCTCGATGAAGTGTGAGGCGCGAAACAACAACATTTTTATTTCATTCAAAAAGACGTGAGAAATTTGAACGAGACAGTGAAAGATCGCTAGTGATCATCTAGTCAAACTACCGTTGAAACGCTACAGTAGCATTTGCCTACCAAGCTATTTTTCGTAGAAAATACCGATATCCGCTAGCATTTAAAAGTACTGTTGCCCACCGATAATTCCTATGACATCAAGTATGATCAAAATCTATAACTACACCTACTAAAAAAAAAATCATTCAAAATTTTATGCGTTAAATGTCACTAAAAACTGCAGATACCGTTGTAGTCAAAAATCTTTAGTTGTGCTTAAAAGATTTCTGCACTTCGCTTGTTATATTTCATTTTTTTAAATCTTGCTTTGATGATCCACCCTGAAATAGAGTGCAAACCAAAAATAATATTTGGTTTCAATGATCAACCGACTTGATATTTTATCAATATCTGTAGATATTGCAAAAGCATCTTTGATTTAGTTTTACTTTTTAGCTTTTACCCCTCAATTAATAAAAAAAAAAAAAAAATTCAAATAAGTGTCAAAATCCAAACATCGTGCAATTCATTTTTGGAAGTGATTTGTAAGGATAGGATTTGGAAGTAAGATTTGGTTGTATAATTTTTATGCAGGTTAGTTTGTGTAAAAATCTAATCAAAATTTAATTTGTTAGATAGTAGAGCATTTGAATTTTTATTGTAATTGTATACTTCTTTTAACAAAATGAGTAAAGCCCATCCTCCAGAGCTTAAAAAGTAAGTTCTATTATGTTTTGTTTTAGCAATATTTTGGTTAAACAGAAAAGATCAGCTTTTTGGTTAAACAAGGTCTTTATTTAGTGTAACATATGCTTGTTTTATTATTCTATTCCATTTGATCAGTGGCACAGGAAGGAGTGTGCGTTCCACACAGGACTGGCACTTGATTGTTCCTGCCATTTTTTGTCAAGAGAAACAAAACAAAATATTTTGAATGCAGTATTGTAACACCAACATTTATGACTTGCTTAATCAGTAAGGAGGTGTATTTTTTGCTTTTTTATAGGCCTGCCAAATTCTTTGCAATGCCACTGCAATTTATATAACAGTGTGATACTACTAGTAAAGTAGCAAAGGGTATTTGTTAAAAGTTCTACAAAAAGTATTGAAACAGCCAACTTGTTGGTGTTGCTTTAATTAACAGTGTTGTAACATGTGCATCTCATGTAAAGAAGGATAACGATGCTGACTCTATGACTTCTCTGTATTTGCCTCTTTGAGTCGCTGTATAAAAGTTAAGGGCACAAACCTGTCAAAATTTTTAATTTTTAATGATTTTTTTGTTATGACCTTTTCTAAACAAAAATTTATCATAGATTTCAAATCTGCAATCATTTTTTATGTAACGTGTAGTTTTTTTTTATTTGACCATTTGCACCACCCTCTCTACAAAAAATACTCTACAATTTTGCCTGCATAATAGTGTTCAATGGTGTAAATATAAAAATCGAATGGGATCCTCTTCTACTTCTCCAAAACATACAAAAGAAAATAGACTTCCAGCATCATTTTTGCCACATATGCTTCCCTTGTGTACTAGATTATCAGATAAAGCTCTTTTGAAAAAATGCATTGGTGGGTTCACTCAGAACCAGAATGAATCTTTTAATGCCACTATTTGGAAAAGATGTCCAAAAGAAAAAAATTTTGGGGGTGTCAGATTCAGTTCGATACACTCAAAAAGCAAAAAACTGCAACTACCTGTACCCCAGTTAGTCAATCTGAATATATTCCTGGTGGCTGGTAGCTTTATTAATAATCTGAACTAGTATGTTATGTTGTTATTTTTAATATAAGTGTTGTTTTTGTAAGTGTCTTAGTAAACCTTTTTGAAGACTTGTTTATTAAAAAACTAATAATTTTTTATTAATTTTTGTGGTTAAAGTTTAAATGCGATTTTTATGTGAAGATGATATTTTTTACAAAAATGCTACTACTAAAATTCTACTTGTCAGATGTGTCTAAAACTTGCAGAAAATGTTCTGCAGACACTAGATTACACATTAATTGACCACTTTCAAGAAATTTTGTCTACAGAAGGTTTTGAAGGAAAGTGTATCAAAAAATTGCATTTTCTTCAATTTTTTTTTTAAAGAAGAGCTTTATTTTTAAACGGCCTAATTAATGTATGTAGTTAAGCTGTCTTTTGCATCACACAAAGCTTGAATCTTGTATCACTTGTGGTTATGTACTTTTTAGGGTTTTAGTAAACGCGTCATAAAATTTTTACCTTCTTTGTAAACTGTTGAATTTTTTTGCATACCACTTAGAGAGAAATAGATTAGACCAGTATATTCTGCTTTTTGTGCCCTTTTTGGCAATATATAGTTTATTAGGGGTTGTATGTATGGTTTTAAATACACAATTTTTTTTGCGATGTACTTAAAACACATTTTCGGACAGGTGTGTGCCCTTAATTTAATGTTGTGTTTTTGTAAGTAATTATGTTTTTGTGTAATGTCTAATAAATAACTTTAATAAGCTGATCTAAGCTAAAATAATAATTGACTAGTGAAGTAATTTATCTCATTTAGCCCAAATTGTGTTTTCTGGTTTTCAAAATGTGTATATTTCATTGCTTTATTGAGCTTAGTTTTAGGTTTCAGGTCCTTAATTGCTTTCTGGCTTACATTCAAAACTGATGCACTTTACTTGCACTTTATTCAATGTAATTGTATATTCTACTGCGTCTCATGTATACTTGCAAATAAAAATCAATCTCATTTATTCTGTGGTTAGAACTTAAAAAGTTGTATACTTTTTGTAGATTTATGGACAAGAAACTTGAAAGTAAGTAGATGTTTGGTTCTTCAATTTGCAGTGCATTATTCAAACTATTTAGTAGAAGTTCCAGGTGTTAAATTCATTCCACATAGAATCATTCCCATTGCATACTCACTGGTCTGAAATAGTTTTCATTTGTAAGTTTGTGGCCTATAATGTTTAGGCAGTGGCTATTTTGCCGTCAATGGCAATTTATCCTCAGAGACTATTTTGCCGTGAGTTATTTGTGATTGGTCAATCTTAATGACGTACTAAACATGTGACTTTTGGTCGTTTCTGATTGGTCAATTTTAAAAACCAATTAAAAAAATTTTGCACCCCCATGTCTCTATCCCCCACTGTGTACACTCCGTTCCAGTGTACACTGCCCCGTACATTTACATACCGGGCCTGCCCCTTCAGTGTATACTGCCTTTTATTTAAAGCCCTACCAGCTGAGATTCGAACCCACAACCATGGTATTTCTAGACCAGCACTCTATCCACTACACCACAGTGTCACTGGTGTAATAATAGCAAATTTGGCTATATAAACACATGTGAATGATTACGGCAAAATAGATTCCAAGGGCAAATTGCTCTCAACAGCAAAATAGCCACTGCCTAATATTTGCTTTACAAGAGGGAGATTGACTTTATGAATCATGGTCATGCTTAGTGATTTTTTGATATCTATTTACTTGGAACCTGAAAATAGAACAAATGTTCTTTCTGCCTTTATTGGGGTCAAGAAATTCACTCTTTATCTTTAGTTTCCATATTTCACTGTTTTTATATAATCAAAATTTGTTGTGTAGTTTTTAAGATCAATTTAACAAAATACCATATTGCATTTTACTCTGAGATGTCATAAAATATAAAGTTGCTTATTGCAATTTTTAAGAAACTTAACTTAAATTAACTTAACTTAAAACTTAAATTTATTGAATATTATTCATTGCTGTTTTGGCTGCTCGTTATGATTAAATTATATGGTATCAGCCCAATGTAGTGGAAATATATATAATGTAAAAAATGTATAAACCATTGTAAAGCTTGATTAGTGACCAATCTTTGTAGATCAAGCTCTGCTACAAACAGCAATTTGCAATTTTCAGTTGTTTAAAAATAAAGCTACCAGATACAAAATATTTTCAAAAACAGAGCAAATAAATTTTTAAGGTTATTTATGTACAGCACAAAAAACTCGTGGTGTCATGGTTTTGACATATTATTCCTAATTTTTTGATAAAATTAAGGGTTGTTTCAGACATAACATTAAAGGTGAGTTCAAATTTGCCAAACCCATTAATAACATACTGGCGTATCGTAAGAACAGAATTGACTAATTTTATAGGGAAAGTGCTATTTATAGTATTCCTTGCGAAGATTGTGAATTACAATACATTGGTGAAGAAAAGCTGGTTTCTTACTCACAAAATTGAACATTTGCCCTTTAAATTCATCAAAATTAATACTTTTGTGATGGTAAAGCACGCAATTATTAGCAATCATTGTATTGATTAGTCTAAAAGCAAAATGCTACCTACATTTGAAAACTAATTTTTAAAGAAAACAGTTTATTGAGTCTTAATTTATAAATTTTTTTTTAATTTTATTTTGGTATATGTTTTGGCTTATAATATTCAAGGGCATTGTCCAATAAATTTGTCAACGTTTTTCCTTGGACTGTTCATATTATTTTCCAGTGGTTTGGTTTGCGCAGTTTGCCTTTGGCCTGTTAGCTATATCTAATGTTGCTTCTCATTTCAGCTCATTTTCAGCCCTGATTAAAACAATATTTATTCATTGAAACGTAGGTGTGTATGGATCGAGTATGAAGTCACTTTGTTAGCGATATAAGTTGAGCATATTTTTGTATTAATTGACCATCTTATTCATCTAGAAAGTACTGAACTTTTTTCTGGTGCTAAGTAACTCTACTCATCAAACATGTATTTATTGAAGCTGTTTGCCGGAAAATAAAATAACAAAGAAATTTAAGTGAATATTATTCCCTCGTGATAAGAAATTGATGGATTTTTGTTTGAGTTCAAGTTCACAAAAAAATTTGCAAGTCCTGAGTTCGAGTTCTTTATTTTCAATTTTTTGAGTTTGGCAAAAAAGACCAAGTTTATCAAGTTTGAGTTTACAGCTTTGGTTTGACCAAAATTAAAATCATCAAACCCAAGGCCTAGACCTTAAAAAAGCGATTTTAAGACTGGTTTTCAGATTAAGACCAGTGTTATGACTTACGTCACTGCAAAATATTATTTACTATTCTTTCAACATTACACAATTAATAAACTCTAACTAATTGAGGTCTTTGAGTTTGTATCTGAGTTCGCAGCTCTGGTATTTAATTATATTCGTTGAACACATGACAAGTAGAAAGTAAATTTTTTTAAATCAGACTACCTGCCAAAGTCCAGAAAAGAATATGAGGACCTTCAAAGATTTGTTTTAGCAGTTCGTAAGTCATATCATTACCATAAATAACACAATACCACTATTTTCAATTAGATTTAGCTACAGCAATAAGATGCAAATGATGACAAAATACGTTGTTTTTTGGAAATTAAAAAGCAAACGACCTTAGCTACAGCAATAAGATGCAAATGATGACAAAATACGTTGTTTTTTGGAAATTAAAAAGCAAACAACTATTTTTATTATTGACTATGTAGCATGAAAATATGATGGAAAATAATGGGTTGGATTAGTAGCCAATATTGATCAGAGTTTGCTTGCCTGCCAATCAAACCTATGATTTCATCTGAGTCTGCAACTCTTTGGCCACCAAATGATCGTATTTATCAGGCACCATTACAATAAACTGCCTACTCATGAAAGATGATGCCAACTGCCTGTTGTTTTCGATCGCATCTGATTTTTTGTAGACTTCTCAAGATTCTTAGGAAAGTTTTTTTAATCAATGTCCCTGATAGGAAAGAAAATTTTCACATTAGCTCGGATAAATTGAAGATAGCTATCGAATTCTTCGTGTAGCACTATCAGAGCAACGCTATATAGTCCTGGTAAAAGATTATGAATTACTCTCTTAGTGGTCTCGTTGGCTAACCGTCTTCGGATTGCAGTCAGTCCCTTTTTATTGTTGATGAGACAGGTTACCAACTTCCTCCAATACTATGCTCTACAGCTCCTCAGCGTATGGTATGAAGTTTTCAAAATATGGATTGCAATCTGTAGCGTGTATATTTTTTTTGTTCACGCGGTGTAGTTTACAAGCAAGATTGTTTGGTTTTTAGTAATCTATTTTTTGAGAAACTGCAAGCTTTACATTTCTACATATTTAACCGGCAGAAAGTAGCTGTTTGCAATTTGAATAAAGCAAAATTGTGTTTTTTAAGTTTTGGACAAGTTTGAACTTCACTGTGGTCAAATAGGCTTTATTTAGTCTTCAGTCAATGTTTTTACAGTGCGGTCGAGTGAGTTGGAGCGTCATTTATAGCAACAATGATCGTGCATTTGAACCACATAATGGTTCCGTTGATGTTAAATTAAAAAAGACTCTTTTTAGCAATTTCTCCTGCTTAATTGCACTGCTTGTGGTAGAAATTCGCTGCGCTAGCACAGTACTGGTGGTAACTTCAGAGCATGTTTGAATGCAACGATGTTGTTCCAAACTGAAAAAACGTTTGCTGTAACCGGGGGATAAAAATCCATAAGATGAAGGCGAAACAAATCCTGTTTGCGTCAGTAAAATTGGAACTTTAGGTTTCCAATTCAATGTACTCTTGTCAGCAATTAAACTACAGGCATCACATTATGTTTGCAGATGGTCAAAGTTATGAAGGGTGTAACCCTTGACCCTAACGCTCGTTTTTTGTTCCACGAACACTAACCTCGGGCGAATTTCTCCCGTTTTTGGCAAATCAAAAAATACTTACTTTCAATTAATGTTTATTTACAAAAATTACATTGAAAATATAACTCTTATTCTGTGGATTGAGAACTAATAAATTTACCTTGCAATCTCATTTAATACTGTTATTGATGAAAAGGAAAAATATACGAAAATAACGAAAATTTGATCTACAGTCCGTTCAAAAGTCTGAGGACACCTTGCTTTCAATTATAATTAATATTTGTTTGTAAATCATTACTCATCTGTTTGCTTCTACATCAATTGCTATATATCGTTGAAATCTCTATTTCTTGAAGATGTCAAATATAATCAATTTTTTTTTTAATTTGCGAATTTTATGTGAATTACCCAACGGGTGCTGAATTGTCTTCGAAGTTAAAGTACTCTTACCTCAAAGATCACTACAGATTTTATTTTTCTACCAATTTTTTTAGAAATGGTCCCTAGATGATTCTAAGGAAATAAGCTTTCAACGTATATCAGTCAAAACTTACCTAAAAGCCTAGGTTTTCTACAACTTGCAACTTTCTGAGGCCCATGACTTTTTTGTTGACCGGTACTAACTTCTGTTAAATTTAGTACCTAAAATATCATCAGTCATTATCTGCTAGAGCTAGAGCAGGGGTGGCCAACCGTGGCGCATTGCGCCAAATTTGGCGCATTGCATGTTTAGAGGTGGCGCATTCCAGGTTTAAGATTTTTCGGGCAATTTGGGTAAGTGTCCTTTCATCTGGCCGAAAAATTTGTCACTCCAATAACATCTTCAAAAAAAAAAAAAGTCCGCACTTGGTTGGCCTCACGTTTGGTGGCATATTTAAGCCAAAAGTGATGGAAAAGGTGCAGCGAAACAGGGGATGACCTTTTTTTTTTTTTTTTGGAGATCACCGCTGAATATGGCCTTGTTTTGATTTCAAAGTATAAATATATTACTACACGTTTGAGAGCAATGAAAAGCTATGAATGTTTGTGTGGCGCATCTTCAAATGAATGCTTGTGTGGCGAAAAATTTTGGCGCATGGACTGAAAAGGTTGGCCACCCCTGCCCTACATTTATGGCGCATCCGACACGGGTTGGTAGAAGAGTTGGCGCTTTGCATAAAAAGCTTGGCCACCCCTGAGCTAGAGGTTAGCCTAAACCATGTAACATTATGTATTTTTGAAAAGAGAATTTCTTCGAGATTCAGAAAATATCAAGTTTAAATAGAATATGCTGTCACTAACAATGAAACAGAAACTTTTTTACACCCCTCCCATTTATTGAGAAACCAAAGGGTTACAGCAAACCTTGATTTAGAGAAGCCAAACTTCTGCTAGCTTTAGTTTTCTAAAAATTATACTTTAGTGAATGTAAGTCGAAAATTTTTGGGGGTTTTGAACTGACATGATGTACCGTATCCATTCTTGATCAGTAAATATCATCTACCGCTTAGCCTAAAATATTTGAAGTTGCATATTGCTGGAAAGCAAATATTCTAAGCTTTCAAATGAGACCGGAATGTAGCAACATATTTTTTATGCACCAAATCTACTTTTTTTTACTTATCTTACAAATTCACTAAAACGGTGTTCGCAGACTTTTTGAACAGACTGTATGACTAAACTTAAATCACTCATTGAAAACAATACAGGGCCTGCAGTATTATTGTTATAGCTATAATTACTATACCTGAAATGGAAAAGACTACACACGTAAGGTTTCACAAAATAATACGGTCACTACAACCTAGGCAGAGTATCACCCGGGTAAAAAAGTCTCACAGTCGAAATAACGTCTGGTGATTTTTTGCCGAAGTCACTAACTTTCACCCATAGTGAAAAATTCCAAGAAGCAAACGCGACCGCACACCAACCCAGAAAAAAGTCGGACAAAGCACTACAGTTACTGATGCGTAGAGAGCGGTCCTGCGTTCACTTGGGTAGGAACCACGTAGCTACCCCACACGACCGGGAGATAATCTCCCGGCGTTATGGTTTCAGGGTTGAAGCACCTTACAAATATTTAAAGGTCTACTTGAATTTGGAAAATTCAGCAAGATTGCAGCAGATTTGATCAAATATTTTCCTGTGATCTATTGCTTTTTGCAGCAAGGCTGAATATGGTTGTTTTAACGGAGCGTGTCTGCAACGACAGACACGTGTGGTCGCTGGCTTGAACATTGTCAGTTATCAGCAATGTCCCAAACTTTCTATTCATTGTGTGTTTGATGTGTGAAATCAGTTTTACTCATTTCTTTTTTTTGTTAGTTAAACTCAATGGCGGGCGCAGCATTCAAGGAATACTGCGTGGCTTTGATCCGTTCATGAACCTTGTGATGGACGAAGGTGTTGGACGACGAAAGGATGGAATGGAGGAAAACATCGGAATGGTTGTAAGTATTTCGAAAAGAAATGTGAACTGTCATTTTCACTGATTGTTTTGTAGAATTCTTTATCTACCGCTGGTCCGATTTCAAAATAATTATGAAATCTCATTTATCAACCATGCTCCAATTCATTTGTATTTATTTTCCCGTCATATGATACATAAATGCTAAAAAGTATTTTGAAATATAATGGAACAACCCCAAAACAAATATTTGAGAGATTTGTGATATCATCTTACTTTGAATATGATATTGATCTGTCAAAAAGTTTAGAAAATGTATATGCAATTTTTTTCGTTGACTGCTCTCGTCTACGGACACCACAAACCTTGAAACCAAGTCGAGAAAATGGACAATGATTTCTGACGAAAACCGTAAGGTCATTTCACAAACTCTCCGTTCACCTTATGTAATGATGATGAACTGCTTCTAAAGTCTGGACAGTATGCAACTGGTCATCCAGGGACCGCAATCTTTCTTATTAAGTTTTATCTGAGAATTAGGCATATCTGAAGCTGGCCGAAAGTTTTATACTTTTGCTAATTGCTTCAGCTGAGGTTGTCACTTCGCAATCTTTCACCAGATCCCATCTGTCTGCCTCACAATGATAGAGATATCTCATTGTGTGTTATACCCAGGGCCGAAAAGCTGGAGTCGGAGTTTCTGCTGTCATTGAAGCCCCAGCTTATCATAATGACAGGCTATAGTGGTTTCTCATGATTTGATAAACATTTTGCAATGTTAATTATTATTTGTTTTCATTTTGCAATTTCACTGATTGAAATAACTCAAACAAATAATCCAATGAACTTTCCTATTATTACGATCATGGATGGGGAGCCGGAGCTGAATTTGCTACTCGAATGAAGACTGAGGCTAAATTTCAGCTGGTTCAGGAGCTGAAGCCGTAGCATAACTTTGCCGGCTCCCCAGTCTTGGTTGTACCCAAGGGCACAGCAAGCGAACTTGCCACTGTTGTATTGGCATTCTTTAATGTTGAAACATCTTGTAATCATTGCTGTTATTTTTAGCGTGATTGATTTTTTTGTATTCAGGTTGTTCGGGGTAACTCGATTCTGATGCTGGAATCGATGGACAGAATATAGCAGCAGCTATAGTTGCATTGCTAATACCATGAACTCTCTACGAATTTCAAAAGATGATGCCAACTGCCTGTTGTTTTGAATTGCATCTGATTTTTTGTAGACTTCTCAAGATTTTTAAGAACATTTTTTAATCGATGTCCCTGATAGGAAAGAAAATTTTCACATTAGCTCGGATAAATTGAAGATAGCTATCGAATTCTTCGTGTAGCACTATCAGAGCAACGCTATATAGTCCTGGTAAAAGATTATGAATTACTCTCTTAGTGGTCTCGTTGGCTAACCGTCTTCGGATTGCAGTCAGTCCCTTTTTATTGTTGATGAGACAGGTTACCAACTTCCTCCAATACTATGCTCTACAGCTCCTCAGCGTATGGTATGAAGTTTTCAAAATATGGATTGCAATCTGTAGCGTGTATATTTTTTTTGTTCACGCGGTGTAGTTTACAAGCAAGATTGTTTGGTTTTTAGTAATCTATTTTTTGAGAAACTGCAAGCTTTACATTTCTACATATTTAACCGGCAGAAAGTAGCTGTTTGCAATTTGAATAAAGCAAAATTGTGTTTTTTAAGTTTTGGACAAGTTTGAACTTCACTGTGGTCAAATAGGCTTTATTTAGTCTTCAGTCAATGTTTTTACAGTGCGGTCGAGTGAGTTGGAGCGTCATTTATAGCAACAATGATCGTGCATTTGAACCACATAATGGTTCCGTTGATGTTAAATTAAAAAAGACTCTTTTTAGCAATTTCTCCTGCTTAATTGCACTGCTTGTGGTAGAAATTCGCTGCGCTAGCACAGTACTGGTGGTAACTTCAGAGCATGTTTGAATGCAACGATGTTGTTCCAAACTGAAAAAACGTTTGCTGTAACCGGGGGATAAAAATCCATAAGATGAAGGCGAAACAAATCCTGTTTGCGTCAGTAAAATTGGAACTTTAGGTTTCCAATTCAATGTACTCTTGTCAGCAATTAAACTACAGGCATCACATTATGTTTGCAGATGGTCAAAGTTATGAAGGGTGTAACCCTTGACCCTAACGCTCGTTTTTTGTTCCACGAACACTAACCTCGGGCGAATTTCTCCCGTTTTTGGCAAATCAAAAAATACTTACTTTCAATTAATGTTTATTTACAAAAATTACATTGAAAATATAACTCTTATTCTGTGGATTGAGAACTAATAAATTTACCTTGCAATCTCATTTAATACTGTTATTGATGAAAAGGAAAAATAACGAAAATTTGATCTACAGTCCGTTCAAAAGTCTGAGGACACCTTGCTTTCAATCATAATCATCATAAATTACCCCAAGTTTTTTTGTAAAGATTGGTCTCGATCCGGTGGGGGCAGGGGGGCGGCGCCCCCTCTGGTCTAACACCGAAGGGGGCGACATATGTCTGGCCCCGCGGTGTTTTGATAACTATATTAAAAGCTAAATGCATGCACAGTAGCTAAAACAGTTCCGAAATATAACAGCTCAAAATGGTAGTATTGTTTTGTCGCAATTTTACGCTCACGCTATATAGAGCGAAAAGAAAACTCCCATCAGGGTGTGGTCGGTGGCGTGATTTTACGATCAAAGCAATCGAGTTAACTATTACCGCACATTATCAAAGCGATTTGTGATGTGTAACAAAAGGCAAACTTGAATTGTAATTTTCACATGTTTTGCGCTATCATCAAAGCAACTAAAATAAAAAAGACACTAATTTCAAATCAACTTTTTTTATCAAACGACTTCAAACGATCAAATACCTTTAATCAAATTAAAAACTTTTTCGAAATTTTGAAAGCAACAATATAAAAAAAGTTGGGGTATTGTTTTATTTTTATGTTTCTAATCTGATAATAAACAGAATGAAGCGTCAATGGGCTATCAGCGCATTTTTTTCACCGGCTTCAAAGAGAGTTTTGGAAGCAAATGTTCCAGGAGAGTCGAGTAGGGATAGCCAGGGCCTATGAGAGGGGGGTCCAGCAGGTACATTGTTCCAGGGCCCGAGAGCCAAGGAGGGGCCCACGACTCCTCTTAAACATTTGGCCAAGATCGTGTGTACGCATCAAAGGTGTACAAAGTCAAAAATTTTGAATCCGAATCCTAATCCGAAAAATGCAAATCCGAATCCGACTCCTAACAAATCAAAAAATTATAATCCGGATCCGGATCCTGAAAATTAAAAATTCCTATATTTGCCCTTGATGTCATAATAACTAGTGCTGGGCATCGCAATTTTGCACTCAACTCCGCAACCGCTATTTCTGCAAACTTGGACCGCAATTTTAGCCATTTTGCCATCAACTAGGCGTTGACCTCCAAAAAAAAAAAAAAAAAGGTCATCACCCCCCGGGCAGTACCTCCGACCCAAAATACAGGCATGGCTGCCTGTCGTTGACCGCTACTTTTTTACCTCCATTGGCGGCTTATTCTGACCAAATTATAAAACCAAACTCCGAATCCGAAAATTTCAAATCCGACAAAAAAACCGGATAATCCTGATTTTTGAATCCGGCTCCGGATCCGATGTACACCTCTGGTACGCATGTAGGAGTCGCGTAAATACGCAACTATCTTGGCAACAAAGTCGGCTGTCATTATGCCATTATATGTGAATATTATCGACTAAACAGTATTATAATTCCTGGTATGGATTGATTACTGCTTATTATAGACAAACAGTAGCCACTAGCCTGCCAAACAGACTGACATATTAACTGTGCTAGCTCTCATACTGAGGGTAGACAAACAGGCCTAGGCCTAAATCTTACGACCGGTAGGTAAGTGTGTTCATTTCAGGCCAAGCTAATGTACAGAATTTCATTGTATATTTGTAAGCTAGATCTATGGCTGAGATCGTCGCTTAAAAAAATGTTTTAATAATATTACAACAATGATTCATTCACCATTAAACAACTGTTACAAGTATTATAGGCCTACTTATTTATTAATCTTGAACTCTGTGGTCACAGTAAACAAGTGATTTACGTCTTAAATGTTAAGATTAAAGATCTCTTGATAACCTCTGCCTTTTAGCTGAATTCTTCTTTACGTTTTTCAATTTCAAACATTTAAATTTTATAAAAAAAACTTTTGATTTAAAGTAAAGTAACCCATTGAGAATGTATCCTCACAAATCAGGATGGCAGAAACGAAAAGAAAGAGAGGCAAGGCAGAATAAAGGGCAGCAAACACTCTTCCAGGTTGGGCTATTAGGGCCTAATACACTTCAGGCAGAAGACTCTGCAAACCTTTCTGTTACGAAAGCATTAGGAGAAGCCAGTGAAAAGCCAGACTCTTCAGTAAGTTTCTTCTGTGAGAAGGTCGATTCAAAAGAAAGAAGAGTTGCTATAATTGCAGACGAAACTAACAAAGAAGTGTCTTTGGGAAATGCAAACTCCAATTCAGATGTAGGAAATACCAAATCACTTAATTTTGGTACAAAGGAAAGCAAAATTCCTTTTTCTGCAGGAAGTAAGACTGGAAAAGAACTACATGAAAATCGTTCTGAAAGTATAAATGCCAAGTCAGTTATTGGCCTTGATATTGGGTGCATTACAGATGAAGTTCCTTCTCAAGCAATAATAGAAAAATATATAACCATCGGTCACATCCCGCTACCTAAACAATTTCCAAACGACTCGGACAATCAAACTTTTCCAGAAATTATTTTTAAATTCCGTGGTGCTAATGGAGAAATGCACAGGAGAGATTTTCTTGTTTGGAGTGAAATGAAACAAGCATTATACTGTTTGCCATGTCGACTGTTTTGGCACAGCACTAGCGTTTCATCTTCAATGTCTGCACTAGCATCGCCTGGAGGCTGGACAGCTGGTACAAAGTGGCGAAAAGTAAGTGTTAGGGTCCAAGAACATGAAAAGAGCAAGAGCCATAAGGAATGTTACATAGCTTGGAAAGAACTTGAAAGACGTCTTTTATCTGGAAAAGGGGTTGACTCTTTATTAGAAGCAAGTTACCAAACTGAAGCAGTGAAATGGTGCAATCTGTTGAAACGTATACTTGATGTTGTTCTTTTTCTGGGGGAACGTGGTTTGGCATTTAGTGGATCATCACACCGGATTGGGGATCCAAACAATGGTAACTTCCTAGGTCTGATTGAGCTGCTGTCAAGGTGGGATCCTCTTCTCCAAGAACATGTGAACAAGGTTAAGGAATACCAGGGAAAAGGTGAACGCCTTCAAGTTCATTATCTCTCTCCAGAGTCACAAAACGAATTTATTTCAGAATGTTCTACCCTTGTAAAACAACACATTTTGTTAGAAAGAAAGGCTTCAAAATATTTTGCAGTTATTGTGGATGCAACTCCAGACTCTTCTCATGTGGAGCAAACAACGATCCTGTTGAGGTATTTAAACTTAAAGGATGATAGATATGAGGTACAAGAAAGATTTCTTATGTTTGTTGATTGCAGCAGTAAGAGGGGGGAAGATATTGCTCAATTAATCATGGATACCTTAGAAGCGCACGCCATTCCTCTGAGCGATTGTAGGGCACAAGGATACGACAATGCTGCTAACATGGCAGGAAAGTATAAAGGTGCGCATGCAAAAATACAAGAACAGAATTCATTGGCAATCTTTTCTCCTTGTGGCTGTCATACTCTCAATTTATGTGGAAACGATGCTGCCGAGAGTCTGCCAGAAGCAATAACATATTTTGGAACAGTTCAAACAATTTATAACTTGTTCAGCTCTAGCCCTAAACGATGGGAATTACTTAATGCACGCATAGGTTGTTCTCTACATGGCATGTCAGAAACCAGGTGGTCTGATAGACTTCAGTGTATCAAACCTTTTGCATTTCATCTTAATGGTATCCAGTTAGCACTGCAAGATCTGTTAGAGCTTAACTTAACAGCAAAGACAAGAAATGAAATCAACGGAGTGTTGGCATACTTAAGTAGTTTTATTTGTGTGCTAATGTCGGCAGTTTGGTATAAAATTTTGGCTGCAATAGATATTTGCAACAAGGTAATTCAAGCAAGAGATGCCACTCTGGATGTAGAGGTGTCTAACATTGAAACTCTCCTTGAAGATATGGTGAAACTACGAAGTAACTGGAAAAGAATCTGGAATGAAGCAAAAGAGGTTGCATTAAATCTTAAGATGGATATCAAATTCTCCCATGGACGTGGACATGTATCTCGGAAGAGGACAAGGATGCATGATGGCACAAGTACACCTGAAGCCAATATGGCAGAAATGAATGACACAGATGATTCCCAAGAAGAGGCCTATTTTAGAAAAACTGTGTTTTATGTTTTTATTGATAATGTTGTTGCCGGATTAACTGTACGTTTTAATGCTGTTAAGAGGTTGGCTGACAGTTTTGATTTTTTGTGGAAATATCCCACAATGTGTGAAAGTGAGCTAGAAAAAAAAGCAAAAAGGTTAGCTCATCAATATCCTACAGACCTTGATGATGAAGATCTTGCAGAAGAAATGCAGCATTTACCAGTAGTACACAAGGCTAATTTTGGAAAACCACAGCTGAAACCTTTAGAATTGCTAAATTTGTTAAAAGAATACAAATTGTGTGAATTATTTTCAAATGTTTGTATCAGCTTGAGAATATTGTTGACAATACCAGCTACAGTAGCATCTGCTGAAAGATCTTTCAGCAAGCTTAAAATTATCAAAAACTATTTACGGTCTACTATGTCTCAAACTCGACTTGTTGACCTAGCAAGACTGAGCATTGAGCCTAGCATTGCTAGACAAATTGATTTTGATAGTGTAATTAGAAATTTTGCACATAAGAAAGCCAGAAAAGCACAAATTAAAGTAACCTAATTAAATGATTTTTTTGCTAATTTCTTCCTTGACAAAGATTTTTCTATGAACATTTAAAATTCTCGTTATAAATGGTAAATGTAAATGTGTAAATCGTATTTTATATTGCTACATTGCTTGAACACTGGTTTGTTTTAACACTGATGATAATCTTCTATATGATTATTAACTGAGCATTTGTTGAAGTTTAATAGACATTAATTTCCCTCAATTTTATTGCAAAATAATTTAGCAAGTGTTAGGGGCCCCACATGGGCTTTGTACCGCCTTGAAAGATTTCTCTTGGAGGCCCTGGGGATAGCATTGATATGCAGCAACTTGCAATCTCTAGCAATATAGATAACAAAAGCTCTGTGCCTTCTACCGATGTAACCGATCCTGCTCTAGAAAACAAACGATGAAGATCGTAATCGATCTACAGCTCTTCCTGCGTCATTCGACAGTAGTACCTTGCCAAAAGTAATGCCGTCGCATGAAGGCCGTACTTTGCAACGAGAGTTGTTTACCGAGTTTGCATGGCTTCGCTGCAATCAGGATGGAACCTGCCATTGTTCATGCTGTTTGTGGGCCTCCAAAAACAATCGGCTGTCAGCGAAAAATACTGAAGGAATACATAAAAGGAGACTAATGGTTGGCAAGATTATCGTAAAGGAAAAAGTGCATTACATTCTCATAATCGTTCTCCATGGCACCAAGCAGCGACCGATGCATTACAAGTATGTATGTATGACGAATGTTAGAACATTAATTGCAACTTTGAAATATCATAGATGTTATAGGCTTTTTGCAATGCAACTAAAAGTACATTAACCATCTTTTCATTGAAAAAATTTGCAGTTCATTTTAAACAATTTTTTAAATATGTTTTAAAATTTTGGTCAGAGCACATGCAGATATAAAAGTGAGCGATATAAAGTAAATTGATTTTTTGTTTGCTTGCAAATATATTTAGTGTCTTAACTGGTTTAAATTTTTGTTATCATATTTCTTTTTAGTTGCCGCTAGAAAAATAATAAAGCGTAATTTGCATTTAAAACGTCAAGCTGCAATATTTATTTTGCGTTTTTAGGTTGCTCTTGGTGTATCTGAAATTCAGGTTTGCCTTGGAAACCAGACTAGAGAAGAACAACGGAAAAATCGTCTAACATTAACTGCCATTTTTGATTGTGTTCGCCACTGTGGAAAGCAGGGGATAGCCTTGAGAGGCCATAGAAACGAGAAAAAATCAGGAAACATTTGGAATTTATTATGGTTGTTGGGACGTTACAACGCTGACATAAACACGTATTTTAATTCTGAATCAAGCACAAAATATTTGTCTCCCGACATTCAAAACGAAATGTTAAAAATATTATCTCAGATGATATTACGGAAACTAATTGCTGCCATCAAACAGAGTCCAGAATTTTACCAGATTTATAAGCAGTGCCGGCAAATAACGTCATTAGCAGTTACGTCTTCTCTAATTGCTGGTGAAACTTCGGATATTTGTAATCAAGAACAAGTAAGCATTTGTATTCGATATTGTACAAATACACTGCAAAGCGACGGAATTTTTCATGGTTTCTATGAAACTTGCAAAACTGCTGCAACAACTATACGGGATTATCCATCCAATTCGTGTAAAATGTCAGTCACGCCAAGCTACCACAGAAAATTTAAATGGATTCAAGAACTTGCCAGCGCTCTAACAACTGATCAAGACACGGTTGGAAAAGAGCTTTTTGCGGAATGCAAAGAACAAGCGCTGCACATCAAAATAAACTTGCCTGTTATTCCTCGAGTGTGTCGTGCTTTCACTGACAAAAAAGTGGAAGAATACTACGTCGATTTATTCAGGCACGTTTTTGAAAAAGCTGCAAGTTTTTGAAAAAACGCTATCAATCACAGCCACTAGAAACAGCAAACTTTCTACGTTGTCTTTTGGAAGATGAATGTATGCCAAGTCACAGCATAAAAACAGTGAGCGAGTTCTATGAAGATTGGAGTCACGCTGATATTGCGAGAGAACGTCAGCTGTTATTTGCACGACTGAGAAGGCAAAACCGTTCAATTTCAGTTGCAGAAATCAGCAAAGAATTGAGCCAAAATTCTGCTCTAATTGACATGGCGCCTAACTTTGTTTCTCCATTAAAAACATATATTGTTCTTCCTAGCTCTGCTTGTGAAGCAGAGCGGTCGTTTTCTACACTTCGCAGGCTGAAAACGTACCTGCGATCTAAGCAAACCCAGCAACGTTTGAATAAGTTGGCCATTTTAAACACACACCACGAGCACGCTGAAGCCCTTGATCTTGCCGAAGCAGTAAATGAATTTGTTTCACGATTTCAAACCCGTCGAAACAAATTTGGATTACCGTATTTGCCGGTGTATAAGTCGACTCGTTGTATAAGTCGACCCCCTAAAATTCAACGGAAATTTACGATTTTATGATGAATACAAAGTTGAATTTCATGACTCGGTGTATAAGTCGAGGGCGATTTTTTAGGTCGATTTTTGATCGAAAAAGGTCGACTTATACACCGGCAAATACGGTACGTTCGTATTTTAAGTTATGATTGAATTATGTGTAATTTTTATTGCAGTAAACGTAAACTATCATTTGTGCATTTTGTTTTTCTGTATATCACAATCACGTTCTGCGTCTTTACTCTTTATGCGTCCATATCGTTTGTTTATTTCATTAAGATAATGTTATTTTTAATATCGAATTCTTGTCGTAATCGTAAAAATAACAATCATATAAGCATAAAGCATTTTTGTCGAGTTTAAAAGCAGTGAAAAATAGAAAACGAAGTTTACATAAAAATTCTCGTCCCCCTGTTATTTGCCTCTTTCAAGAAAAAATCGACGCCAATGTTTGTAAATCATTACTCATCTGTTTATTGCTAGATATCGTTGAAATCTCTATTTCTTGAAGATTTCAAATACAGTAGAACGCCGATTATCCGAACTAATTGGGACCAAGGGTTGCTCAGATAATAATCGATTTTTTTCGGATAATCGAATACCAATACTGTAGCGCACTGCCAGAAACGAAACCCTCATTCTTATTGCTAGATAATCTATAGTCTCAAGCTTTGTCTCAATCGTCATTACATTTGGTAATGAGTCTCAAGCTTTGTCTCAATCGTCATTACATTTGGTTTTCGTTTCATGGAAGACGTAGTTACAAGGTTAGTTTGAACTTAAAAGCTTTTGCACTTAAACACGGTCCGTTCTCAAGCGCAGATAGCGATTTCTCAAGATAAGAATGTAGATGCGCTTTTATGACGTTTGTCAGAGTAGCGTTCGGATAATCGGCGTTCTACTGTACAATAATTTTTTTTTTAAGGGGCAAATATTATGTGAATTACCCCCAACTGGTGCTGAGTTGTCTTCGAAGTTAAAGTACCCTTACCTCAAAGATCACTACAGATTTTATTTTTCTACCAATTTTTTTAGGAATGGTCCCTAGATGATTCTAAGGAAATAAGCTTTCAACGTATATCAGTCAAAACTTACCTAAAAGCCTAGGTTTTCTACAACTTGCAACTTTCTGAGGCACATGACCTTTTTGTTGACCAGTACTAACTTCTGTTAAATTTAGTACCTAGAATATCATCAGTCATTATCTGCTAGAGCTAGAGGTTAGCCTAAACCATGTAACATTATGTATTTTTGAAAAGAGAATTTCTTCGAGATTCAGAAAATGTCAAGTTTAAATAGAATATGCTGTCACTAACAATGAAACAGAAACTTTTTTACACCCCTCCCATTTTTTGAGAAACAAGAGTGATACAGCAAACCTTGATTTAGAGGAGGCCAGCCGAAATGAGTTCATGGAAAAGGGCGGGATGCCAGACTAGAGAAATCAATAGTAGACAGGATCGTCGGAAAACCAGGCCTGAGTTTGTCAAACCCATCCGAAATGGACTGAGAAAAGTACAGAATTTGATCGAGTGTAGACCGATCAGGGCGGAAACCGGCCTGGCGGGGAGAGAAAATGGAATTAGACTCCAGAAAGAAGAGTAGACGCAATAGAATGATGCGTTCAAAAAGCTTTGATACGAGGGAGGTGAGAGAGATAGGCCGGAAGGAAGCAGGAGAGTCCAGAGGCTTTCCCAGCTTGTGGATGGGAATAATAGAAGATGTCTTTCAGATGGAAGCAAAGGAATGCGAAGACCAGGAAAGTCTGAAGATGTGAAGAAGAAAATCCATGCCAGAGCGAGGAAGATGCTTTAGCATGGGATAGGCAACTTTGTCTGGGCCAGTGGCAGTGGAGGGATAAAGGTTGGAGGGAGCCACAAGAAATTCAGTGGGAGAGATAATCACAACATCGTCGAATTTATCAGCACGTAAGTTTTCCGAAATTTGCTGAGCATATTGCAAGCTATGCAACTTTTTTCGCCTGGTTGAAGCAAGCATTGTGACAATTGTTTTCCTCAAAAAAGCAAGCATTGGGATATTTTTGCTGTGAATTTTCTGGGACAGCAACCAAGCATTGGTCATAACGCCATTGAGGCTCCAGGTAATAAATAACCACCACCACGTTTTTGAGCGAATGGTGGCAACAAATTGATCAAACAGATCCACTCCTCCCATTTTTTGATTATACAACATTAGAGCGTGTGCCATCAGCACATTGGTTTTCTTCTTTCGACCACCGTTTGATGAAGCTCTCTGGTGCAGCACCAGCATAATTAATAGAAGCAAGACCTCCGATGCCACCTTTTGAAAGCTCATCAAGCAAAGGAAAAGAGGTGAAAAGGTTGTCGAAGGTAACAGACAAACCATTCGACAAACCACGTTTTTCTGTGAAACCCATCAGCACCTCGGCCGAGGCTATGTCTGACAGCTTAGTGTCAGCTCCACAACATGGTTCAGCGTGAAATAAGTATTCATCAGTTGAAGCAAGACATTACAACTTGAAGCCAAAACGAATTGGCGTGCCGCATATACAGTAAACTGTTAAATTCCATGTTTTCCAAGTATGGAATTATGGTTTCAGCGATGTTATGGTCACTAGCGCTGAAGTGCTTTTTGAAGTTGCAATTTATGATAGTATGTCAAATAGACAAGGCATCTTGTAGTACGTGTCAGCATTTTATTCAACATTGTTAGCCAACGAAAAATTTGAAAATAGAGTACATTGCTAAATCGCTTTCGGCTCATTGCATTGGATACTGCCGCATTAAGCGTGTCTAAAGCAATTGCCCAATATACATGTAGTTCACAATAAGGCACTTTGCAATGTCCACGAAGCAAAATGATTGCAATTACAGTTTTAATTTCATTTTCATCTACATTTAAAGTTTTGCCATTTTGAACAAGACGGTTTTTCAGTCTTACACTAAATTAATAATGAGCACAAACCTACGGTAGGCTTACTAGACTATAGCAGGATAACTCTAAAATACGGGTACGGAAATTTAAAAAATTCATGTTGAATTACGGAATAACTGAACGACAGAAACACGAAAATTCATATCATACCTCTTACATGAAATAACTAAAATACGGAAATTCAGTTTAAAAAAGGAATTACCGGTACTGAATTACGGAAATATAAAAGAGATACCGGTACCAACTAAAGAAGTAAGAAAATTGCGGAATACAGAATTTATGGAAGTCAGTAAACACTAAAAGTATAACCACCCAATTGGGCAATAGTAGATAATTGAGACGAATTAAACTTAAGTATGTGCATAAATTTCCGTATTTCTGTGATTTACGTAACTTAAGTGGTGTTTTCTCTGCATTTCAGGAAAAATTTCCGTATTTTGGTGTGGTTCCTATAACAGGCTATTACAGCTGGCTATTGGGCAATAAAAACAACAAAATTAAGATACAAAACAATAATGCAGTCACTCTGATCTTCGACATAAGCAACACTAAGGAGTAAACTGGCCATATGAATTTTTTGATTGCATTTAGCTTTCATTTAAATTTTGACCTCATTATAAGCCACTGGCAGCTTTAGTTGCCAGCAACAAACTCGCTCTTTTTGTTTCGTCATAAAAGACAACAACTCTATTGAAATAGGTTCAGAAAAAAAAGCAAGTACCGGTATTTATCTTTCATAATTTATTGTGATTTTCACAATTTCAAACTTGTTTCACCTGTTTCTGTTGCTCATTAGTTAACCGACCAGGCCACAAACGCATTTTTTCAAGTTGCCCATTTTCATTCAGGCATTTTAGAGTTTCCACTCAATAATAATTTTTGTTAAAATACTGTAACAATTGCTGCAAAAAATAAGCTTTTTGTTGCTATAAACGCTTGTAAAATATGACTAACAGTAGCAGAACAATTGAAATTTTTCTTGGGGTGACTTTTTGGCAACTAAAGTTTCCAATGGCGTTTAATCGGTTAAGGGAGGCATATGGCACTTATTTGGTGGTAGCACCCTCAATCCGGATAATCCTTCTCTAAAATCAAGACTAGTTCAACTCACAAATAGCTTATCATTTCAAAACCTGTTTTTGAACTGTATTAGTACGGAGTATGGGAGACCGGGGCTAGTTGTCACAATTTTTGCATTGACGGTCCTATCTCCATTCGTACTAAAGACATCATAATTTTTGTACTCAATTCTACCCAACATCTAATTAACTTATCCTGAAGATATAGTTAATTTTTACTGCAAACTGGTACTGGCTTTGACACACTACTGACATGAGGTCAGATGTAACAATTTACCCCACTGCTGGAGTAAATTGTTACATGATATGGGGTAAGATGTTACATGCTTTATATTTGCTGTAGGCCTAAAGCAATTTTAGTTTTCTTAGCCAAGTTTAAGAATCAGTCAGATGACTAATAATAATTGCACCACAGGGGCGTATCCAGAAATTTCTGAAGGGGGGAGGGTGCAATTTAAAACCTAGACAGTTGAAACGTTTGGTGGGACAAGCTTTTTCGCTTGTATCAGCCTATGCAAGGCTTCGCCTTCCAACCTGTGCGTTTTGCCACATTTCACCATTTAATACTTTAATTTTCTTTATATTGGTGTATCTAGGCCTTCAGTAGTTTTCTGCGTTTGCTCAGTGCTGCAGTTTAACGCTACACTTTATTCATCTAGGACTCCAATAGTCCATATTACAAAAAAACGTCAAAACAAAACACATACACACAAGCAATCAATTACACTCATATAGTTCCCTCCCGCTGAAAAAATCAGCTGGGGCAACCAGGACTAGCTTAATAAATCTGTACGGTGGCATTTTATGTTAACTCCCGACAAATATATGAAAGAAGAATTCAAAGATGTGCTACATGTCTAGTACTTTCCAGGTATGGTATTGGAGATGAGGGACTATAGGCAGCATTCTGAAATGAATGTAACGAATTAGGATGCAAAAAATCAGGCACTTGCTCCGTCAGTTTTATTAAAAAGTATTAATATAGTAGACTGTTGTTTTGCCATAGCACGGCTGCGAGAGCAATTACACAAAACTCTTTTAGGCCCATACCCTTTTATTACTACAGTAGAGTGGTCACTAACATCACTATTTAACTTAAAAGCACATTATTCTTTTGCGAAAGAATTATATGGTCTTACATTACACGAATACGATACGTTAAGCTTATTAAAATACTGTTTTATTCAATTATGAACAAAAATATGAACTAAAACTGCTAAGCAACACCTATAATTTTACATTTTGGTGACCTTTTCATACGCTTGTGCTTTTAGTTTTGTTAACTATAGGCTGCTAAAGCACAATATCTTCAGATTGAAGTTTGTTCATGAATTATGATGTTTTATGTAACTTGTGTACGAAACAGGGTTGTGGAGGCACAGCCAAAATCGCATGACTCCAACTCCGCCCTTAGGGTGTCCGAAAAGTTACTGTGCAGTAGAAAATATTTTTAACAATGGCTGGTTTTGTGACGCAATATTTAGGTGCTAATATAAAAACAAGTTAGTCATTATAACAACAACTAGTCATTTATTATATATCCAAATCAATACCCTTATACATTAATGGTACTGGCAATTAAGCAGCGAGCATTCTCAGTTGAGCATGTGTTCCGTAATGGTGGAAAATGCATAAATACTAGGCAAAAAAGATTTTTCAAGCAACTTCCAGATGCAGAGGCGCCTCACAGTAATGCTGTGGGACGTTTGATAAAAAAAATTCGCCAAACTGGCGATGTAAAAGACGCTTCTTGAACTGGTAGGCCTTCAACCACAAATGAGAAAGCTATAGAGATCCAAAAAATAATATTAAAGAATCCAAAGAAGTCTGTAAGACGATTGCAGGGCTTCCTTGATCATCCGTACCTCGTTTAACCGGCATTTAATTATCCGGTCGCTCTATTTTGCTGCAACATTTCAAAATTAGATTGCTTTTAACTAGATGTTGCAGGAATAGTTTCCGGAAAACTTTGCGCTAAATCCCACAAAAAAGCTAAAATGCTGTATTGTCGGCAAATTTTCTGTGGAAGAAAGCGCAATTAGTTCAAAGAGAGGGCTGAATGACGATTTCGTAGAACAATTTTCCGCGCTAAACATTGAATTGATGGCTGGTTTCATGCTGATGGGCCAGGCTATGATTATTTGGATGAGCAGGGAATAGTTTATTTTGTTTCAGTAGCAGAAAGAAAGGAACGAATGTGATGAAGAAAAGGATGCAAACGAGAATACACAACATTCGACGCAAAAAGCACAAATGCTCTTTTTCTCGTGTAGAGGCAATGTAAATGTTTGACCGTTGCCTAACGTGGTTCCGTATTCAGCTGGAAGCAACAATTTCAAACACTTTCACATTGGTACAACTTCGCGAGTTTGCTGCTGAAAAACGCGAATCTTTCCGCAAACAATCTAAAATTGATTCCTAATTTAGTAGATCTAGTGTTGCAAATGATACTTGAGCGAGAAATTTCTTAGAATATTGTAATGTTGAACTTCTATCATTTTTTAAACCATGAATATGTTGTGTTTTTGTTTGTTTTTGTTCCCTTGACTTAAACTTTAAGAATTCAGTTATCCGGTTTTTTTGCTTATCCGTTCAGATTTCTGAAAGTATTATCCCAACTAGACCGGATAATCGAGGAAGCACTGTATCTCAACAGGCCCTACGAAGAAAGTTACATTTTGCATCGCAAACAATTTGTACACATTACAAACAAACTCTAGTATTGTAAAAAAATGTAGCCACGAATAAATAAAAATTGTGTGGACTAAAAGTTTTCTAATAAACTTTACTGTAAATACATTACATTTTTATGTACCTATACTGCACAGTAACTTTTCGAACACCCTGTACAACCTTACTATTATGTAGAGTAAGTCTGACGTTGCCGCCACAGTGCTCGATAACGACCAAGGTTAGAGCTATAGGTATATAATTAAAAACACAAGACGTCAGGACAAAATAATAAAACCACTGCAGCTATTTCGCCGAGCGGCTCATTAAATGGCAACTGGCTAAAACCTTATTACTATCTTTATTTACTCAAGAACAAAAATATTTTTTGTATGCACTTCGAGGCAGATTAGGTTTTAAATATGCCTTAACGCTTCTTTTAAAACTTCTGCAATCCCCTTAAGCATGTAAACAACCTGTTTCTTGGGCTAAAAACTTGCAAAGAAAAATATTTTTAAATTTTGTAGGAAACTTATTTCAGTTTGCTACCTCACCAATCTGATACCGGTATCCTAGGCTAAATACTGGTCTAGTAGCTTAGTGAACCGGCTCACTGGCTATACATTTGATTGCTAGCAGCTAAGCTGTAGCTTCTAACCTAAGCTAACGCTCGGTTATACAGCAACTTAGGCCCTCTGTGCTTTCCACTAAAGTTCCTGTGATAAACTACTTGTTAAAAGTCCTTTTTTGAACAACTAGCTTGAAATGTCACCAAATTATTCCATCTAAACCCTGCTGGGTTGTACGCTAAGTTTTTACATTAACTTCGGTAAATCGGCACCAACACTGCAGAACTTGCAACCGTGACTGGTTTGTTCATTTATTTCTATCCTAACATGCTTGTTTTCGTTAGTTACATCATAGTCATAAACTTGCGTACATAAATCTCACAAAATATTGAAGTTAATGTCAAATCGTGTGCTATAAAAAAATTTTAAGTTTTTCACAAAGAAATTTATTACACACTGGTTCAGCCGTGGGGTGGGGGCACGGCCCCAGCGCCCCCCCCCCTAGATACGCCCCTGCACCAAATGTATAACTATTTATACACAACAGATAAACTTTACTGACAGGAAAGTTTTATTTACAGTAGGCCCAGCAAAACAAAAGCTCAATCACACAATATTAATTAAACAAATAAGCACATAAGCATGCAAACTTAGAACTACATAAATGTTAGACATTCGATCATTTACTCTGCACATACATCACATACGAAATTTACACTATAATCCACGCAAGCAAAATGTGACCAGCCTAAACACTTGTAATACTAAACCCATCCTTCTTCAGGTGTAAAATTGGAATAGGAATCACCACATACAAGGCAATACCACTCTGTTGTTTTTGTGACTTTACCAGATAATTGTAATTTCCTTTTTCTTGGTTTAGCTTGTACTGGTGTAGGCTTGGGTCTGGCATTTTTCAAAGCTTGTAATGTATTTTTTTCTGGAGTGGATGTGATCACAGCAGATCGTCGCTTTCTATTTAGTGGACGCTTTACTCTTGGGCCTGCTTTTGGGGAATACATAATGCCTGGTGGCAAATTTTCACTGTCGGTAGTTGAATATGAGTCCCATCTGTCCCTGTTGAGGTAGAAGATGGGACTTCATTGGAACATCCAACAGTTGATTGTAGCATCATGTCATCTTGGGGGATATCAGCAGCAACAGATGAGGCTTGATTACCTGGAATTGCATTATCAATGGGATCTGGGCAATCGGTTACTGAGCTTGCCAAAAAATCATCAGCAGATAATATTTTTCTGTCAAATGAACAAATCCCACACACTTAAAACCCTTTTTGCACTTTAGTTGGTGTTGCTGCAAGTGGCAAAGCTTTTTTAACAATTCCAGGGATGTCATAAATGCACATTGTTTTTCCGAGATTAGATTTGATCCAATCATCAGATGCAGTGTTGACATATTTTTTGAAAGGCCCAAACACTTTTCGGTCGAGAGGCTGCAGTTTATGCGAACAATAGGGAGGTAATGTCAGTAACACAACTACATTGTCATGGCAATAGTCTATCAGGGCTATAGACAGATGGGACTCATATCAGGGATGTGGAAGCGGTTATTTTTCAACAGCTTCCGCTTCCACTAACAAAAAACGAGAAAACGACCGTTGACAATTTTTTTAACATTTGTGGGTCTCTAGCCTGCCTTCTCCTACACTTCACCATTTCGAGAAAACAAAAACCTTCATTTATTGTTATTACTTTACCTACTTCGCTTGAGCTTATTGTTCTGAACTACTCTGTGTTTTTTGTTCATAGATATTAGAACTCGTGTTGAAAGTAGAACAGTGCTTTTCAATCTTTTTGTCATCGCGAAACCCTTGATGTACTTTCGCGTTTGTCACGAAACCACTGCTACCAAAAATTTAGAAATCACGAACTGCTTGCAAGAAAATCAAATATTTCGTTACTAAAATCCAAAAACCAATTAAACACTTCAACAAATAAACAGTTATTATAAGTTCCTTCACTACTTACAACTACTTTTACAACAGTTAACTTAATGCTTCTCAGATCTAAACCGTATGACCACATATTACAGCTCTCGACAATAACCTGTCGTCACAACAACAAATTACACCGTATACGGCTGATTTTCCCTCTCTATCCTCAACTAACTCTGACTTTGAATTAACTTTAACTTTAATCATCATTATGGACTTTTTGTCCGTCCCCAAACCACGTATTGACTCCGATCTTTTTGGATAGTGAAGTGCGAAATTTCAGTCGTATATTTAGTATATACATGTAAAGCCAGCAAAATTGAACTGCACCAATCAATAGCCGCCTTAACATGGTGGTGCGGTCCCCAACCCCGTTTGGGTTGGGTTAATATGGTTGTTGGTCTTGCTGAGGGTCCCAGTTACCCCGGCCATTCCCTTCACACAAACCATTTTTCGCCGTGCAGTCCCCTGAACCACCGCAAAAGGGTAGCACGCAGCTACCTTAAAATCGGCCTGCCTTCTCTTTCCCGTCTTCTCATTCTTCTCCTTGTCCTGAGGAGCGGCAACGTTCATCCTAACCTTTGTCCCGTCTTTCCCTGTTTAGTGTGCACTGGAAATGTGACCTGGCGGGGTAGGTCAGTGCAATGCTGCACATGCTCTAATTGGGTTCATTTAAAGTGCTCACCGCTATCCTTTTCTAGATTCGGAACTCTTGGCAGCTCTCACTCCTGGAGTTGCTCTTCCTGCTGCGTCTCTGTTTTTTTTTGGAGATCCCACACCTACCAGCACTGTGACTCCGTCCTCGGACTCATCCAGCTGGTATACCTCCACTGCTCAATCTGGCCCCCTTCTGTTAATGCAGCACTCACACCCCATCCTCGCCTTCAAACCTCTTATCCTTTTTCCGCCCACTTTGTATCTTCTCCCTCTGCACCCTCACCACCGCCTCATGCTCCTGGCTGTTTCTCTTTACCTCCTGCTTCCTCTTCCCTTCCTTAACTCCCACACGGTTCTTCAATGGAATGCTGGGGGTCTTCAAACCAGGAGCACTGAACTGCAACACTATATTTCGTCTTACCCCTTTTCCCTCATTTGTATCGAGGAATCTAACCTAAATTTATCTTACTCTTTACGGATTCCTGGATTCTCTGCCCTGCAATCTGATGGCACCCACTCCCAATCTGGTATTTTTTCTACTGATATCACAGACGCTAGCGGCGGCGTCATCATTTTCGTCAGGTAGGGCTTATCCTTCTATGAGTTTTCTACCTTCTCTCTTTCTTTGCTTGACCCCTACTCTGATTATGTAGAGGTCAACATCTCTCTAAACGACTCCTCCTCGCTCTCATTTCTTAATGTTTATGCTCCCCCTATTCACTCTTCTTCGAAGGATAGCAGAACCAATTTCTTTTCTCCCTCCATTCTTCCCTCTTATGTGGAAGCGGAAGCAGTAGAGTTTTTGCGCTTCTGCTTCCGCTTCCACAGAAAAAGTACCGCTTCCACCGCTTTTAGCTTCCGCTTCCACATCCCTGTTTCAAATGCTAGCGGATATCGGTATTTTCTACGAAAAATAGCTTGGTATGCAAATGCTACTGTAGCGTTTCAACGGTAGTTTGACTAGATGATCACTAGCGAGGTTTCATTGTCCTGTTCAAATTTCGTAGGTCTTTTTGAATGAAATAAAAATGTTGTTGTTTCGCGCCTCACACTTCATCGAGCTGCCTTGCCAAACATCTTATGCTTCTTTTTTTGTTTTTTTTTGTTAGCCTGTTTAGCATCTTGCTCCCGCCGTTGTGGGTGATTCTAGTTTGCACTTTACGAGCTGCGTTTGCTATTTTGCAACTTTGTGCGTCCCTAGCTCGACGCCCAGCCAGTGTACCATTGCTGCGCTATCCATCAATTAAAGAATTCCACTATAACTTTGCTTTTTTTACTGACGAAGTAATCTACCATCAGGTTTGTCGCCGCCCGACTATCTCTGCTTAAAGAGCATCGTGCGCTTCAATTCGTACGCCTGGCGAGCTAATATCACGCCAGAAATCTTAGCCTGTCTGGCAATCTTGCCATGGACCGATGTCTATTGTATTACTTATGATGTTCGGTTTAAATACTGTAATAGTCCCTGTAGTTGTTGGCGCCTGGAGCAGTTTTCCGCGCTGGCCTATAAGCACGAGGTCCCCTTGGTAGATGAGTGAATTACAGCAGCATGAAGGTTTAATGTTATTTCGATCGACCCGTTGCGGAGTGACAAGAATTGATCGAGATTGATATTGCACCGTGTATTATTATCGCCACTGTCTAAAATCACACACATATATTTTTCTTTTTTTACTGGGGCTAGGTAATGTTTATTTTCCTTTTCGTGGTTGCTCGTTGATCGGCTTGCCCTTCCCGCCTTCTTGTGTTTGCTTGTTGCTTAAGTCCATCGGGACGTGTGCAGTGACTTGATTTTTCGTGACGTGTGCAGTAATTTTGATACCGACCATGCGGTAGAAAATTTCCTGCTTTTTCCTCGCTGGACGGTCGGGCTTTGGTTTGGTCCGCCATCACTACCTGGATTTTACTGTTGTAACATCTACGCAATAAAGAATAATTATTGTTGTTTTTCCTTCATCTTTGACTGCCGTGGTTCCCATCCATTGGGTATCAGCCAGCACGCTCTCGTTCAAAGGAAATTCCTACACTACTCACAACTCAATTCAAAAAGTACTGAATTACTATATTAGTAGGGGAGACCAGGGCTAGATGTTACAGGGGTAAGTTGTTACAACCCTTACAACTATTTAAATGATTGGCGTAAATCGCTTGAATTAAGAATGTTAGCTACTTGTCTTTGTGGAAACTTTGAGAAAAAAATTTAATCTGATCTTTGCAGTAGGTTGAAAGATATTAGGAAAAGGTTATTGTAACCACCAACAGTAAAATTTTGAGCATCTTGAGAAAATAGTGAAAGCTAGTCGCTCAGTTGAGTATTGGTAGAAACTTCAAGATACATAGAATGTTCAGCCATTCTACTAACAAGTCTAAACGCAGCTCTGAATTTACTTGAGCAGATTTTGCAGGAAAAATGAATTAGTGAGAAAAATCAGTGTAGGGTAAGTTGTTACAATGTGTAACAACTTACCCCACACTGATTTTGCATTGATAAATTACAACAACATGTGACTATAGTTTCTAGTTTTTAACTATAGCTTAAAATACTAGCCTAGGCAAACTGGTATGAACTTGTGAGCTAGTCTACCTTATGATTTTTAAGGCAGGCTAAAAGCCTAGGCCAAAATGCTATAGGGGTCCTTGTAAAAGCAACCAATCATTTTTGATTTACAGAATATTTGTTGCTGGTAAATCACTACATTTTTATGTTTTAGTAAATATTTTACTGGCTTTATTATTAGCTTGCATCAGGGGTGCCCAACCTTTATTAACCCTATTTGGCCCGGGGGGGGGGTCGATTCGACCCACAGCAAATTAAAACTGTTGTAACTTAGCGACCGCTTGAGATAAATTTTTGAAATTTTTTGACTTTTCCTAAAATTTATCTGGCTTTTGGTTGGTTATAAACTGACAAAGATATTTTTTGTAGTTTTGACTTAAACATAGCAATTTCGAAACCCACTCGGGCAAATTTCTTCATCGATTGCTTTTGTATAATAAAGAAAAAAAGGAGAAAGAGCGCACACGCAAAACCGTGACGAGCTACGTAAACCACAGAGCTTGTTTGAAGTGAAGCACTGACTGTAAAACTGTACCGTTTCTTAGAAATCTTTCTTCTCAAAACCTTTTCGCTGTGAATGGCAACTCTTAATTTGACAAGCCAAAAACATCAAAGTGTTTTCAGATACACGGCTATTTTGTAACTTTTAGTTAAATAAATAATACCTTCTTGACGCTAGACCATAACCTACCGATAAAGTAATGCAAGCAAAAATTTCGTAATTTTGATACTTGACAAATGCAACAAAGCAAAAAGAATTGTTTTCAAGCGCAAAGCCAGAAAATAAATTTGGCGGCGTGATAACATAGTTTGCGCTTTTCATAATGATTTGTAATGTTGTTACCAATTAAAATTGGGGATTGGTTGGTGGGAGAGCAACGAGCGCACTTGCAATTTTTATTGGATGGAAAATATGCAGTGGTAGACTAAGGGACGCAGGGCGACAGTTAGCAAAATTTAATTTAGGAGTTTTATAAAACTTGATTTCCGTTGCTTTACGAGTAAGCTGTTAGTAATTAATTGAATACCGAATTTTTATCAGCAAATACAAATCCAAAACGCAAGAAGCCAATCGTGAATCACAAAATTTAATTTTTTTTAAGGGGAGAAGGAACTGTGAAATATCTCCTGAGTTTGTGACCAACACCAAAATATTTTTCTGTTGACCGCGTGACAAAAGCAATGTGTTTGTATTCTACATCTACACACTTCCAAAAGCAAATGAAGATTTTTTTCCGTGTTCTTTTATCCACTTTTATAAAGACGCCTCTGGTAAAAGCATTACGTTTCCTGCTGCATGGCCGAGCAGAATGGCATTTGCATTGAAGTTGACGTTTCAAGTTCAAACTACAGCTTGCGTCAACTGTCACAACATTATAAGATTGAATGCTGACTCAAATATCGTCTTGTCATTTCCATTCTTCTAAACCAGAGATGGGCAAACTTTTTAGTTGGAGGGTAGCATTGACCATTCAAGAGTTAGCCGAGGGCCGCATCGACCATTCAAGAATTCGCCGAGAGCCAATGCGTAAAATCTTGTAATAGCTGTATGCAATGCAAGAGCTTGCAATAGCCTAAAATCTTGCAATAACTTCTTGCAAAGACGTATTGCAGGGCTTTGATAATGATGGCGTCCAAAAACAAAGATCATCACTCTTTATTTGGACGGAAAATGCGTCAGTTCAAACTAAGAATTGCGTAGCGGCTCTTGCAATGATGGCTTCTATCGTTTTTGGCTCTTCAATACGGCAAGTGCGGCCAACCCTTTCTTACTGAATTGAATTCATGGAAGTTTGTATAAGTTTGGAGGGCGGCACAAAATGCTCTGGCGGGTTATTATGGGGGAGTATTGGTGTTATTATGGGGGAGAGGATAAAAAATAGGCTACGTAGGTCTATTGTTGTAGCACAAACTTGATAATAAAACAAATTAAAGTTTACAATCGTTTGATATAACAGGCTTTTTGTAGCAAATCCAAAACTGAAGTTTGCCGGAGGACTTTTTTCATATGACTCGTCACATTCACACGCAGACTTGGACAACAAAATATGCGTGATTCTAGTTGGCTGATTCGGTGAATTGCAGCCAAAAGTCGCTAATTCTAATCTAATTTGAAAAATTCCTAATTGCAATTCTAATCTCATTTCGAAAAAGTTCCTGACCGAAGAGTCGGGTGTGAAAAATAAAAAAATCTTTTATGTTAGGGATCAGAACCACCTTCGAAAGCATTGGCACTAATTGGAATGATTTACATGCGAGGCTTACTAGGACAAGCACATCAAAGCACTAATGCGATGTTCCGTGAAATATTTGGCAATCCAGTTTTTAGTGCAGCTAAGTCAAGGAATAGATTTAAATTTTTGATTGCCCACATATTACTTGATGATCATACAACGCGTCCTACTCCTTAGCAATACGATAGATTTGCAGCCTTTCCCAAAATTTTTGAAGAATTTAACAAAAACTGTGGGAAATTTCTAGTTCCTAATGATTATTTGTCGCTGGATGATACTTTTTATCCTACAAGAACACAAATCAGTTTCAAACAATTTAATCCGAGCAAACCAGCCAAGTATGGAATGCTGTATAAATCAATCAATTCTTTTCGCTATCCATTTGCCTTTTCAACTGTTGTGTATTCTGATAAGCCAAAAGCAGAGCCGACATCTTACTACACTCCTGGGATGTCACGAACAATAAAATATCTAATTCAAAATTTGGAATGCCACACAAATTTAGTGGCAAGAAGCATGTTATATGACAGATTGTATACTTCAATACCAATGGCGCTGTGGCTGCCTGACCGCGGAAAAACTTCTGTAGGAACTTTACAATCAAATAGAAAAACAATTCCAGCCGAAATTAGAGAAATCAAAGACCGAGAAACAAACTCATACGAGATTTATTGGGAAAAGAATAACGTCATATTAAATCTACACTCGTATGTGGTAAAAGCAAAAAGTGAACAGTGCCACCGCTACTTGCAACTACAAAAGATGACAACAAAAGCAAGCCCGCTATTTACAAACTATAAGACTTTTCAAAAGGCGAAACAGACATCATTGACCAAAAAAATGGGGTACTACAGTTGTACATCGAAATCAAAGCGCTGAACTATGAATGCATTTTGATACGTTTTGAACACATGTCGAGTGAACGCCAGCACGATATACCGGTATGCAATGAACAACGATCTGCAGCCTCGAAACATAAAATCTGTAGATTTCGGATTTAATCTAGCTATGTCTTTGATTCACCCACATATAGCACAACCAACTTTAATTGGTATAAAGTCTTCTGTGGTTCGCAAAATTGAGATAGTGCTGGGGAAAAAAATATCCTCCAAAATGTAAAAACGTTAAGTGGCTTTTTTCCTCATCAAAGTCAAAAACGAAGGCGATACGATGCATGTATCAGTAAGACTAAAGGAAAACGATCAAAAGAAAAGAAAAACAAAATTTATAAGCAACTGAGCCAGGGCCAAAAATGCGCAAAGCCTTTGTGCAATAAGCGTCTTATTCGCATTTACGATTTCTCCTTGCAAGATTAAAATGTTGTTAGGCTTACACTTACGGATAAAATTGCACTGCCGTAGTTGTTTTTGAAGCATACAAGCGTATTGCTGCTTTTGACGATGATATATGTATTGTTGATATTACCCGTAAATTTAATGTAGTGTTCCCGTATTTTCGTATTAGACGATAAATTATAAGCAGAAACAGCATGACTGCGTACTAGCTAATCCAGAAATAGCTTGTTTCACATTTCTAATGTATTCTGTTAATTGCAAGAGATTTTTTAATTAATAGCTATAAATTCACTAACGCCTCAAAGCACAAGTTACGATGATAAAGCTCAAATTGGTGACATTATAATTGATCCCAGTGGGATATAAAATTGTAAGGACCGTATAAATATCATATAACGCCTCCAGAGGGAAACAAAACTGCCGTATTGGTGTTATCATAGTGAGAGGGATAAAAGATAGGCTACATAGACATATCGTTGTAGGACAAACTTGCTATTAAAAAGAATCAAAGTTTACAATCATTCGATGTCACAGGTTTTTGTAGCAAATCCAAAACTTAAGTTTGCTTGAGCACTTTTTTATGCAACTCGTTACATACGCAGATTTGGACAACTGATTAATTCTAGCTGGCTAATTCGGTAAATTACAGCAAAAAGTCGCTAATTCTAATTTAAAAAAACTAAAAGTCTCTTATTGTAGTGTAATATAAAAAATCCCTAATTTCAATTCTAATCTAATTTTAGAAAAGTTCCTGACCGTAGAGTCGAATCTGAAAAATGACAAGAACCTTTTTTATTATTTGCGAAAAGTTTGGCCGAAAATCAAAATCGAAATTAGGTGATCTCCAAAAAGAAAAAAGGTCTTCACAATGATTTGATGGCAAAAATGAAAAAGTTTTAGAATTGTCGCAAATACAAAGTGGTTTTGCGAAGATGTTTAAATGGCATCAAAATTCGCTTGGTAATTAAAATTTCAAACTAATTCCAGAAAAACTGGAAAGCTCTAATTCTAATTCCGATTCCACTTAATTTGTGATAATCAGAAAAGCTCTCATTTTATTCTACCCTAATTTGAGAAAAACATTAATGCTCTATATCTAAGTTTAATTTAATTTGAAAATGCTAAAAAAAATTTAATCGTCCAAGTCTGCATACAAGGATGGGAGGGGCTTACAAAAACGTCGTATAAGGGAGAGGAAAGAATAAAAGAGCCATATGATTCGTGAGCATTCCTTAATTTGAATGAGATTTATGTCTTGATCAATAAAAATATTTATGCTTGATGAGCAAGCATAGCTTGCATCTTTTGTCTAAATGAAAAAAGTAATAATTTCATAAAGCTAAGAAATTTTTGTCGTTGAAATGCTATTTGACACCCGGTTTCACATTTACAAACAGTCAATTCAAATTACAAAAATCTAGCTGGAGATATGGCGTATGGCGAGTAGTCCAACATAAGAAATGTTATACAAACATCACGGCTGGTAACTTTCCCGTAAAAAGCAAAATGGAAAATTGATGACAAGTTGTTGAACTTTTTACCTGGTAGCTGACATTGATAAATTTCGCTTAGGCGCTCGCACAACCACAACGTCGAAGCGCAAACACTACGAAAAAAGAAAATTCGCCGGCCGTTTCTTTATTTTAAATTCAGTCGAAAATCGAAAATTTAATGCTGTGGATTTAATTTGCAATAACTTGTACGCTATTAATCTGATCATAACCAAAACTATATAATTAGATTGAAAAATAAATTCTGCATCTATCTGAGCAAAAACGGAATCGCTATTGTAAGCGGTTCAAAAGTTATTAGCTGCCAAAGTGTTGGGTCGAATCGACCCCCCCCCCCGGACATAGAAAGCAAAAAAAAGCCCGGCCTTAATAGGGTTAACATGTTATCTACCGTAAAACGGGGTGACATTGATCAGCGGGGTGACATTGATCAATTGCAATAGTACATATCTAGCGGTTAATGCTGGGCTGGAAACTCTTTCAACCAGCTCAGTCTTTGCAGGAGAAGTGTTAGGCAGTCATGCGAGACGTTATAACTGTTGGACTATGGCATCAGCAACCGTAGTCACGTGATTTGTATTGTAACCAACGTGTGTGTTGTTTTGCGTTTCATTCTAAGATGACTCACCGATTAACTCCGTATAGGATTATTGTTTTTAATTCCGAGATTTTTTGTTTTAATGACAGTGAAATTCTAAATTTTACAGGTGTGTATTTATAGTTAATAAATTTATCAGTTAACCTACTTAAAATGCCCAAAATTTACAAAAGAAAAATTGGTTCACGGGGCTACAAAAGCTCTTATAGCGAAGAGGTCTTAAAAAATGCTATTCAATCCGTTCAATCTGGCCGATTATCGTTGAGAAAAGCATCTCGGAATTTTAAAATTCCTTATGGAACTTTACATAACAAAGTAAACGGGAATGATTCGAAAAAAGTAGGGGGCCACATACGACTGAGTGAAGAATATGAAAACAAAATTGTAGCAACCATAACAACAATGTCAAACTGGAAAATCCCCATAACGGGTTTGGAAATACGGAAATTAGTCAAGTCATACTTGGACAAGCAAGGGATCGTCGACTCGACATTCCGTAACAATTTGCCGGGACCTGATTGGCTTAACAGCTTCATGAAAAGGCACAACTTAACCCAAAGAATTGCAGACAACGCCAAAGTCAAAATGGCTGAAATATCCCCCAATATGATCAGCGAGTATTTTGAAAATTTGGCCCAAACTATAGAAGAAATTCCAGCTGAAAATATTTATAACTACGATGAAAGCAACTTGACAGATGATCCTGGAGCAAAAAAGGTGATCGTGCGTAGAGGAACAGCAAGAGTCGAGCGTAAAATACAACATTCCAAACAATCAATCAGCCTAATGTTTTGCGGCAATGCCATTGGCGAGTATCTCCCGCCAATGGTTGTTTATAAAGCCCAAAATTTATATGCGGGGTGGAAAGCTGGAGGACCACAAGGCGCCGTTTACGATGCCACCCCCAGTGGGTGGTTTGATAGCAGAACCTTTGAAAATTGGTTCACCAAAGTTTTTCTGGCCAATACTCAACACAAGCCGGGGACAAAAGTCATGATCGGCGATAACTTGCCTTCCCATTTTTCCGCCAAAGTTATTGACTTGGCAAACCAAAATGACATCAAATTTGTTACCCTCCCTTCGAATACGACACATCTCTGCCAACCACTAGATGTGGCTGTGTTCAGGCCAACCAAAGCAAAGTGGAGGGAAATCTTGGACAATTGGAGCAAGGAATCTCGCTCTAAAGGCGCTATTCCTAAAACGCAATTTCCGTCTATGCTAAAGCGATTGTGCAACACGCTAAAACCTCAAAATTTGATATCCGGATTCAAGGCCACCGGAATTTTCCCTCTAGATTCAAATGAAGTTGTGAAGAGATTGCCGTCTATGAATCGAGACCGTGGCGGCGAGGAAGTGAACGAATCGTTTAACGATTCATTGATGGAGATGTTGAAAAATTATTGTGGGCAGGGCAATAATGAAAAACAAACGAGCAAACGAGGGAAAAAGATTCCAGTTATTCCTGGAAGAGCAATTGTCTCGCTTGAGCTTCCTTCAACTTCAGCCCAACCAACAACTCAGCGGCACGATAATGCCAATACGGCACTGATCGTATCTGAAAACAATGAAGAATGGTTTTGTGGGCTATGTGACAAAGCTTGGGATGCAGAAGGAGACGATCGCTGGATCGTGTGCGACGCCTGTGATCAAGCTTTTCATCTTCAGTGTTCTGGAGTGTCCTACAAAACAAGAGATTATTACTCACTGGACATTGAGAGCATGAATTTTAAGTGCGATTTTTGCAAACTGTTTTAATTTTATTGTTGTACTTGTGTTTTATTTTCTGTTATGATTAGAATATGTTTGTTTTTTTGGTGAGCAAGACTCTGTAGAAAATGCAGTCAATGCAGGTGCGGTTATTACTTTTGTCTGTTTTTGTTCTCATGATTTTTGGGTTTTGCTTCATTTGTGTAGTTATACTCTTACCGATATTCGTTTCTTTCTATAATAACAAACTTAATGACAGTGCTATGCACTTCGTATTTTTTAGTGTCAGCTGAAGGAATTTAATGAAAATAGTTTTTTGCAATTTGCAAATAGCTAACAGTCTGTAATAGGAAACACGAGCAGAAGTTGTTTTAAGTACTGGTATAAGTTAGGTTATTTTTCCAAGACCAAACATTATCCGTATATATTAAGTAGAGAAATACATCATTACCACTATAGCTAGAAAGCCTCTAAAACTTACCTGGACGAAAACTTGATACCTATCTACCGCTAAAATCTCTCATAAAAATATATTAAACAACCCTTGCCCAATTGGCAAGAGTCAAATATAATGTCATCATCTTTCCCAGTTGTTTTCTTGGAAAGCCAGAAAACTTGCTTTCCCCAAAACTCTCGATAATGAAAAAACCTTGTATATAATCATATAATGAGTTTGTTTATGTGAGTCCCTTAAAATTATAAAAAAAATTCTATCGTAATAAAGATCTCTGATCAATTTCACCCTAGCAAAGGAAAACATTGACCAGTTGTTCGCTTAGCATGGGCTACAGGTTGGAGTCTCAGGGGTGATCAATGTCACCCCGACAGCGGGGTGACATTGATCACAACTTTAATGCAAAATATATCCTTAGTTACTATTACGATTTAAATCATCGTAACGTGGTGGGATTGAGGCAATTTAGAGTGTTCCATTGAGCCATTGCCAAAAGCCTAGACCTTGGGAGTAAAGAGTTCATTAACTTTTAAGTGGAAAATTGATCAATGTCACCCCGTTTTACGATACTTTTACATTTTCCAGTCTCTGGAGATCTACCAATCTGGCAAAGCTGTGAAACAAAACAAACGGAGCCTATGCTGGTGGGCCTATCGGTATATCTCAGTTGCACGTACAACTTACATTTACATAATGTAGTGAATAAAAAACATAATGCATAATGCACTAAACCAAAAAGATATTTAAACAACATTCATTTCTTGGAAATACATTCATTTTTAACGTTAGTGAGACACCTGGCTCTGGGGCGATGTAGGAAGTTCCTCTTAGCCAGGGCAGTGGCTGGTGGTTAGAAGTCTCAAGCAAGCCAGAAGATTTTGATCTGTCATAACCGTTCTGTGTCTGGATTTTGTTATCTTCATGCGAGAAAATACAGATTCACACGGGTAGGTTGATTCAAAACAAGCTAATATACAAAAATCAAATCTTTTTATAATGGAATATTTCTCTTCTAGCAGCAGTTCCAAGATCTTCCCTATTCCAGTGGATGCCATGGATTTTATCTCTATGTAACTTTGAAGGGAAGAGTATTTTATTTTCCACTGCAGTTATAGTCAGCTGAAAGAGTCCTCCAATTTTGCAGGCAATGTCGTCCACATCTATATCTGTCGCAAATGGGAAAGCACATGTAGATGACAATAGGCTCAACTGATGCACTCAATGAAACGCTTGTCAAATTCTGATGACAGGCTTTGCATCTGCTTAATGTAACGTGCACTATTGAACTGTGCAGTGATTTTGCTCTGAAGCACAAGTTCTGAATTTACGTTTTGAAAGTAGCGCGCAGATCATAGCGTTGCAGCTTGGTTGAGAACAGCTGTAGCTTGCGTTTAAATGGGTTTACAGAGCTGATCATGTCAACTATATTTTTCTCTTTTCTCTACAGCTCTAAATTTAGTTCATTTATCAGTGCAGTAAGGTCAGAGAGAACAGCCAAATCTAGGAGCAACTGTTCATCTTCAAGCTGTTCTTATTCTGCATCTTTAAACTGCTTGAGTAACTCTTTTATTTCAGGCAACAGCTCCCTAAATCTTTCCAAAAATCTTTCTCTGCTCAACCACGCGATGGCGTAGTGGTTAGAGCGTCCGCTTCGCAGTCGGTAGACCTGGGGTTCATTCCCCTTGTCGAGTCATACCAAAAGACTTTAAAAAATGGTATTCACAGCTTCCCTGCTTGGCGCTCGGCATTTAGGGAAGGTTGTGGAGAACAAGCCGGCAAGTTCGCTTGTTGTGTCCTTGGGCAAGGCACTTAACGGGATGCCCCACCTTTATGTGGAAGACAGGTGACCCATAAACCTCGAAAAAGGCAACTCCCAAGCGAGTGCGGACTTACCGTCCAAAGTATAGCGATACAATTCGCTTTCTCGTGAATGGAGGATAAATATGGCAAATAAAACAAACAAAAACAAAACAAACAAACCACCTCACATCTGTATGGAGCAGCAGGTCTATGTGCTCTACCTCAGCCTCTGCCAAGTGAGCGCGGAAAAGTCTTCTCTGCAGGCTCCTTGCGCGAACTGAGCAAACAATTTTCATGGAAATATTCATCATCTCCTTTTCATGGAATTAATACTTTCCCACATAAAGCTTGTTGATGGTTGAATCAGTGATAATGAATAAAGGTTGGATAAGAGTCATTCTGTTCGCGGAAAGTAATAAACCAATTACTACTGCCCACCAATTATACCGTAATGTAAATAAGCTTGACAAGTGGCAGCTTGGTTTTGTTAGCAAAATTCATGAATGCTTGGAATGTCTTTATCCCGTGTATGTCCTTTAAGAAGCAACATGCAAAGAGCTCCTTTTTTGTAGTCATGTCCTCAAACACCATTCTTATGAAAGTGCACAGTTGCGCCATAACCACAGAGTCTGTTGACTCATCAAATTGAAGTAAATAGCATTCCCACTTACCAATCTCTCTCTCCAACTGAGCTGCAAGGTTTCCATTCTTTCAAATCACCTTGTCAGCATATTTCTCGACAACTGAAGGTCTTTGATTGATGAGATAATTTCATCCTTGTTTATAAAATTCTTTAACAGTCAATCAGCAGCTTTTATAAACGTTTCCTTGACCATTGCTCCATCTTGAAACGATTTCTTATACTTGGCAAGAACGTGGCAAACTCAATATGATGTTATGTTAGCTGCCTTTCTTCTCGTATTTGGCTTGATAAAAACAGACTGTTGTGCAGCTAGTTGTGATTTCTGCTCCTTTAATTTTTTTTCATTTAGAAAAAACGTTTTTTAAGAAAATTTTTAAGTTAAAATTTTGCAGATTTAAGTGGCATAATCAGAATTGTCAGTCATTGCATTAAGTGTCAACTTTAAAAAAGAAATTAATTAAATTAAAGAAACACCCACTGCGCTAGTAGAAAGCTGTTACCAATAGCGTTGCTAACAATAACAGAGTTGCCAGATTGAAAAAAATGTACAAATACATAAGGATTCAACTTTTAGTTCGGCAAACTCTTATACCTGTAAAAATCACCCGCGATCGATTTCCAAGGCTTTGAAGATCGCCCGGTAGATCACGATCGACTAGTTGGGCACCCCTGGCTTACATGATGCCCAGAACATGTAAGGGAAAGACTAACAATGGGCTTGCGCCACTGTGTGTCTATAATGATGCTGCCAAAAGAGTTTTTGAGAATGGTGATGAGAATCATGCTGCAAGGTTGCCGAAGATTTTGGTGTAAGTAGAGAAAATGTACAATAGATGCTAGGTGTGTTTGTTTTCACAAGATATATATAAATTGCAGGTTAAATAAGTCTAAATATGATTGTGTGATTAGGAGAGCTTTATCTTTAAAAACACAATTGTAACGTTCTTTGTGAATGTCAAAATACTCTCTGCATTGACTTACAAGTTTGTGAATGTCATCTGTATCAAGAATAAACAGTTAAAATTACAGTTTTTATTATAATAATATAAATATTTATTGTTGTAGATCAACTTCATGACTTTGCAACGATTTTGAACGAGATTTAAAACCAATGGAGTTTCCGAAGTGGGATATAAATCAATTCGAGCAGTGTTCACACCAGCACAAGAAAAATTATTGATCAATTATGTTGTAGAGGCCTCGCAAATGTTCCACGGGTTATCACCAAGAGCAGTCAGGCAACTTCCATTTAATTATGCCATAACAAATAAAATTAAATGTCCATCAAACTTGGAAGAAAATCAGAGTGCTGGTGCAGATTGGTTCTCTGCTTTTATGAAGCATAATCAACATTTATCACTGAGAAAACCTGAATCCACCAGCTTTGCAAGAGCTACCAGTTTTAACCCAACCAATGCTGATAATTTTTTTGAAAACTTGGGCAGTGCATTGGACAAATATAAATTTAACAATTATGATATTTAAAATATTAATGAGACTGGTGTGACAACTCTCCACAGACCTGACCGAATTGTGGAACCAAAGGGCACCAAACAGGTTGGTGCTATAACATCTGTGGAAAAAGGAACTTTGGTCACAGTGGCAGTTGCTGTAAGTGCTAGTGGAACTTTGGTTCCTCCCATGTTTGGGTTCCCGCGGGCGAAATTTACAGATTATTTTATTCCTAATGGACCTTATGGCTGTGTTGGTTCTGCAAATCCAAGTGGCTGGATGAAAGCTAATGATTTCCTAGTTTTCATGTAGCACTTTGTGGCTGTAACAAAATGCAGCAAAAAGCATCCCATGCTGATACTTTTGGAGAACCATCAGGGATGCAGAAGCGGAAAGCGGTACTTTTTCTGTGGAAGCGGAAGCAGAAGCGCAAAAACTCTACTGCTTCCGCTTCCACATAAGAGGGAAGAATGGAGGGAGAAAAGAAATTGGTTCTGCTATCCTTCGAAGAAGAGTGAATAGGGGGAGCATAAACATTAAGAAATGAGAGCGAGGAGGAGTCGTTTAGAGAGATGTTGACCTCTACATAATCAGAGTAGGGGTCAAGCAAAGAAAGAGAGAAGGTAGAAAACTCATAGAAGGATAAGCCCTACCTGACGAAAATGATGACGCCGCCGCTAGCGTCTGTGATATCAGTAGAAAAAATACCGGATTGGGAGTGGGTGCCATCAGATTGCAGGGCAGAGAATCCAGGAATCCGTAAAGAGTAAGATAAATTTAGGTTAGATTCCTCGATACAAATGAGGGAAAAGGGGTAAGACGAAATATAGTGTTGCAGTTCAGTGCTCCTGGCTTGAAGACCCCCAGCATTCCATTGAAGAACCGTGTGGGAGTTAAGGAAGGGAAGAGGAAGCAGGAGGTAAAGAGAAACAGCCAGGAGCATGAGGCGGTGGTGAGGGTGCAGAGGGAGAAGATACAAAGTGGGCGGAAAAAGGATAAGAGGTTTGAAGGCGAGGATGGGGTGTGAGTGCTGCATTAACAGAAGGGGGCCAGATTGAGCAGTGGAGGTATACCAGCTGGATGAGTCCGAGGACGGAGTCACAGTGCTGGTAGGTGTGGGATCTCCAAAAAAAAACAGAGACGCAGCAGGAAGAGCAACTCCAGGAGTGAGAGCTGCCAAGAGTTCCGAATCTAGAAAAGGATAGCGGTGAGCACTTTAAATGAACCCAATTAGAGCATGTGCAGCATTGCACTGACCTACCCCGCCAGGTCACATTTCCAGTGCACACTAAACAGGGAAAGACGGGACAAAGGTTAGGATGAACGTTGCCGCTCCTCAGGACAAGGAGAAGAATGAGAAGACGGGAAAGAGAAGGCAGGCCGATTTTAAGGTAGCTGCGTGCTACCCTTTTGCGGTGGTTCAGGGGGCTGCACGGCGAAAAATGGTTTGTGTGAAGGGAATGGCCGGGGTAACTGAGACCCTCAGCAAGACCAACAACCATATTAACCCAACCCAAACGGGGTTGGGGACCGCACCACCATGTTAAGGCGGCTATTGATTGGTGCAGTTCAATTTTGCTGGCTTTACATGTATATACTAAATATACGACTGAAATTTCGCACTTCACTATCCAAAAAGATCGGTGTCAATACGTGTTTTGGGGACGGACAGAAAGTTGTCAAAAAAAATTGTCAACAGTTGTTTTCTCGTTTTTTGGTAGTGGAAGCGGAAGCGCGGTTGAAAAATAACCGCTTGCACATACCTGCTTTGAAAGTAGGCTACAGTCGAACCTCGCCATTCGTACGCCTCTCTATTCGTACAACTTGCTATTCGTCCAACATGTTCACACAACTTTTGACTCGTCATTCGTACGCTGCTCCGCGATTCGGACCCATACGGTGATTTACAGAGCAAAAGAAGATAAATTACAGCAACGGTCTAAAACGTTTGTAGGTGTACTTCAAACGTTTGAGAACGTTGCTGTCAGCTGAATCGCACCCTACCAGTTCGAATTAATTTTGTCTAATGTTCCTATGGATAGTGACTCTTCTTCCAAACCGTAATACAAACTTTTCTTTCTTCACCTTCAAATTATGCCAATTTAGTACCGGTACCTATAGGTGAAGTGCAATTAAAGTTTTATTGGTTTAATAAATGTACTTAGTGTATATATTTTTTTGGTTTATATGTGATATGTGCTTAAGTATAGTATGTATTATTAGGGATTACATAGGTAATTATCTGTCGGTCTAGAACAAATTAATCCAATTTACTTTGCTTTTTATGAAAAAAATTGATTTGCCATTTGTACAACTCACAATTCGAACAGACTTCTAGAACGGATTGTGTACAAATGGCGAGGTTCAACTGTACTGTTGCCCACCGATAATTAATATGACATCAAGTATGATCAAAATCAATAATAATACATACTAAATAAAAAAACAATCATCCAAAATTTTATGCGTTAAATATCACTAAAAACTGCAGATGCCGTTGCAGTCAAAAATCTTTAGTTGTGCTTAAAAAATTTCTGCATTTCCCTTGATATCTCATTTTTTTAAATCTTGCTTTGATGATCCACATGGAAATAGAGTGCAAACCAAAAATAATATTTGGTTTCAATGATCAACCGACTTGACATTTTATGAATATTTGTGAATATTGCAAAAGCATCCTTGACTTACTTTTACTTTTTAGCTTTTACCCCTCCATCAATAAAAATTGAGAGGTAAAAATTCAAATAGATTTCAAAATCCAAGCATCGTGCAATTCATTTTTGGAAGTGATTTGTAAGGATAGGATTTGGAAGTAAGATTTGATTGTATAATTTTTATGCAGGTTAGTTTGTGTAAAAATCTAATTAAAATTTAATTTGTTAGATAGTAGGGCATTTGAATTTTTATTGTAATTGTATAGTTCTTTTTTGTTGCATTGCAAATTTCTCAACGAAATGAGTAAAGCCCATCCCCCAGAGCTTAAAAAGTAAGTTCTATTATGTTTTGTTTTAGCAATATTTTAGTTAAACAGATAAGTAGTGTTGGTAATTGCTTCATCAAAAATTTTGGTATAATTAAAGTTTACGTACATAAATTGTTCAAGCTGAAAAACGATGGAAAAAAAGAAGAAAGGCAGTGTACACTGAAGGGGCAGGCCCGTTATGTAAATGTACGGGGCAGTGTACACTGGAAGGGAGTGTACAGGGTGGAGGATAGAGACCTGGGGGTGCAAAATTTTTTTAATTGGTTTTTATAGTTGACCAATCAGAAACGACCAAAAGTCTCAAATTTGCACCCCCAGGTCTCTATCCCCCACCCTGTACACTCCCTTCCAGTGTACACTGCCCCGTACATTTACATACCGAGCCTGCCCCTTCAGTGTACACTGCCTTTCTTCTTTTTTTCCATCGTTTTTCAGCTTAAATAATTTACATAGGTAAACTTTAGGCAGTGGCTATTTTGCCGTCGACGGCAATTTACCCTCAGAGACTATTTTGCCGTGAGTTGTTTGTGATTGGTCAATCTTAATGACGTACTAAACATGTGACTTTTGGTCGTCTCTGATTGGTCAATTTTAAAAACCAAAAAAAAAATTTTGCACCCCCAGGTCTCTATCCCCCACCCTGCACACTCCCTTACAGTGTACACTGCCCCGTACATTTACATACCGGGCCTACCCCTTCAGTGTACACTGCCTTTCTTTTCAAGCCCTGGCCAGCTGAGATTCGCACCCGATACCTTGGTATCTCAAGACCAGCGCTCTATCCACTACACCACAGAGTCACTGGTGCGATAATAGCAAATTTGGCTATATAAACACACGTGAATGATCATGGCAAAATAGATTCCAAGGGCAAATTGCCGTCGACGGCGAAATAGCCACTGCCTAAACTTTAATTTTACCAAAATTTTTATTGTATTAAGACAAGGTCTTTATTTAGTGTAACATATACTTGTTTTATATTTCTATCCCATTTGATCAGTGACACAGGAAGGAATGTGTGGTCCACACAGGACTGGCACTTGATTGTTCCTGCCATTTTTTGTCAAGAGAAACAAAACAAAATATTTTGAATGCAGGATTGTAACACCAACATTTATGACTTGCTTAATCAGTAAGGAGGTGTGTTTTTTGCTTTTTTATAGGCCTGCCAAATTCTTTGCAATGCCACTGCAATTTATATAACAGTGTGATACTACTAGTAAAGTAGCAGAGGATATTTGTTTAAAGTTCTACAAAAAGTATTGAAACCGCCAACTTGTTGGTGTTGCTATATTTAACAGTGTTGTGACACTGACATGTGCATCTCATGTGAAGAAGGATAACGATGCTGACTCTATGACTTCTCTATCTTTGCCTCTTTGAGTCGCTGTATAAAAGTCAATTTAATGTTGTGTATTTGTAAATAATTATGTTTTTGTGTAATGTCTAATAAATAACTTTAATAAGCTGATCTAAGCTAAAATAATAATTGACTAGTTAAGTAATTTAACTCATTTAGCCCAAATTGTGTTTTCTGGTTTTCAAAATGTGTATATTTCATTGCTTTATTGAGCTTAGTTTTAGGTTTCAGGTTCTTAATTGCTTTCTGGCTTACATACAAAACTGATGCACTTTACTTGCACTTTATTCAATGTAATTGTATATTCTACTGCGTCTGATGTATACTTGCATATAAAAGTCAATCTCATTTATTCTGTGGTTAGAACTTAAAAAGTTGTATACTTTTGTAGATTTATGGACAAGAAACTTGAAAGTAAGTAAATGTTTGGTTCTTCAATTTGCAGTGCGCCTATTCAAACTATTTGGTAGAAGTTCCAGGAGTTAAATTCATTCTGCATACAATCAATCCCATTGCATACTTACTGGTCTGAAATAGTTTTCATTTGTAAGTTTGTGGCCCTATAATGTTTACTTTACAAGAGGGAGATTGGCTTTATGAATCATGGTCATGCTTAGTGATTTTTTGATATCTGTTTACTTGGAACCTGAAAATAGAACAAATGTTCTTTCTGCCATTATTGGGGTCAAGAAATTTACTTTTTATCTGTAATTTCCATATTTCACTTTTTTTATAAAATCAAAATTTGTTGTGTAGTTTTTAAGATCAATTTAACAAAATACCATATTGCATTTTACTCTGAGATGTCATAAAATATAAAGTTGCTTATTGCAATTTTTAAGAAACTTAACTATGAGATTAAATTTATTGAATATTATTCATTGCCGTTTTGGCAGCTTGTTATGATTAAATTATATAGTACCAGCCCAACATAGTGGAAATATATATAATGTAAAAAATAAATAAACAATTGCAAAGCTTGATTAGTGACCAATCTTTGTAGATCAAGCTCTGCTACAAACAGCAATGTGCAATTTTTAGTTGTTTAAAAATAAAGCTACCAGATACAAAATATTTTCAAAAACAGAGCAAATAGATTTTAAAGGTTATTTATGTACAGCACAAAAATCTCGTGGTGTCATGGTTTTGACATATTGTTCTGGATTTTTTGATAAAATTAAGGGTTGTTTCAGACATCGTAACATTAAAGGTGAGTTCAAATTTGCCAAACCCATTAATAACATACTCGCATATCATAAGAATAGAAATGACTAATTTTATAGGGAAAGTGCTATTTATAGTATTCCTTGCGAAGATTGTGAATTGCAATACATTAATGAAGAAAAGCTGGTTTCTTACTCACAAAATTGAACATTTGCCCTTTAAATTCATCAAAATTAATACTTTTGCGATGGTAAAACACGCAATTATTAGCAATCATTGTATTGATTAGTCTAAAAGCAAAATGCTACATTTGAAAACTAATTTTTATAAAAATAGTGTATGGAGTCTTAATTTATAATTTTTTTTTAAATTTTATTTTGGTATGTGGTTTGGCTTATAATATTCAAGGGCATTGTCCAATAAATTTATCGACGTTTTTCCTTGGACTGTTCATATTATTTTCCAGTGGTTTGGTTTGCGCAGTTTGCCTTTGGCCTGTTAGCTATATCTAATGTTGCTTCTCACTTCAGCTCATTTTCAGCCCTGATTAAAACAATATTTATTCAGCTGATTAAAACAATTTAGGTTTAGCTACAGCAATAAGATACAGATGATGACAAAATACATTGTTTTTCCAAAATTAAAAAGCAAACAGCTATTGTTATTGACTACATAGAATGAAAATATGATGGAAAATAATGGGTTGGATTAGTAGCCAACATCGATTAGTGTTTGCTTGCATGCAAATCAAACCTATGATTTCATCTGAGTCTGCAACTCTTTGGCCACCAAATGATAATATTTATCAGGCACCATTACAATGAAGTGCCTACTCTTTATCCTACTGCTGAAAGATGTTGCATTGCTAATACCATGAACTATCTGCGAATTTCAAAAGATGATTCCAACTGCCTGTTGTTTGCGATCTCATCTGATTTTTTGTAGACTTCACAAGATTCTTAGGAAAATTTTTTTAATCGATGTCCCTGATAGGAAAGAAAATTTTCACATTAGCTGGCATAAATTAAAGATAGCTATCGAATTTGTTGTGTAGCACTATCAAAGCAATGCTATATAGTCCTGGTAAAAGATTATAAATTACTCTTTTCATGGTCTTGTTGGCTGACCGTCTTCAGATTGCAGTCAGTCCCTTTTATTGTTGGTGAGACAGATTTTTATGTTAATGAGACCTTTATCCCTTTTATCGTTGATGAAACAGAAAGTAGCTGTTTGCAATTTTAATAAAGCAAAATTGTGTTTTTTAAGTTTTGGACAAGTTTGAACTTCACTGTGGTCAAATAGGCTTTATTTAGTCTTCAGTCAATGTTTTTACAGTGCGGTCGAGTGAGTTGGAGCGTCATTTATAGCAGCAATGATCGTGCATTTGAACCACATAATGGTTCCGTTGATGTTAAATTAAAAAAGACCCTTTTTAGCAATTTCTCCTGCTTAATTGCACTGCTTGTGATAGAAATATGCAGTGCCAGCGCAGTACTGGTGGTAACTCCAGAGTGTGTTTGAATGCAAAGATATTGTTCCAAACTGAAAAAACGTTTGCGATAACCGTAGGATAAAAATCCATAAGATGAAGGCAAAACAAATCCTGTTTGGGTCAGTAAAATTGGAACTTTGGGTTTCCAATTCAATGTACTTTTGTCTCTTGTCAGCAATTAAACTACAGGCATCACATTATGTTTGCAGATGGTCAAAGTTATAAAGGGTTTAACCCTGGGGTTTGTTTCACTAACGCTCGTTTTTTGTTTCACGAACACCAACCTTGGGCGAATTTCTCCCGTTTTTGGCAAATCAAAAAATACTTACTTTCAATTAATGTTTATTACAAAAATTACATTGAAAATATAACTCTTTTTCTGTAAATTGAGCATTAGTAAAGCTATTTTGCAATCTAATTTAATACTGTTATTGATGAAAAGGGAAAATATACAAAGCTAACGAAAATTTGATATACAGTCCGTTCAAAAAGTCTGAGGACACCCTGTTTTCAATCATAATTGATCATCATAAATTACCCCAAGTTTGTTTGTGAATCATTACTCATCTGTTTACTTCTACATCAATTGCTAGATATCGTTGAAATCTCTATTTCTTGAAGATATCAAATATAATCAAATTTTTTTTGAATGTGCAAATTTTATGTTAATTACCCCAACTGGTGCTGAGTTCTCTACGAAGTTAAAGTACTCTTACCTCAAAGATCACTACAGATTTTATTTTTCTACCAATTTTTTTAGAAATTATCGCTAGATAATGCTAAGGAAATAAGCTTTCAAGGTATATCAGTCAAAACTTATCTAAAAGTCTAGGTTTTCTACAACTTTCTGAGGCCCATAACCTTTTTGTTGACCGGCACTAACTTCTGTTAAATTTAGTACCTAAAATATGATCAGTCATTATCTGCTAGAGCTAGAAGTTAGCCTAAACTATGTAAGATTATGTATTTTTGAAAAGAGAATTTCTTCAAGATTCAGAAAATATCAAGTTTAAATAGAATATGCTGTCACTAACAATGAAACAGAAACTTTTTTACACTCCTCCCATTTGTTGAGAAACCAAAGGGATACAGCAAACCTTGATTTAGAGAAGCCAAACTTCTGCTAGCTTTAGTTTTTCTAAAAATTATACTTTAGTGAAGGTAAGTCGAAAAATTTTTGGGGGTTTTGAATGATATAATGTACGGTATCCAATTTTGATCAGTAAATATCATCTACCGCTTAGCCTAAAATATTTGAAGTTGCATATTGCTGGAAAGCAAATATTCTAAGCTTTCAAATGAGACTGGAATTTAGCAACATATCATTTTTTACGTACCAAATCTACCTTTTTTTACTTATCATACAAATTCACTAAAAAAACGGTGTTCTCAGACTTTTTGAATAGACTGTATGACTAAACTTGAATCACTCATTGAAAACAATACAGGGCCTGCAGTATTATTGTTATAGCTATAATTACTATACCTGAAATGGAAAAGACTACACACGTAAGGTTTCACAAAATAATACGGTCACTACAACGTAGGCAGAGTATCACCCGGGTAAAAAAGTCTCACAGTCGAAATAACGTCTGGTGATTTTTTGCCGAAGTCACTAACTTTCACCCATAGTGAAAAATTCCAAGAAGCAAACGCGACCGCACACCAACCCATAAACAAGTCGGACAAAGCACTACAGTTACTGATGCGTAGAGAACGGTCCTGCGTTCGCTTGGGTAGGAACCACGTAGCTACCCCACACGACCGGGAGATAATCTCCCGGCGTTATGGTTTCAGGGTTAAAGCACCTTACAAATATTTAAAGGTCTACTTGAATTTGGAAAATTCAGCAAGATTGCAACAGATTTGATCAAATATTTTCCTGTGATCTATTGCTTTTTGCAGCAAGGCTGAATATGGTTGTTTTAACGGAGCGTGTCTGCAACGACAGACACGTGTGGTCGCTGACTTGAACATTGTCAGTTATCAGCAATGTCCCAAACTTTCTATTCATTGTGTGTTTGATGTGTGAAATCAGTTTTACTCATTTCTTTTTTTTTGTTAGTTAAACTCAATGGCGGGCGCAGCATTCAAGGAATACTGCGTGGCTTTGATCCGTTCATGAACCTTGTGATGGACGAAGGTGTTGGACGACGAAAGGATGGAATGGAGGAAAACATCGGAATGGTTGTAAGTATTTCGAAAAGAAATGTGAACTGTCATTTTCACTGATTGTTTTGTAGTATTTTTGACCTACCGCTGGTCCGATTTCAAAATAATTATGAAATCTCATTTATCAACCATGCTCCAATTCATTTGTATTTATTTTCCCGTCATATGATACATAAATGCTAAAAAGTGTTTTGAAATATAATGGAACAACCCCAAAACAAATATTTGAGAGATTTGTGATATCATCTTACTTTGAATATGATGTTGATCTGTCAAAAAGTTTAGAAAATGTATATGCAATTTTTTTCGTTGACTGCTCTCATCTACGGACACCACAAACCTTGAAACCAAGTCGAGAAAATGGACAATGATTTCTGACGAAAACCGTAAGGTCATTTCACAAACTCTCCGTTCACCTTATGTAATGATGATGAACTGCTTCTAAAGTCTGGGCAGTGTGCAACTGGTCATCCAGGGACCGCAATCTTTCTTATTAAGTTTTATCTGAGAATTAGGCATATCTGAAGCTGGCCGAAAGTTTTATACTTTTGCTAATTGCTTCAGTTGAGGTTGTCACTTCGCAATCCTTCTCACCACATCCCATCTGTCTGCCTCACAATGATAGAGATATCTCATTGTGTGTTATACCCAGGGCCGAAAAGCTGGAGTCGGAGTTTCTGCTGTCATTGAAGCCCCAGCTTATCATAATGACAGGCTATAGTGGTTTCTCATGATTTAATAAACATTTTGCAATTTTAATTATTATTTGTTTTCATTTTTCAATTTCAGTGATTGAAATAACTCAAACAAATAATCCAATGAACTTTCCTATTATTACGATCATGAATGGGGAGCCGGAGCTGAATTTGCTACTCGAATGGAGACTGAGGCTAAATTTCAGCTGGTTCAGGAGCTGAAGCCGTAGCATAACTTTGCCGGCTCCCCAGTCTTGGTTGTACCCAAGGGCACAGCAAGCGAACTTGCCACTGTTGTATTGGCATTCTTTAATGTTGAAACATCTTGTAATCATTGCTGTTATTTTTAGCGTGATTGATTTTTTTGTATTCAGGTTGTTCGGGGTAACTCGATTCTGATGCTGGAATCAATGGATAGAATATAGCAGCAGCTATAAAAGGGCTGCTGCTGCTGTTCTTTCGACTCCACGTTTTTTAACAGCATACATTATGTCTTGAGATAATGATGGCAGAATGGACTTTTGAAGTCAAACTATTTTCGTCTGTGATCGATTTTTTACGTTCCACAATAAAGCAATTTTGACTTTCATCTGTAAATGAGTCAGATATTCAGATATGTTGTTACCTAACCCCTTCCGAGGGATGGGATGGAGGGCATTGTGAAAGAGCATAAATCCTGAGAAGCCTCTCAACTCCCGGAAGAGCGAACGGCGCCAAGGGTCTGCAGCTGGACAGTATAGAATAAGATGAGAAATATCCTGGGTCCTGAGCGTAGGCGCTGCATAAAGTGTTCGCAATTCTGGAGAGGTAAGAGTCAGTTTATTTTAGCGAAGACTGGAAATAACGTGACGAGGAAGCACGGGTTCTTCAGGGGATCCTGTATGTCGAAGAATTTTGATATGACATTACGTCTCCAGTCCGAGATAAGAGATTAATGAATATCAGAGGTAAGAGGAGAGAGACTACATTGGACTGTAGACTGCTGGAGCAGTATAACTTGTCTGGCCAAATGATTGATTGGTTGGTGTACCATTTGTCTTCCTTGGGATGGAGGTACGGCGCGAACGACAGTTTAGATTTACGCCGTCAGCCTAACTGAATTAGACTAGGAGAAAGTGGCAGTCCATTTTCAGTCAGTAGTAGTAGTAGTTATTCAGTTTTTATCCGGTGTTTTCCCTTTAGCAGAGATGGCCGGATTTACCCCATTCCTTCTGCAATGTCTCGCACTCCGTCCCTCCACTTATCTCGTCTCAGAGCATCCTCCTTCTTCAAACCAACTTTCTCTGTCTCCTCTTCCACTTACTTCTTCCAGGTCTTCTTCGATCGTCCTCGCTTTCTCTTGCCACTCACTTCAAGATTCAGAGCAATCCTCAAAACACTATCGTCATCCCTCCTCAGTACATGTCCATACCATCTAACTCCATTTGTTGTTGCTAACCGGTCTATCGTTTCCTTCAACCCTAACATATCCATCTGTTCTTCAGTCGTCTTTCTGTCTACAATTTTCTGACCGCACATGACTCTCACCATAGCTCTCTCCGTTCTCCTTAAAATTGCTTTTTCATTTTCTTTTAGACACCATGTCTCACTTCCATACAGTATTGCTGATCTTACGCAACAACAATAGACTTTACCTTTCATCTTCAGAGGAAACCTATTTCCAAGCAACAACTCTCCACATTTCCTGAATCTTACCCAACCGATTCTTACTCTTGCTGTAACTGCCGCTTCACAACCACCACTAGCATTTAGTCTGTCTCCCAAATAACAAAATCCATTCACTGTCTCCACTTCATCGCACAACTTCTCGATTGAGTCCATCGTCCCTTCCATTATTCCTTTACATTTCAAGCAAACAAAATGCATTGCCAACCTAGCGGTAGCTCTCTTTATTTTTGCACATTTGCCATGAACCCAGTTTTCACATTTTGTGCACAACACTGAGTTGGCCATGACTCTCCTCCCACAAACTCCACATGGATCTATCTTGCTTTTGTATAGTTCGCCTTCTGACCCGCTTACCATCAATTTTGTTTTTCTGGTGTTGACCTTTAAACCTTTACTTTCCAGTGCATCCTTCCAATTCCAAAGCCTTTCCTTCAAGTTTTCCATGTCTTCACTCATGATAACAAGGTCATCTGCATATAGTAATTCGTTAAACACACACCTCTTCTTGCATTTTCGGTAACAACGTCCACCACTATTGCAAACAATAGTGGCGACAGCACAGATCCTTGATGGACACCAACATTTACTTCGAATTCCTCTGAATATGCAGATCCCACCCTGACTCTTGTCTTTGCACCATCATACAGGCTCATAACTGCCCGAACTATTACTTCTGATAGACCCTTCTTTCTCATGGCCCATTCCATCACTTTTCTTGGCACTCTATCAAAAGCTTTTTCCATGTCAACAAAACACATATACAACTTCTTGTCCTTCTTTTGATATTCCTCCTGCATTCTTCTCACAATAAATATCGCATCCACTGTTCCTTTTCCTGGCATAAATCCAAACTGCATTTCATTCAAATTGACTAGTGTTCGTATTCGCCTCTCTAGCACTCTTTCAACAATTTTCATGGCATGTTCTAGCAGTTTCACTCCTCTGTATGATCCGCAGCTCATCACATCACCCTTTCCTTTAAAGATAGGTACAATCACACTTGTTTTCCACTCATCAGGCATTCCTCTACCATCCAATACACGCTGGCACAGTTCCATCATCACTTTAACCCCGATCTTTCCACTTGCAACTATCATCTCCACACTTACTTCAGATGGTCCGGTTGCCTTTCCTGATTTCATCCTTTGCATTGCCTCCACAATTTCATTACGAGCCACTTTTTCCACTGGTCCTTCTACTACATCAGTTTCCACCATGTGGTCCCATTCGTTCTCTTCATTCATGATCTTTTCCATATGTTCCTTCCAAATTTTTGCCCGGTCTTCTTCAATAAAACCCAATCGTCCGTCTCCTCCTCTCAAGCACCTTCCTCCTTCCACATTCTTCCCTTCCTTTTTCATTCTTTTAAGGAAGTAGAAAACACTATTAGAATTATGATATAAATTATTCAACTCCTGATTAGCTTCCATTCTCATAGCTCTAGCAACAATTTTCCTTGTTTGATTTCTTACACGTTTGTATTGATTCTTATTTTCTTCTGATGGGAACCTGCACAGCTCTTTAAATGCCGCCATCAGTCATGAATGCAAATTACTGACTGGTAACCCCACCACTAACAAGGCGTACTGCTATCGGTGGGTACCAAGAGTCGCCTTTTACGGCATGCTGGGTGAGCAGCTTCACAATTCTAGTCCGCTGAAGCACGGGTATGGTCATATTGTCGGCGGTGTTGTTGCCCGGAAGAAATGGGAAACCGGGGACTCTGTGTAGCCTGATAGCAAAAGAGTAGAGAAAAGATAGTTTCTGCTTGAGAGAGAGGGAGATTGAAGGAAGGATGGAGAGGAAAATGAGGCTAGAGTCAAAAAGGAGAAGAATACAAATTTGGCGGACATGCTGGTGCTGCCGAAACCAACGAAAAGCTTGCAGACTTCAGCAGAAAAGCTTGAACAAACTAGTGCTGTTGAATAGGAAAGGCTTGCCTCAGCGCCACAAAGAGAGCAGTTGGCAAGAACGCCAGAGCCCCTTTGCCAAAAGGAAAAGGGAACAGCTCTCAGTTCAAATCACGATATCGTGAAATGCTAATGAAGTCAAAATGGGCAAGAACCGCATTTGACGAGAGAAAATACGGCCAGTGGAGAGCATGGAGTAAATGAAGTGAGATCCACGGTGAAGAAAGGTGGGTTCTAAGGAGGAGAGGAAAGGCAGGCAGAGAAACTCTCTCCAGGTAAAGAAGGAGAAAGCATGAGTGAGTGAGAGAGAAAACGTCTCTCCAAGGAGACTTGAATATTCTTGGTTTCACTTATAGTTTGTCAAGCCTGAAATCAGGAAGAAGGTTGAAAGACAAAGGTCTCATTTATAAGATGATTGAGCAAAATTAGTCAGGTTAAATCGTTCGAAGAGAGAATTGCCTCAGTAAGGAAGAGAAGTATCCGGTGATGCGGCAATTGGCAACTCCTTAAAAGCTTTCCAACGTGGTAACGTTGATGAAGCTAAAAAAAAACGAAAGTGTTCGGGTGAAGCATAAATGAGTACGAGCCGAAAAAAGCTTTGAACAGAAAGAAAGAGACTCCTTGGAGGAGGCTCCATGAAGAAGCAAAGATAAAGCGTAAGGTCTTGAGACATGGAAATAGCTTAGCCTTTAGCGAAGATACAAGTGTAGAAAACGAAAACGTGTGGTCAAAGGTTGACCCAAAAAAAGTTGGAGTAGAATTGAAGCCGAAAGGGAAGCTAAGCAAGTAGAGATGGGGTGAAAGATTAGCTTGATGGAATTAACCAAAAAGAAGGCCTTGTATTTGCTCGAATTGAGAGAAAGACATCGATGCTTAGATCAGCGCTTCAGTCAAATTAGGGATCTTTGTTTGGCCTTCACAGTAGTAAGTACCGATGAGAAGAAGGATATTCGGATATTGTTTTCGATTTGATGCTGAAGCATGTAAAGTATTTGATTTTGAAATTCCTTCCCTTCACAAAATGTACGCTGATACATGCGCGGACGTTGCATGAATTTGGATTTGGATGAAGAGAAGCAAAAGATAATTTTCAAAAAACAATGTTCGCAAAAAAGATCTTACAATTGTTCCAAAATTTTGAATTGTATCGATGGAATACAAAAACACTTTTTGGGATGAATGTTTCTTGTATTCATTTGGATATAAAGGTTTTAAACTCTTAAACTCTCCTTGAATTTCTTGATGTAAACCAGTAAAACTAACGTGTAAAGTGATTTTTATAATTTTGAATTCCAAGTATCTGCGATCCAAGCCTGTAGGTACCAAACAGTGGCACTAAGTATCTAATTTACATATAACATCTCTTACGAACCAAACTAGTGATCAAATAGCGATTGTATTGGCAGTTGAAAATAAATAAAACAAAGTTAGAAAATGCAATCATAAAAAAACAGCACGGAATAGATTTCAAAGACAATACTCTTTGGTGCGATTGGCTCAACTTGCAATAACACGGGCGTGCTGGTGCTCTATTATTGAAAGTTTAAGAAAGCAGGTAAGCTACCAAGCGTTCTACGTCATTTGGCAATAATTCTGTACCATCGGCATTTTGAAAACGGATTTAATAGTTTTTGGTAATGGTTAATATCAAAGTTATGTTTTCCTCACCATCCCTAGTAAGAAATTGAGCTATTATTGTACAAGACTCTTTAAAAAGCGCAATATGTGTACTTTTGGTAAAGATTTTTATAGAAATCGTCCTAATTAACTCTAGGCATGATTGCAAAAAGATCAGGGTTGGCCAGGAAGAGAGGTGCAACACACTGAAGCCCCCTTTTAGCCATATCACTTTGCCTTAACAGAGAGTGAAGATCTTTTTTTAAAGACACACAAAAACTATGTCCCAAATAGGCTAGGTTATCAGATTTTTTTTAGACCCCATCTCCTGTTTATGTGCTGATTGTGCGCTTGACATGCAGCCGTGACACATGATTTTTTTCAGAGTTAGGTCTGCATAATATGCTTTGATTTGTACTCCGCATCAGCAAAAATATTGATCCAACGAGGTCTGCACGCTACGTCACTGTTTCATCTTGATTTGAGGGTAATTCCTTTTCGAAAGCTGGATTCGCATTGGGCATCAGTGTTCTTTTCTTTACTGAATTTGTTCCTGGACGAAGTTTAATATTGCTTTGCCATTTCTTGTTGTTACGAAATGGCACCGATTTTGCATTTTGCTTTGCTTTTTTCTCGTTCTTTGGGTTTTCGAGCGTTTCTTCGTCGATGGTAACTTCACTCGAGCGTTGATTAGTGGAAAGCTTTGGTTCTTCGGAAGCCATACGCTGGCGCAATTGAGACACTTCCCTGGCTCTGCTATCTCTTTCAGTTTCGGCGTTTGCGAGTTCTTGCTTCACGCAGTACACTTCGTTAAACTGAAAAAGCAGCAAGGAAAGCATTACAATAACTTATCAACAATGGAACCTTTTCCATCACCCCTTAAATCACTCTGTCAGCATAGCGAGAAACAAAGTTAAGTGGGGTCGAAAATATGCTTTCCGGGCTTTTTGTCACTCAATTTTGGAAAATAATCTTTATTTTACCTAAAAATTTGGGAACCATGTCCTCTTTCCCCCTCTCCCCTCTCTAGCAACACCTGTGCTTATTTCTGCTCATGTGTAGCGAGTATATCACACATTTAAGTTGTTTTCAAAGGGGAGAAATTGATTGATTGATTGATTTGCGCGGCATACACCACAAGCAATCATATACATGGATACAACATTACTGTAAATGTAACGCAGTTTAAGATCGATTGTTTACACGCAGTATTGCTACAATATTAGGCTTAGTTGGGAGGCAAATTGGTCTACTAGTGTTGAAAAAGAAACTTTGGGCATTTGGTGCAGTGAAACATCAATGCTTTCAACCTGACTTCGTCGATTAGACTTGAACGAAAAAGTCTTGTAGAAAAAAAATGGGAGAAAAACGAACCACTCCAAAAAATGTTTAGTAGCCTATGGTAGATGGAACCATGTGCCTCACATGTTGTTTAAATTACGTACCCAAACAGCATCCATTGACTTTTGAAAAGCTTTTAAATTTTTTTGATACACGTGTGAAAGCTTCTCTGCCAGCTCTGAAGGGATCATCATTTCGGGTTCACTTGTTTGCCAGCTGGAAATTCCTGAAAGTTCCGCTTCGGAACGCTTCCTGTGCCCCGGTGATGATGATGGCAATCCGCTGTCCGGGCTTTCGTTGAAACTTTTAAAAGGTTTCACGTTGTTACTGCTAGAGCTTTGCCTAAAAAACAGCGCTATCAGACTAAAAACCCTTTAGGCCAACTGGAGTTTGGTTTTCGACACAAAAAATCTTGAACTTGCGTTTTCAAGTTTTTAGTTTTGCAAAAAAAAAATGCAAGTCAAAACTGTACACCAGCCATTGTTACATCTGGTTAAGATTAAAGCAAATTTCATGCGGTAAAGTAAAAGTAATATTTAGGAGAAAACAAACTTTAAAAGCATTCCTAAATACTCTATTGCTAAGCAAGGCTAGCAATAATAGCTTTGCAGCTAAAACAAATTAGAGGTAATAGCTTTTTTTGTTCAATTAACCACGCCAACGCTAAAGTGCGGTTTTATCAGGAAAGTCAACTGACAAAAATCTAAGACCATGCTAAGGTTTGAAAAGGTGTAGACTGTGTCTTCAATAAAACGCTTTTCTGCAACTGTCTTACTTGGTTGCCGTGTTTGTAGCAGAAATATACTTTGCTCAAACCTTCCAAGCGGATCTAAAAACAAGTCCTATCTGCTTTTACGGCTGTTGCACTGTAGAAGTTTTTTCAAAAATAGAGAATCAGATGAAATATCAATCGTTAAACATGTATTTACCCTGTAGTTCTCGTTGCAGCAGACGTGCTTTTAAAGTTAAAGTGAACATTTGACGGCGAGTTCAAGAACTTCACGTTTTCACTCGAATTGCTACTAGGGAAATAACGATAATGTTTTCGACTGTAAAAGTTTTGCGACATTTTTCTTCTTGCTAAAGCTTTTTCACGTTTTGCTTGCTGTACGATCAAATTCTAAAATAAGAAACACTGTAATGCCAAACAACTGCAGGCAAAACAAAACTGTAATCTTAAATTTGCTATGATGAGCCAGGTGGGGGCGGGGGGTGAAAGGGGCCCTGTCTCCAATTATTTCAAAGTGAAAGTGTAAAAATCTTTTGTCAAAACTCATTTTAAAACTGAATGAGGACTTAAATACCGCATACAAATAGAGTGACCTCAAATTTAAAGTGAAAGTTGTATCCCGCATTTTTTTTTTTTTGGTCAGATGAATTCGTAGGAGCGTTGACAACATATGGAAAACTGAAAATAGCAGTTAACGCCTTCCTAAGTTTTCAGCCTAAACCAGAGCATTCTAAGAAACAAAACTAAAATTTTATGTAAAACTTTTGAAGCACAATTTTCCCTATACCTCTGCACAAAAAGCATAAATATGCAATTTAAGAACATCTTCGACTCTGAAAGTGAAACTAAAGTATTCCAATTTGCTTTGATTTTTTTGAAATTTTGGTTTTAACTTTTTACAGTTTCCTCAAAATTAAATCTTAATCTTGTTTAGGCAATATATTTAACAGTTTAATGCTTTAATCCTTTACACAATAATGAGCCTTACCATTACTCTAGGATACTCTGAAAGGGTGTCGTGAACATCTTTTGCTGTTAGAACATAAAGCTCACTGTATCCACAGGAAACAACATCACACGTGCGACGATGGTTATTTCTCAAATTAAAAATATTCATTTCACCAAATATGTCCCCTTCTTTTGCTCCGGTAACCTGTCCATCTCTTTCCCTGTACAAGTTATATAGCAACTAGAAAGCAACTTCATAAGCCTGGAAATAGTTTAATCGTAAGTTCGCGCGTAGTAAGGTAGGTAAAACATTGCTCTTTCTCGATAAGTTTGCCACACGGCTCACTTCTTCCTGGATGCTCATTAGTGGGGATCCATTGCAACAGCTGATGACGACTGCCCGTAAAAGTGGGATTTTTAAACTGTTTTCTCAATAACACTGCCACTATGGTAAAGAATTCACTACAGTGGTACTCAATCAGTAGGCAGCATAAATTCGGTTTGGATACGGCTCCAATTTAAACAATTTTGAAGAGTGGTTCCAAATTTGGAAAAAATAAGCATCCTCCCGAAAAATGGTCTTTGCCTTCGATTTGGATTAAAAACATGAAAATTTAGAATTTGAAAAAGCCAACATTCAAAAAAAACTCTTTGACCTCGATTTGGATTGGAAATGTAAGAAGTATGCCACGAAATATGTTGTTGATCAAAATGATTCGCGAATAAAAAAAGATTTAGAACAACTGTCCTACGATCATGGCTTCCCACAAAAAACATAAGCTAATATTTTGTAGTTTGCTCAAAGCTACACTTTATATTCTTTTTGTGGACTGTTGTGCTGTTGTGCGCTAAATGTAAACACCCGCTTTGGTAAATGCTCGCCAAATAAAAAAAACCACAAGCAAATTTCGCCTGCATTGTTCTGGCACTATCATAGTAACAAAGCCCAATTCAGTACCGCACAATTGCATTTGGAAAAGCCTTCTACAAGCATTTTGAAATTACCTTATAATTTGTAGGAGCCCTTCACCAACAATAAACATCTCCGTTCCCGCGTCTCCGCTTTTATAAACGAACTGTCCTGGAAGGAAAGTTCGTCGTTTCAGTTTTGAAACAAGACTCTTCAAGATGCTAGAGTCGCAACGAGACAACTCAGGCAACTGCAAAAAACAATGAAAAGGATTTTTATTGTGCTTTTATCTTCCAGATTCCCAGGACAGCAGCATTGGCAAAAAGTATAGGACAATTTATTGTTCAAACCTACATCGGAGTTTCTAAGTTTAAACACGGCGCTTGAATTTCATGGTAAACTTTTATTAATTTGCGACTTGTTAGATTTTACAAAACAGAGGAAATCATCGTCAGGAGTTTTTTCTATTTGCGCAATAACGCGGTGATCGTGAGATTTGAATACATGATCAATCGATCAATCATCCGGTCATTGTAGCCAAATCTACCGATAGCGTGGCCAATAACAGCGTAATAAGAGCAAATTGCATGAATTTACTGAAAGCCGTTAAAAAGAACATCGAAGCAATTATTTCAACTGTTACTTTATTTGTAGTTCTGCACTTTTAACTAACGGGAACATCCGAAAGCATTGCTAAAGTTTTCAGTTAATTTTTTGATGCAGTCTGCATTGTTTTCAGATGATCAAATTAGCCTGAATAATTACAAAACATCAAATAATATGATAGTTGAATACTCGTATTGACCTTATTGTCATTGTTAATTGAACTGTCATTGGAAAAATTGTATTTGTGTGCTAGCTCAAGCAGTTGAAGCTTTTAAAAATCTAAAACTTTTTGTTTTTGTGGAAACGCCCTTATAGACATCAGAATTCTTCCCAACCCATTCGGCACCTAAATTCTTCCTCACTTTTTAGATTAATTTGATTTTATTGGATTCGTGTACAGTAAGCCAACAAATGAATATCGCATGATTTCCTACCTGCTTCAAAGCATTGTAGTTTCCTTGATAAGCAATTTCTTCTTTGATCGCTATCGGCAAATGTCGCAGCAATTTATCCTCGTCCAAATGACTGAATTCTGATCTGTTTCGTATTGCACAAACAATTAAAACATTATTTCAATTGATTACGTTATTACAAAGATTTAAAGCAGGATTTCTCAACCGGAGGCAAAATTACCCCTTGGGGGTAAATTTGACCTGCCTTGGGGGTAAACTTTGCTAGCAAAAATTCACACTTTTACCTACTACAATAGGCATTTGTAGAAATGAGAGCATAGAAAAAATCGGGGGGTAAATTTTACTTTTGAAATTTGCCAAGGAGTAAATCAGGAAATAAAGGTAGAGAACCCCTGATTTAAAGCAATCTACTGATTCATGAAATAAAATTTCAACTACGCGTTTAAGTTTAAAAGTAGTTCTTACTTTGTCCAAGTGTAATCGTAGAACTGTTCCACTCGGCGTCGAAGCTCTTTCGGCAGTTTTCTTCTTTTCATATATTTCCTGGCTGTCTCCATGGACCGTTCAAACTCGAACTTTTCCGAATGCTTTCCGAGCAAAATTGTGGTGACGTATCCTAGAAAGCAACTTTATATTAGCCAAGATTTGTTTAAAAGAAAAGACCCTTCTTGGTAGTGCTGAGTTAACGGAGAGGGCGTTTGGTGTACTCGCATCAAGGGCTTTGATATCAAAACGAATGGGGAGAAAAAAACGCGGATACTTGAAAAAAATTTTGAATACATTCCGCAGTTTAGAGAGGAATCACACCATTGGTCACTTTTGTTACTGTGTGACAAGTTAAAGGTTTACCGCGTTATGACTGATATTTAAAACTAGACTCTTTTCAAGTAAAGGTACCTTCGGACCCTACAAGACTTAATCCATCTCCGCTTGTAGAACTCCTTAGACTAGTTAGCAAAATATAACGTTTCAAAAAGTTTGTGACAATTTTCAGTGGAACGTGTCTAACTTCTTTACCTATTAAACCATGAGGTTAATTTAAAGCTTCACCCATAACGCAACGCATAGATACACAATCTCAGAAACATTGTGTCTTTATTACATTTCAAACAAGGGCGTAAATATTGCGTGTGGCTTGAACCAGGCAAGTCATCAAAATTTATCAAAACTTTTGCAATTTGCACCGTTGAAGTGGCAGCCACTACAACTACTCCCTTCTATATCCAAATAAGACAGTATTCAATATGTGGAGTTCCCAATACAAACAGATTAAGGCATGGCGTGGCAGACAAGGCAGAATGATTACATAGCGTGTTGAATTACTGGATTAAAGTAATAGCTAAAAATATTTTATTTAATCTGAATTGAATTTCTGTAAGTGTTGTTGAAATCAACTGAAAAGTCATCTTGTTGTTGAACCAAGTTGGATTGCAACCACAACTATCCAGGAATTACTTCTAATAACCAAATTCCAAAAATTCTAATAACCATTTCATTATCATATCTTGGGCCAACCCCACACCTTTTCTCGGGCAAGATTTTCACTTATAACTTCACCCTCCTACACCATTCCTCAGCTTACTTCAAAACTAGGCCTGGCGTAGTCATCTATTTCATTCTCACTCTAACCGGCGTTGTAGTGCAGAGGTTAGAGGATATGCTTCGCAGACGTGGGTTTATTTCCGAGTCGAGTCATACCAAAAGACTTTAAAAAATGGCAATTAAAACTTTTCAGGTTCGCGCTCGGCACAAAAGAGAAAGAGAGGAAAAAACTAAGAAGTTAACTGGCTGTGTTTTTCGGAAAGGCACTCAACAAGACACCTCCATCTTTATACGACAGACAAGTTGCTGGGCCGCGCAGTTTACTCGTCATGATGGCGTAGTATGACAAAAGAATGCTCACAGAGCATGAGCGCATATACAAAAAGAGGCACTCTCTTTTCTCCCTACATGAAAGCAAATCCAAGTAACAGGCTTATGGCTGAATGCTTTTTTGTTCCTACTTACCAATTATGTAAGCCATTAGCACGATTCCAAGTATGTTTAAGTAAATTGTGAAGACATATCTAAACAATGTAACAATAATAGTGTAAGGTGCTTATATTTAGCATCATTTGCGGTTTAACTTACTGCTGTATTCTATTCAAGATTGGGATCCCGGAAAATCTTGATCCCGAAATCCCCTTTTCAACACGATCTATCGCGAAAATCATCTCTTGAAAAGACCGAAAATTTGATATCTTGAGGAGAAGAATGCAGCAAAAACTAACGCTTGAAATCTTGCTTTTTATTCGCCCTCCTCTTTTTTCAAACAAAATTTGGGTACTCGACATTATCTATTGCGGGACTACTTTATTGCTTTATTCAGTCATTTTAAAGTGTGACAGCGGATTGTGCAAATATTGCTGTAATAGCACATTCTGGAATAGGATTCCATAAATTATGTGCCGAGATACAATGGAACGTAATGAAAGAAGTCCTAAATGAACCAAAGTTTAGTTATTTTCGTTTTGCTATGCTTTTTTTTGCGTTTCCTTGTGTTTTAAGAGTTCGTGTGCAGCGGCTAAGCCTGGATTTTTCACAAAGACTAAAACTCAAAAACGTTTGAAAGTCACAACCGCAGAACGTCTTACGTTTTATTTCAACCAAACTTACTGCCAGTCTGCTTCAGGAACAACTCGATTTCCGATCAAACTTAGTTGTTGTATTGACCAGTAAAAAGAATGCGTGTATTTCCGCGTTAAAGCGGCATATTCCGGATAGAATGATGGGTTAGGATACGCCCAACTTGAAAGCATTTCACCTGCAGAAAATTTCCGTTATGCAGACCCTAAAAATTATCTCAAAAAATCACAACCGCCAAGGTACGACAGCAGCTGTACAAATGTAAACACGTGACTGCTGCAATAAGCCAGTATAGTATTCATACATAAAAACAGACAACCGCTGCTCTCAAAAGAAAAAAGAGAGAAAAGGGACCTGCACCAACGGAAAAAAAATTTCCTAAAATTGTCTTGGTCGCGCAAATTTCTAGAAAGTAATTTTCTATATATGTCGGATTCAAATGCTTCCACCTATAAGCGGTGGCCATCAGGGGTTTGTCCCAGGTGAAGCCGATTTCTATCAAAATGAAGAGTGACTTCTTTGAGGTCGCCCTGGGTGTCCTGGAATCTGGTTACGCCTCTGCTCCTCTTTCACCCACAAACGTCTGTTCTAACGTTTCTAAAATGGTCAAGAAGATTGACAGATATTCTACGTTTTCATAGCAATGTTTAAAACCCCCCTTTCCCTAAACGCAAAGGTCTCAAATTACCAATACCGTCCTTGAAAAGAATCTAAAATTAAACCGAGCCCGGGGCGCCACCAAGATTTTTGCTTTAGGGGGAAAGAAATCAACTGAAATCATATTGTTTCTTTGCGCAAGGTTGCAAGGTGTGGGGTTCAAGGCTCCTGATTGCACGATTGTTCGTTACCAAAGTTTTTGCTAGCATCCTTATAACTTGGAAGTTTTAATTTAGAATAGTGGGTTACATTGAAATGATTATTACCGTATCCATTTGCAAGACAGGCGGAATAATATATGCAAGCTGTATAGTGTAAAAGAAGAACGACAGTATGCAGTAGACTGGTCAATCTCAGCGCATTCGGCCACCATGTCTTAATTTCAACCATTCGGTAAAATGAGTGCTGCAAACAGAAAGCGTTATAAAACTATGAAAAATATCTTCTACAAAAACTTAAATCAAATTAGTCCAGTCGCTTTTCTCTTTGAGTCAAGCCGTGTTAAAAGTATTTTATGGCAACTTTCCTTGCTTGAGTGCAATCATTGTGGCAAGAATCCGTTGTTTTCACAGTATGCCGATGAGAATCCAGAAAAAAGCGGGCTCTCTACAGTGTCCAAAGCAGCATGCACCAAATGGGAGAAATGGCCTCTCGACAAGACACGAATGTGGTTCAACAATGCCTGCCCTACATTTGAGCCAATGATCAGCATCAACTTCATAAGACGACGACGATTAAGCTCTTGTAAGCCTGAGAAAGTGGGCATTGCATACTAAGCGCACTAAATCAAGACATTTTCCCATTGGCCACAAACCAATTATATTTATTGACTCGAAAGCTGATTGGTTGGCTTAACTCAAGATTGCATTTATAGTAATTTGCAAAAGTATCGGAACACCCCTGCAGAAGTGGCAATCTTGCACTTCTTGACTGTACTGTATTGCATCATGTTTAGATCGGTGTTGCATTATGTTTTTCTTATAACAAGTCCAATGCCTTACTGTAATTTCTGCTTAAAGTTAAATTTGGTGTGATTTCAGTGGTTGCTTGTCTTTGAGCGTTTTTGCCAATATTCATCCGCTTGAAAACGGGGAGTATTTGGTGCTTCAGCACTGCGGTTGCGTAAGTGACTAAAACCCGGTTGAAAAAGAGTGGTTCAATTTCCCTTGTCGAGCCATACCAAAAGACTTTAAAAAATGGTATCCACAGCTTCCCTGTTTGGCGCTCGGCATTTATGGGAGGTTGTGGAGAACAAGCCGGCAAGTTTGCTTGTTGTGTCCTTGGGCAAGGCACTTAACGAGACGCCTCCGCCTTTATGTGGAAGACAGGTGGCCCAGACACCCCGGAAATGGCAGCTCCCAAGCAAGTGCAGACGTCCCATTCAAAATATAACGATACAATTCGTTTTCTTGTGAATGGAAGATAAATATGGCAAATAAAAAAAAGTGCACTCCAAGTGGGCAACAAGTCACTTTTGTCACGACAGCACTTTACGTTGTAGCTGTAAGCGTTATTACTTGTAAATCAGTGCTCAATGTCTAGGTTGTTGTTGCTAAGTTGCTTTTCTGCACTCGAGCTGGATCACGTCACTTCTTTTCACGTGACAGCTGCGCAGATTTGAATGGACGGAACCGATGCTGCAACAGTACTGAACGGAAGTAGAAAGTGATCAGATTGTTGTACTCCAAATAACTGGATTGTCTCAGTACCAAATATCTAAACAACTTGGTGCCACGAAGTCATCAGTTCAAAAATTGATCGAAAAAATTAACTGGGAAGGTGTTCATGTCAATCGAGGAAAAGCAATAGCCCTCGCAAAGTAACAGCACAAGATAGCAATACCATGAAAAGGAGAGCTGTTGAGGAAAATGGTGCTGATAGTAGCATTGGTACATTTTGTGAGAAGACTCGCGCGAATGTGTTTTGCAGAAATTTGTGGAAGATTGCGCTGCATTGCAAGGCTAGCACCAATATGTTTCAATACCAGGAAAAATTGCCAGGTTCCTGATTTTGCAGGGATGGTTCGATACTCATGCTAATGACAACAAAAAGTTGGGACAGAAGTAGAGATAAACGATTTACAAAAAGGTAAGAAACCAGATTGGGAAAATGGTGTTCTCCAAAAGTGAGAATCTCACCCTTTTTATGTATGAGGAAGCTGAGCACCATTGGGCCTAGCATCTATAGTAGTCTAAAGCCTAGCTCAAACGCTGTAAACTATCAAAAGTGTTAGTTTTATTCAATTCATTCGAGCGCAACATTCTCTCAGAATGTCGTCTTGATTCAAGACACGCCATTACTTACAGCTCTGTAAATTCTCGCCAGTCGATTTAATCTCAGATAGGTGTTCACAGTGCTTATGAAGAAAAGATCAGTAGGAAACACCGAGATGACATCCAGTATAATTGTCCATTCTCTTAAATGACGACGGAAACAAGACGTAGAATCCTTTACGTATAATCCATGCTTGAGATATCGAGTTCGAAACTTGACAAAAATGTCAATCACATAAATCACGTCGCATATTGCATCAGCGGCGAACCATGCGCCCCGCCATGGTGTTTGGATGTCTGAAACATTAAACGGAGTGAGTAAATCCTTTAACCAGGGTCTTTCTGCACATGCGCAAATAGTTGGTCAAAGGTCAAACTGCCATGAAGGAGGTAGGGTATTGAAATACATTCGAAGTAGCTTAAAATATGCTCAATAGCTTGAGCAAAGTTAGAAGGTTGAGTTTTGCTTCAGCGTTCGGAAAACCTACTTCGCATGACAAGGATTATGTAAGACCATACAGTAAGCCATGTGCAAGATTAATGTTTTTATGTAGATCTTTGACACCCTTATTTACCCAAGAGTAAAAATACTCGTCAATTATTGGCAAGATAGCGGCATGGTCAGGCAAACTGATTTTTTGTAACAGGAACTAAATTGACAAGGGGTCTGAAGACATGCATTTGAAAAAATATGTAGCCTACTAGCTAGTGTAGGCTGACCATATCCTATTGTAAAAAATGGGGTCTTGTATCTTTTAAAATTTATAAAATCGCTAAATTCAAACTATTCGCTCAATAGTTTGCGGTGCGCATATTATTTACTTTGTCATCAAATGTACACCAGCCGGAGATTGTCATTAAGAAATAATAGCCTAACCGTTTAAGTTATAAATTTATTAATTTAATGTTGTGTGAGCCATTGTGTAGCTCGTACGAGCATTAAATGGAAATAAGTACAATACCGGGAACTTTACACTTGAACAAGACAAATCTTTGATCGCAATTTCTTTGTTACGTTACCGCAGAATTACCAAACACGAAAAGCGAAAAAGAAATTTGAAGTAGATCTGTTGATGGCGAGAGATAAGGAGTAGGGCAATTAACTGATTGCAAAGAAAAATCGCAACTTATCAGCGAAAAAGATGATTCTATATTTTGATCATAATGACAATTTTTAGCTAAAAAATGGGGCAATATTAAGATATATATTAAAACGACAGAACAAAAAAAAAACAGTCGACAAGTACACATAATGGAACTATCCGGTTCAAAACGCTACGTCTGTTCAGCCTAAGCTATTGTCTACTTTTTTGTTTAATTAGGACTAGGCCTAATGCAAACTGTTCTTTCTCTGTGTCACTGATTGCTGAAAGTAAAAATCGTTGATGTAGGGTTAGGGATTGCAATCTATCTGGGATCAAATTGAAGTAGTTCATGGGCAAGAAATTCTTAATCCGAGGTCCGATGCGAGTGCTGACTTCAAGACAGAGGCATTTTAAACCAAATGTAACCTTTAAACACGTTCTTGAATTTAAATTTATCACTGCAGAGTCGTTGAAAAAAAGCAATCACCTTCTACAAAGCCTGCTCTTAATGGAATCACCCAAGCGTTGTATATGATAACAAGTGTGATGAACAATAACCATAAATACATAAACGTAGAGCCAGGCAGGTATGTTCTTCGCCATAATTGCAGGCATTTTTTCTTCAACGCGTAACTCCTGCTTGGACTGGAATGCAACTCCACACGAGATCCAACTCGACTTTCTTCGTCGGAAAGGTCTAAAATAATTGGCAAGATGTCATTTTACAAGTCCACCTTGTTCTTCTATTTTTGCAGCAACTTGAATTATTCTACATGTATAGAATGGTATTGTCGACGATAAGCCATTTTGCAGCGGGTAAATTCATCCATTATCTCATGTTTGATGAGTTAAATGAGCTCTTATAAAATATGTTTAAAGAACAAAGTAGGCCTTAATTGCAAAGGGCTTAATTGGATAAGGCATGAGTTAATGAAGTTTAATGCTCTCCTCCCCCTACTTTTTTTACAGGTACTCTTGCACATGCGGCTCAAGTAGATTGTTTGCTATTCCAAGTTGACTAAATCGTTATAATCTGCAGGAAATTAATAGCATATCTTTCCAGACTTTTTGATAAATCCAATTAAAATAATGCAAGAGGCCAGCGATGCACTTAGCAAACTTGACAGACCATCCACTACAGTGGACCTGGTATTTGGTCCCACAAGTGTGACGGTCTAAGCTATGCTTTATTAAAAGCCTCTAGCTTCTTATTGGTCACCAACTGCACTGAAGAGACCTGATAGGTCGAAACAGTGTCACTGTCTCCAATTAAAATAGCTTATGAATATGTTAATGTTTGTTACAGGACAATTATCGTTGAGATCAGAATGCTGCATTTGTTTTATTATATGAAGCAATTTAATTGATGGCGTCTTAATAAAAACGTAGCAAACAGATTTCAACTAGGTTAAACTAGTTCCCTGTGCTACTCTCGTAAATATGCTTTTATTGACAAACGATTGATAACTTTATAGCAACAAATTGATAAATTTTAACTAACCTGACGAGGATGCATCAGTCCTTTCTTCATTTTGATCGGTTTCTATCGTTATCGGTATTGGTTTACCGGCGGAGTTAACGGAATAAATTTTCGATTCAAACAGCGAATAATCCACTGACTTATCCTCAGTGTTGGGATTAAATCCGGACAAAGAATGATTGAAAATTTGAGACGACTGCATTTCATTGTCGGCCGCTTTTGAGATGTTTGGGTTGATCGTTTGCAGTAAGATCTCTTCATTGTTCTCCGTTGAAACTTGATTACTACGTGAATTTGAACACGTAGTTGTCCTTGCTGGATCAAAAAAGTCCGGTCCGTTTTCAGGGGTCACCCGCGGATTGTTCAAGCTTATTTTTCTCCTCTTAAAAATCCCTTGAACAGCAACTGCCAGTTTTGAAAATGTTCCGGTGATCACGTTTCCGAAATTTGCCGAACTTTCGTTTTCATTGCGAATTTCGTTTGAACTTTTCTCAACGTAGGCTTGTTTTACTTCAAAATTTGGTAATGGCGTGGATTTTTCTACTGCTTCTGGAATGTAAATAACTTCGGGCTCAATTGTGTTTTCTAGCCGACTAGTAGACGCTTTTTGCCCGTCATTTATGACTTCACTTTCAAATGCTAAAGGCGGATGCTGGTCTGCTTTGGCGCTATCTTCGCTAGCAGTCGCCATTTTGAACTCTTACCATTATGTCATTAAAAAAAATCCTAATCAAAGAAATATTAACTTTCATATAAGCTGTGTCTGCAGAAAAATTCAAGGACTTGTTATGCAAACTTAAATAGCTTAAAGACAATTTTAGATAGATATTTATTTTACAACAAAGCCTTTTTTCGAGGATACAAAACAATTAAGAGAAATATTGAAAATTGTCACAAAGGTGTGGTAACTTCGATAAAAATTTTGGATTATTAAATCAAGTTGCTTTATTTGTTTTTATAAAAATACGAAATGGAAGTGTCCTAATTATGGTCAAACTTTTTTTAGAATATCTACGCTAATGAGTGAGGCGAATAATAAACAAAAGGTGTTTTGCGGTAAACACCCAACAAAAAACCTGGATCTACAGAGGCTATTGCCGGTTTTGGTTTTTATACATGTAGTGACGAGGAGTTTATTATTTTCCTCCTCGGAAAGAAGGTACTGTGTAAATCGGAAGCTCTATACCAAGACTACAAACCTGTTTTGCAGTAAACATAAACTGATTGGGGTTTAGAAAAACTATAGCCAATTATGAACAGGCCATAATTACGGACACCTAGCCTTTTCGCTTTTTTGTTTTTTTTTTGCATTATCTTCATGAAAGCTAATGTTTTTGACTAAATTTTTTTTATGGGTGACTCTTAATGTTATGTGGTTTGGATGCCATGGAACCTTGTTTATTGTAGTAGCCAATTTCTTTCGTCAATTCTGTCGGAAACTATTACTTCTATTTCCTGCCAACTTTTCATCAATTCATGTTTGACCTAATTTTTTATCTATATATTTTTTACTGATAAAATTTCTTTACTTATCTATTAATAACAAGATTGGTTTGCTAATTGTTGAAACGACGAACTCACTAATTAGAACACCAAAATGACGTCAGCTTTCTCAGTCGTCACTATAGAAATGAAACAATTTTACTTCAACCTTGCGGTTGCTATCTTCTTTATTGTTACTCGTCGTGTAACGCTTACGTAACGTCACCAACTCTGAGGAAGGAGACAAAGAACTGTAAGGATACTACGGGTCAAGTGCCGACATAGTGGATTAGGATGGGAAACTGATGAAAACATCGATATCAGGATCCAACTGTTTTAAGATTTTAACAAGAAAATTGAAGTTCCACGACATGTTCGGTAAAGTATAAATTGTTTAAAGGAATGTATTCAGGGTTCGAATCTTTTTTGGGAAGCCTTGCCCTGCCGAATAACAACCATGCCCGCATGTGATAGAGTCAAAATTTACCGAAAGTGAGCCAAGCTCTTTTTTTTGAAAATATAGTTCCAAATTATGTTGACGTAGTTCTTCTATTTCCTTTATTGCTTCATTATTTAATGGAAAGAAAAACGATATATTCCAGCCATCCCTCTCGGTATCAATGAATTTCACCTTCGTTACGTTATACTTACTTGATCGTGAGAATTCATAAAATCTTTGGGATATAACACATGTAATATTGTCTTGGTTATTCAAAGCATGAAAAGAATCTATTCTGAAGGCTTATTTAAAAGGCAATATTTAATTATGTCAGATTAGCCCGAAGGCTTCCTCCTAGCAATGGCAACCAAAAAAATTGTCTGAAGGAAGAATTTTTCTAGAAATGTTTGATTCTTCAAAAAAGTGCTTAATCAAAATTATGATATTTAGTGAAAGATTTTGTGTATTTTTGTGTACATTTTGCACTTTCATGTAAATGACATCGCTTTTGCCGAGCAGTCAACCCGTCGCGGTGGCTCAGTCTAACTGAAAACTAGCAAACAGAGCATGAGCGCTCACGCAGTGTATGTACATCTTCCTGCATAATGCTCAGAACAAATAGCCCGAACGACGAAGAAGAAGACATCGCTTGGACTGCAATTGTAATTTGGCTTTATTGGCAGAAAGTTAGTAACGAAAAATATTGCGAAGCAAAAATTAAAGAAAAGTGGTAAAATAAGTGCTGGTTGACCTCTATCTAAAAATGTTTACTGTTCTGCTAAAAACCAGTTTAAATATGAAAATCGGTTTGAAAACATTTAGGGGTCATGGTTTCTGTGTCTTTTCTGGTCAGGCCCGATAAGACTAACCAGAAGAGAGCTTTGTACTTAGCAACTAGTTCACATTGGTAACAAACAATAAGGCTTTAAACCAATCGTTCTCAACCGGTGGGCCATGGGCCACAGCAAGTAAGTTGGGTGGGCCACGCCTTCTAACATTAATTTCAACTAATAAGAAAAACATCACTGAAATTGAAAAAATATAACGCAACTGGGTCATATAACTCTGTGTATTTTAAAAATGGGTCACCTGCCTAAAAAGGTTGAGAAATACTGGTGTATATAAACAGTTAGTAACGGAATTTTATGATAGCAAATAGCAGATTGTGACATAATCCTGTTTGCTGGAGAGGTAAAGACCTTTTTTTTGGAGGTCAACTTCACTGCTATGCTATAAACAACGGAGGAATAGAAAGTTCTTCTTGCGTTATAAATTTTTTGTCTGATGTATTTCTAAGGCTTATGCTAGTGACATTTTAAATATTACATTGTAGGTTTTTTTAAGTAGGCCGCTAAAGTTTGAGGTTTTCTGAAGTGGGCGCGGCACGAAAAAGGTTGGAAAACTCTACTTTAAATCCAAAGATCACGTTGAGTCTTGTTGATTTTGTTTTTGGTTAAAACAAAGCTATGCACAAAGACATCACAACCGAGCGCTGGAAAAGATGTAACCTCCGGTAGGTGAGTCACCTGGCACTGAAGAACCGTGATTTCTTGTGGCACGCAGCGTGCCAGGACAGAGAAAAGTGCGCGATGACATTGTTGTAAAGTGATCTGATGACGACAAAGTGTCTGGTGTCATTCGCTCGTGCTTAAAGTAAACGAACAAGAACTTACTTTTGTTACAATTTTATTGTTATTGTTTAACCCATCGACTACAACATTTGGTTTTGTGTCTTAAACAAACGGACAAGTGATTGTGAGTAAAAAAGAGATCAGATGTCACTGTAAGCGTTTCTCGTAAGCAATATTGCACATCCTCACAAAGACTACCTTCGCAACGAAAATAGGATTCTAAAATAATCAATACGAATTGAAACAGTTGATCCTCAATCACCAACAGACTTTGAAACAGTGGAATGTTTATTGTAATTAATTGCTGCGACCACATAAAAACTTGGCTCTTATTCATCAACTCTGGACTGACATAAATAACCAACAGAGAATTGTTTGGTTGCGTTAATCCAAGACCCGCTAAAAATTTGCTTGCGGCGAAAGAGTGAGGGGAAAAAAGGAGATTTAATACACAGGCAAACACATGGTCCTCTGCCAAAAAAGAAGTTTTTACGCCGTTTGGAGAAAGGGTTTCTTTTAATTGTGTTTTTTGGTAAGAAACGAAGGTATAATTATTTTTGGTGTTGATACCCATATAAAAGATTTGCGGTGAACTTGCTGTTCGTAAACTTTTTTGCATTTATGTAGATTTCCGGGCTTTAACGTTTACAGACAACACAGTCAACTGTTTGCAGTGGAACCAAAATTAGGGTAACGTTTACAGGGATGTTCCCAGCGGAGTTGGGAAAGAGTCGCGTTTCTTCAAATTTTGAATTTATTACTTTGTCAGCAGTAATTACTAATGTCATCATCATCAACGTCATCACCAGCAAAAAGTCGATCTCGCCCAATCTAACGTGCTTGAACTTTTACTTGCTGCAATGAGGATGGTAAGTCACTGACTGCGCGAAGGCGCAAATTCCTATTCATAATAATTTTTGTCCGATTAGCCTATGACTCGACTAAGAATTGAACTCGACGTATCGACAGTGGAAGCGACTCATGAAACCCATGTTAAAGTGATTCCTTGCCATCGAGTCGTAATGAGAAAATTTCGGGGCGTAGACATTAGAATATTGTAGCATAAAAGGCACGCGCTTGGATGACATGGCGGTCGCATACTGCGCCCATTTAACGTGGCCTGTAGCCGGGTGGAATACGACGAGACAGTGGTTTTTCTCGCTTTCTCACGAGTATATATTGTTTGGCACGAAAGGCAATACCAAAGCACAGGGTCATGTTACCAAATGCCAACGTATAAATGCCCACGCTGAGCCGTAGAGAAATTTGAAACATTTCTCGGAAGCTTACGGGATTCAGTTAAGCACCTTCATTTTGGTCTTACTTGCCCGGTTAAAAAACAAGTTCTCTTACGATACCTTGCGGTTACAAAAAACTTTCTCTCTCTCCCTCCATTATCTTTAACGCTTTATTTACCAATAGCGCCCCGAAACATTACCGCTAGATATCACATGTGATCAACTAATGGTCTTGTGGATTTTACCTCTGTGAGAAAATCGACAACATTGACCTCACTTTTTAAATGAAGATTACTTTCCCAAGCAGGGGCGGCTTGTGTATGGTACTGTGGAACTGCAGCACCCCCAGTCCCCACTCCATCTTATCGATGACATTCGATATAAATAATTAATCTTTTTTTCTTTTTTTTCCTTATACTTGTAGTTACATTATATAATACATAAGGTTAATCTCAACAACCATCCTAAGTTTATGAAAAAATATAAAAATTTTTTTGCTTCAAAGCTCCTGTGATGTGATGTTTGAAATTAGCAATAGATTGCAATGCAGCTGTAGAAAGAGAACTGTCGCTGATGCAGTACTGAGCCTTAAGTGCTGGTGTAATAAGGGTTTCTTTTTGACGGACAACTGGCCAGCTGTGTGTGTGTGTGTGTGTGTGTGTGTGTGTGTGTGTGTGTGTGTGTGTGTGTGTGTGTGTGTGTGTGTGTGTGTGTGTGTGTGTGTGTGTGTGTGTGTGTGTGTGTGTGTGTGTGTGTGTGTGTGTGTGTGTGTGTGTGTGTGTGTGTGTGTGTGTGTGTGTGTGTGTGTGTGTGTGTGTGTGTGTGTGTGTGTGTGTGTGTGTGTGTGTGTGTGTGTGTGTGTGTGTGTGTGTGTGTGTGTGTGTGTGTGTGTGTGAGAGAGAGAGAGAGAGAGTAAAGCTGATAGATAGTGACAAAAATTAGGCCTATAGGGTGATTTTCTGAAGCAGCCCCCCCATTAATTTTAGCTACGAGCCGCCCCTGTTCCCAAGAGTATCACCTCGAGCCCCCATCCCCCTCAGGTTGCCACGGAGATCAACCATGGACGATGCATCTTAATCGGAATTTGCCATAATGGGTATTGGGCTGTATCAAAAAAGATGTTCGCGTGATAGTCAGTTTATATCCTTGCAAGTACTACAATGTTGATAAATATTTATTTTTGTTTTGTTATTCATAAGGAGCGTCGTACTTGAGGTGATAGCTGATGTTTCACAACTGAACTTGAGCATGAAGTGTAACGCCACAATATCAAAAAATATCTCGCTAACGTTGTTGTAATAGTTGTCACCCGACTTCTTCTTTAGAAAGGGGCCAAGGCAGAAGACCATGAAGCCCCAAAAGTCAGGAAACTTTCCAAAGCCTGGATCAAGGTTTGTAAATAGATAAAGAATTGCTAAGGTGCGAGTGGCGTGAAGAATCTGTAGCAGAAAGAAATGCGATGAGAAGTATACGAAGTCGGATGGTTACAGGCACTGCCATAAATGATTTTTCATTCCGTCGATTCCAGACAAACAACAATTTAAGCGAAAGACGTATCCGTTACAGCAAAGAGGAGAGAGGACTTAGCGAATATAAAGAGGAAGCACAAGTACTGTACAAGATACTAGAGGGGTTTGTGTGTCGAAGAAATTTGATGAGACAGTACGCCTCCAATCCGAAAAAAGAAATGAGTAAACCGAGAGTTAATCAAATCAACAGCCATTTTAACGTTGGTGGTGCGATTCCCGAGTCAGTTGGGCGCGGCCAAAGCTACTGTTGGCCCTCCCGAGGATAGAAAATGCTCTGAGCACTCCCAACACCATTTGTTTACCGACGTAAGCAAGAGAATTAAATCAGGTAGAGTGTATTTATATAACGATTGTATGAAAGTGTTCAAGCTTTGCAGTAACCGTGTTGTGCCCTCGAGAAAGACATTTCCCGAAGATACTTCTGCTTGGCTAATTTCAACATGCAGCAAATTCATCGAAAACAATAAGAGCAAATTAAGCGAAGTGTTGGAACTTGGAAACGCAGAAGCAGGTCTGTACAAAGGTCCGCTGCTTAGCACTCATGCCTGCGAGTGTAGAAGATCATAATGAAAAACAATGTTTTGAGATAAAATTCTCTCCTTCAGAAAATCAGTAGACTTTTTGATTTCTCCCAAGGAGGGGATGGATCTCATCACGCAGACGTGGCCGTCGCAGTTTCCAGACGAAAGTTTTAACTAGCGCCTACATCGACAGTGAATTACCGCTCAAAAATATTTTGTACTAGCCCAGAAACGCGCCCGACAATAAATATTCGATTTCAGAAAGTAAAGGTGAAGTGTTTTTTTATTTAATTGATGTAGATCCCACAAAGATATGATGAATGCAAACAAATGATCGACTGTTTTTGTCATCAAGTTACTGAACAATCGCATCAACTCGGTATTATCTGAGAACCAATGGCAGATTAACACTAATTATTGATAAATATTGGTTGGGGCCAGGCGCAAAGCGATAGTACTTGTTTTCTCTCCCTCCCTTCCCACATTCCTGGCCAAAAGCACAACCAAGGGGCCCAAGACAATGTCCACACCCCACAAATATCTTCAATTCGATCCAAATACTAAGCTATTTTGAGATAAAAATGTTTTTACCGAACTGCAGTTGTGCTGAGGTAAGAAAATAAGAATGATTTTTGCTATTTTCTCCTAAACTTATGATATTCTTTAACTTCACTAGAATTTATATAGTCAATGCATTAATTAGCATAAAATTGCGGTCAAAGCCATTTCATCCAATTCAAGAAGAGAAATTTTGTCATGAATCTATAAAAATATAGATATCTTAAATACCGGCAACAAAATTTTGCTAAGGTTTCTCATCTATGATGTATATAGATTTTAAACCTTTCCCTTCCCTTAATATTTTTCCGATCAAAATATTTTCTCTTGCAACTCTATTGGTTGAGCCAAAGCATATCAAAAAATTATGGCGTTTCAGATTACCGTAATTTTTTTGTCAAACATTTTCAAAAGTTTGGTAAAACTTTTGCTATTTTTCCATTCTTTGCCCACTCCCTCAAGAATCAGGTCAAAACATCTGGATAATGCACAATGTATGAGTCAGAGACCGGCTTTCAGCTATCTATTGACAAGGTTTTGGCAAAGAGCTGAAATCAGGGAACATCTTGACACAACATTTTAACAGTTATTCCATCCTTAGTGGCTTTTGCCATGTTGAAGATAAATTCCTTTTTCTGCTTGTTCCAGAACTAACCTAATTATTCGTGTTACAAAACCACCCATATTTCTCTCTCACTAGAGTGGTCACTAAAAAAGATGCAAATCATTAGCAAATACTGTGCATGTACTTACCCGCTGGTACTCTGATAAAACTAATGTGATCTCACAAAAATGTCATCAGAACAAGAGTACACTGGTTTAAAAAATTTACGCATCAATACTTCTCTTCTACAGCCAGCTATAAAAAAAGCTTGACGTAACTAGTGCATATACTTAAGAACAGATCAAATGCATAACAGCAGTCACAAATTTTTTCATCAGCTTTTCTCCAAAATAGCTTTTTAAGTAAATGATGGAACCAGAAATATATACCGCTAAACCATTCCACTACAGCGTAAGAAAATTGCAAAGAATAACATAGCGCTTTGGAATGAAGTCCAGTTTTTAGCTAGAAAGAAAATAAAACTAATTGCAATTCATGAAGTAGATAAACATCTAGGTTAATTATAAGCTTTTTACTTTTAGCGCTTAAGACAAAATTTCAGCATGAATACATGTAAAAAGTAGCCCAATATGGCTGTTGATTAGCACCAAATATAACCTACTTTTTACCTAGTCTGTCTTGCGAGTGCGTAACTGGAAATTTTGTTCTTGCTCAACGTAATTTGCTATCAACTCTCTCTTTATTCTGGGCTTACCTGATACATGTTTGGTATAATCAGGAGCATTGATGGGGCTGTCAAACTCTTCCAAATAAGGGCACCATCAAACGCCATTGTGAAAGAGTGTGACTTACGCTGTTGACAGATTTTTTAATTCACCGCTTCACACTGCAAGATTACGGTTTGACTTTTTTAGCGTCGGATTTGAAACGCCCTCCCTTAATGTACCGCGCACCAGGATAAGTGCCAATGAATCGCGACTAAGCGCATGCGTGAACTTGCTCGCTACGATGCCCCGTGCTCTCATTTCCAACTACATTCGCCCGTAAGCGGCAAATCAGAAGAACTGCCCCGCACATTTTGAGCTCATTGAAAAGGAGTTTCAATTACAGAGGGAACAACGAATCTAGTGTAAATACTACGAAACATTCAATTAACTTGTGGTCCCTACGCTTAACCAGAAGACCAATACACGGTTTCACCTCAAAAATTGCAATACTTCACAACAGTCGATACTTACAAGTTGCGCAACCAGTCCGCGTGTTGCAAACCGGGACTTTCGATAAAAAAATCATGCAAATCCACAGCGGAAAGTTTATTAAAGATGATAGATTCCACAATCATTGAATCGAAAGACACTGTACAGTGCACTTGCACAACCAAATTTACATTCGCACTTCAAATTACAGCTTGGCTTTCAAACAAATCTTGGAAGCATGAAAGTATAATAACGTATGAATTTTGTAGGGCCTTAACTAAAACTTTTAACTGTAATTTTTATTATGCACTTACGTTTAATAACCCTACAGTTCACTGAAATTCACGACAAAATTCCAACAAAAAAATTCATATTGAACGGTTTTATTCAAAACAAAATGTTCATAACCTTAGGTGATTGTCACAAGCTGTAAAACCATCACCTGTCTCCAAAAACCAATTATGGCAAGCGGTGTAGCACCAGTGAAGGCATAAATTAAACACAGCCCTCAGTATCTAATCGAAAAAGACCATCCATAAGCCTGGTAAGTCAAAGTTAGTCCGGGGGTGGAAAAAAAATACCTCTGATATTTTACAAACAGTAAACGGCAGATTTCCGTCAAGAGGTGTATTCAAATGGTTTTTGGCTTTTTTACCGGAGGAAAATTTTACCACTGCCTTTTAGAGAGCTTGTTAGACAAAATTAGACTGGCCATTTAGATTCTTTGAATAGCTGACATAAATCGTTTAAGAATTTCACGCTTTTTAGCTTAGCTGTCTGTGCTATTCGTTTAGGTTGACTTAAAAGAGTTTTTCAAAGTTTTTAGTGCTACAGTCCGCACTGTACGGCCCATCGCGTGTTGCAGTAAAAGCAACTAAAACCGTCTATTCTTCGGCATCGTCAGCTGTTTCTTCATCTTCCTCTTCTCCTCCACCCGGCACTTCCACACTCTCAAGGTGGGCTATTGCTACTTCCAAACACACACGAAGCTTTTTGCCAATGCTCTGAGCCGCTTTCTGCGCAAGAAAACATATTGCAATATATCCCATAATCGAGTGACAGATACTGGACACAAAAGTAAGCGGGCTGGGTACGATTTTCAATCGCAGTATAAAATTGAAACAAACTAGCATTCGGTTCGCGAATACTCCTGGTAATAATGCTTGGGCTGGAGTTAAGAGTGTTTCAATCGTCACAAACGTTAAGATCTGAACTGTTTTTTCCTAATGACAACGGAAATAACCGCGAGTTCGAGATTTTTTTCGTTGGCTTTATCAGGGACAGACAGCACTCTCAACTATTCGGGTTCACTGGTAATAGGTCGCACGGACGAAAGAAATCAGACAAATATTTTACGGGCATTTCAACTTAATCGCAATCTATCCTGCAAGTTGTCTTGTTGCGCAAGTTCAAAAAGACACCGTAGGACTATTCCGAAAAGCTGCGATTGCCTCATTCATCAAACACTTCGTTCTACTTACAGCTTTCGTAACTTTAACCAACGCATCTAGATGATCTTTGGCTTCCTGAACCTCCTTTAGTGAATCAGCGACAACAGATTGAATTTTTTTCAACTGAAACGGCAAATGTACAGTTACAATATATAATAACTGACTAACCAAAACTATATTGGCTTGAAAAAGTGGAGCTATTTTGCAAAAAAAAGTAATTGACTTATCTTTATCCTCCAGTCGCGGTAAAAGCCTTTCGCCAGTTACGCTTCAACGTTTTTGTACCAATCCCTGTTTCGAAATTACCGGCACCATGGCGCAGAGCAAGCATGAAAAACTTCCATGAAGCGCGTTTCCCAAGTGCGCAAAAACGCAAGGTGACAATCACTACCACTATCAACGGCGCTCAAACCTATTCAACGCTGCCAACTAACAGTTTGAAGCCGATTTTCCCTTTGAGGGTGGCCACTTCGCAAGAATTTTTTGTTTGCTAGTTTATCAAAAGGTTTTCGTCGAAGAAAGCATTTTTCCAGCAACAAGAAGCTCGATGGCACCCTTGTACGAGAAACGAGTAGAAATTAACCTGTTCAAGAATGCAGGTCATCTTGAATTGTTTAGCTACCACGACACAACTAGAGAGACCAATTGCGTTTAGCAAAATCTTTGATCAGCCGAACAATTTTTAATCTGAAACATCTGGCTCTCTTGAGTTATCAGAAGCGGAGGAAAGTGTGTAGTTGTTAATTGTTCGAGCCTTGAAAGGTTACGATTGAAAGCGATCAACTTTCTGTTGTATTCAAAAGAAGAAAGTCGCGTTTTACGTCATTTTTCCCGCGTTTTGCAGGCTCAGATGTGCTGATTCCATGCATGTGTACCACTGCACACTCGCTTTCGAACCAGACTTTGTACTGGAGCAATGTAGCACATTATATTCCGGATGCCTTTCTTGACGAATACCAGTGATGTTTCCATAGAGTTTTAAACTCCAGACCTTTCGCTCTCAAGCCCGTAACGATACCACTACACCAGCAGCAAAACAGATTAACAGTTACCTCTTCGATATTCCGTTGTATTTCTTCTGATGCATTCGCTTCATTTTTTAAAGCGTGATCAGCATTGTAATCATACTCGTGTATTTCGTCTTCGCTCGCGTTGAAATCGTGGAAGGCCGTTCCTTCGTCTAGCGATTCTTGGTGCGCCTGTTGACACCAGAGTTATATCAAAAGGAGCATATCAAGACGGACTTTTAATGTTTTTAGCTAGCCATTCATATGCGTTCAAGTCATGTTTAGGAATGATTTCAAGCAATGCAATGTAAAAAAAAAGCAAAGAAAAAGAAGCATTACGTGAGAAATTTTTAGCTAAGGGCATTAAAGTCGTAGTTTTAACTGTTTTTTGCCGCTAGCATGTGCTCTTGCCGTTATGAAATCGAGTGGGAGTTGAAATAATGAGTATTTTTAACAAAAAGAAACCCCATTGTCCTACATAAAGCTCGCTTAGTATTAACCACTCGAAACACACGCGACCCTGTTAACGACAGCACAGAAGATAGCTAGCTAACATGAACGTAGCTTCTCTGAACCTAAAATAACACAGTAAAGTCTTTTCTGAGACTGTGCTCAACTACGCTACCAGGTAATCTAAGTCTTGATTGGTGGTACAGAATTGAAAATCACAGGTTTCACTGCGGTAGGCTTTCATCAAACAGTCTTTTGACAATACTCACTTCTGATGTTGTCTTCATGTTATCAGCCTGCAGTTGACTTTGTAGCTGTTTTATATCTTCCAAATTCACGCGAATATCTCTCATGACTAGAGACTCACGTACCTCATCTTCTTCAATTTTTTCTAATATTTCTGTGATTACATCTTCTATAATGGCATCGACTGCATTGTCTGCTTCGTCGTTCAATAGTTCGGTTGGTTCGTCGGCCGATAAATTGTCTTTCAATAGTGATTCACCGAGCAAATCGTCTTGATCTTCTTGACTCATTTCGACTTTAACATTATCCAAATCAATATCACTCCCATCCAAATCTGCGTTGGCAATCTTCTTTTCTTTCTTCGCATCCTTTTCATAACCAACTTCGTCCATCAGCACAAACTCGTCGTGAAGTGCAAGTTCATCAGCAATGGCGTCAAGAGGGTCTAAACACAGATAAGCGCGCTATAATAATGCACAACTAACTAACAGCATAAATGTAAAGGATAAGTAAAAGAAGCGTACGATGCATCTGGAGTCTATCACCAGTGCGGACAAAGATCTGTGGTACCGAGACAAAATGGCGAAAAAGTGCCCCCGACGACGCGTAGGCCTTTCAGCCCTCTTACGACGTTGGGAAAACACGGCTTGGGTTCCGTCAAGATTTCTTTACGTACCGAAAAATATCACTGCAGTACCCGCCAAATAAAGGTGGTCAACTGGTCATATTCAAAGCGTAAGCCAGAACGCCAACTGGAGATAATCCGGTTCTCAACGGGGAACTACTACGAATAGCAGTTCCACCAAAGACCGCGTAACTTTTTCATATAACACATCAAAATTAGTCAAAAAAGCTTTTAAAAAGTTATTTTTGACATTAAAAATAGTGAGGATTACGCAAGCCCAATAATTACGAGACGGTGCTTCTTACTCCACCACTTCCTATGAAAGGGAGCACAGCATGAACTGGTTATTCCGGTTCATTCCGGAAATTACAATAGAGGTTTGAAAAATCGGCAGTTTATTTCGAACCAGTCATGGACTACAGACTGGATGCCCCATTACCAATCAGGCGGACCAATATTAGTGGGAAATCAATAATTGTGCGATTACATCTCTTGCAACGTACTCGGCGGGTAGCATTACTATTATGACCCAGTAAACCAGGGTGAATATTGCAAGATCGTTTTGTTTGATCCTGTTACCAATTTCATTTCCCTTTTCCGTTTCTCCGTCGGTTTTTGTGTCATTAAGTAAGTCTTCATCAATGTTTGATTTGTCAGCTGTATCAGTAGTTGAGTCTAACTCATCCTCTTTCTTTTCTTCTTCTTCTTCTTCTTCGTCTTCTTCTTTCTTCGGCGACGATCTACGGTTGCGACTGTCCGAACGACGTCGGCCGATATTCTTGCGCGCGTCTTCCTTTTTATCATGGCTACCAGTGCTCTTTGATTTAATAATCTCACGAGCATCGGTCTGAAAACAATAGAAATTTAGCGAATGTTCCCAACATTAGTTCTGTATCTTCTTTAATTACAGATAACTAGAAAGCTTGCGTGCTTCACACATAAAATAACTTGTGCTCATAGTTAGCTTTCGAGTGCCAGCATTGCAGGTACAATGCATTCATACACAAGGGTGCAACCACCAAGAAAAATTGCCGTCAAGTCCATTTCGAAAAGCAAGGCGGAACGAAGGCGGGAAAAGTACCCACGACACAATCCTTCTGTTGTTAAGCAAAGCCATCATGATCGCCTATTTTCCAATCTTAGTGCAGCCTTTAAGTGTTTCTGGAACCCACTCGAACATTTCCGTCAGCAAGAAGAGTAGGCTGCAATGACTCATTAAAACAACACTTGGCAGGTGTTTCGTGTTTGCCAAGAAAGCTCTATGCGAATTAAAATTACCAAAACTTTTTTTTATTTACTGTTTATAAGGCGCCACAAACGTATTCAACCGACAATGAGCTTATAGGTCCATGGTTGCTTCGCAAGATCACACTTACGGGTTATGGCATCACAGACACAGAGCCTAGAGCAGGCAAACCATCGTTGTAATTTTCAGATTACAAAAATTTAAATTGCAAAGTAAAATAGCTACAAAAAGCGATTTGACCCTCATAATGTAGTGCAAGTTGTTTAAGCTGCTGCACGTCATTGTTAGAGCGACGTAACTTTTGCCTATTTTAAGACATTCGGTAGCACATAGTGTGGTTGTGATTTTTCAGTTCGTCAAACCCTTCTCAGTTCACCAACCTCAACAAAAAGTTCAATTGTCTTTTACCTAAAAAATTGATCTCGTTTTCGACCAAGTTTCGCATCATTGTCGATCAGACCTAGTCGAGTTTCAGAATATGTAACTAATTGCGTTTGAAAGCTGCTGGTAGTCGAAATCGCTTTAACTGAGGAAATCAATGCCAAAGGCTGCCTTGAGAAATGGCACTGTAGAAAACGCGCGACTTTTACAGTCACTGTATTAAATGTGCTATTCTATGGCAATGGTTGTTTGATTGTAGGCGCTGAGGATATATCATACGTGTAATGACTTTCTTGTCAAGAGCCAGAAGATGGAACAAATCAGGGATATATTGTTTTGGTTGTGATACTGTGGCACTTTTGTGCATTGACTTCCTCAAAAATATGGTCTTTGAAAATGATCTACGAAAATAAAACTGGTCTTCACTTCTCCGTTGAGATGAAAAAGCTAACAGTTTCAGTATTGTAAGGGGTGATCTCCAAAAAAATAGTCATAACCCTCTGTTTGGACGGAACAGGCGTCAATTTAAACTTAGAATTATGTGGCGGCTCTTTCAGTGATGGCCTCTACCACTTTTGGCTCTTGGGTGCAGCATTGGTTGGCCACCCCTGTACTACAGTTATTTCTTACTCCATTCTGCTTTTGCGACTACACAATGCACTACTGCATTAAAAGCACCTCTTCTACTGAGATACCAGGCCCGATGACAGAATGCCTTTACTTGCAAGGGTGAAATTTGCAACAGCCAACTCTGCCAACAGGTGAAGTCACACTTTATATCTATCAGTCAATGTCCGATCTTGTTTTTGACAAATTGGTAATGCAAGTTCTAGAGGAAAATCCCATTATTAATTTTCTTAATATACTAGTAGTAATCATTGCTTACAAAAACAACCAGGTTACAAACAAAAAACATTTAATTAACAAATCGTTAATCATTGAGCAAACAAAACGAAAACAGAATACTGAGCAGTGTTTTAGTTAATTAGTGGGAGCGCAAAAGCCTATGGCATAATTGGCCTACCTTTTTTTCTTTAGTCTGTCCTTTCTTTTCAGCACTGTGACTTACAACACGTCGTTCTGTTCGAGAAGTAGTGATCGACAGACCTGACTTTCCTGAGCTTCGCCGTCCTCGCTTCAACGGGAGTTGATTTGTTCCTCTGAAAAGTTGCAGAATGCCAGTTATGCGAACTTATTTTAGCGACACACAAAAGAGCGTGGCTGGTAGCTACCTAGGTAGCGAAGAGGCACCTTCAGCATCTATTTCACTGAACTTGAAGAAAGAGCGCCTGCATATCGCGTCAGTACACCAAACATATATTATTGTTCACAAAGTGAACAGCGAAGAATACGGTCAGGAAGACTTACTTTCGCACAGGAGACATCGATCTCTGTCTTTTATTCGAACGCAGTTGCTGAAAAACAATTGAAAAATTTAGACTGATGAAACAGAAGTCTTGCAATCAAGAGTAGTGGCATGCAAGTGTTGCATAATCTTCGCAATACTAGCACAACGTTGAGGTGTGACGATTTCAAGATGTTCCTGTAGGCCTTTCCACACATGTCACCGTATTGCTTTCTGCTACAAGTTAATGTAGATGGCATTGAACTGAAAAAAAGTACCTCAGATTTTAGCTGCAGATCAGGATAATTCGACCTTTGCACATCAACTGGACAGCTTTTGATGTTAGGCGGTCTTGCAAGATACCGTTCCAGCATGGCAGCGGCACAATCCCATTGCTCCATCTCCATGAAAGCCTTCAAAAGAAATAAATGGCCTTTAAAAACGTAGAAGTCTTTTTCCATATCGGGTACATATTACCAAAAAACAGACTGCTCTATTAATCTGGTAACTTAATCAACGCGAGGCAACATAGAAACAAACCTGGAAATGGCCGTTCTTCAGTTTCGGTTTGATGATCAGCAGTTTTGTCACCCTTCCAAATGCGGAAGCCAGTTGCTTTAAATCACTCTCAACAATACGTGGCGACTTGTACTTTATATAAAGTACTCTGCCTCGACCAGATCGCATAATTTGGGCCTGGAAACAAACGTTAATGTTAATAGAAAAAAAACATGTTTGCTGTTGAAGCAACAATTCATCGTCGAAGACAGCTAGTTACATGGCTGAGTTAAGATGTTTTTGCACGTTTTGTTTGAGCAGAATACATTTCTATTAACAGAGCAATTTTCATCCAAAGAGCAATGCAAGTACGCTTAAAAGTTTGCAGTTTAACAATATTCAAAATACATCTTCTAAGCCACAAAATCTCAACTTTCACACCTTAGTGAAACTTCGCTATAAATACACAACGCAATCAATCCATAAATCCAAAAAAAGAATGCAAAAGTCGTCAAGTCTCAAAACTTGACTAATCTAATTTAGTTTTTAATCATGTGACAATGTTCATAGCAGGCCACTCGCAAAATTTGACTAACCTCGTTTAGTTTTATGATCACGTGAGAGCGTGAAAAACGGGCAAAACAATACAGTAGTAAATAACTATTTCTGATTTCATCACTGCACATGAAAAATGAAAAAAATCAGGGAAGAAACGAAAGTGTTTTTTTTGAAAAAGAATGAATGATAATGTGCGGTAGCAAATAAAACACGCATGATTTTTTGGTAACTACAATGGTTTTGAAGCGACGCGAATATAAAAGTGGTTGTTTTTGACCCTGATATAACCCGAACCCGCATTTTTTCGCGATGACGCTTTATGCGCTTTGACGATCGCCCCACAAGAAAGTTTCATGGTGTTTTGCTATTAGTTAAAAAGACCTTGAACCCCACAATAATTCAGCTAATTACAAGAGTTCACAGTTTTGTGATATATCGGAACAGCACGTAACCGATATTTGAAATCTAGAACACGTAACAGCAAATGAATATCGGCAAACACATACTAATCCAAAACATTTGATGCCCTATAGGGCAGGAAAAAGAATTGAAACATAGCTTTCTTCAACACACACCTCTCTTTTCGCATTTTCTTCCATTCTTCTTTCCATCATTGATGCTCGAGGAGGAGGAGGTGAACGACGCATCGGTCTCTCTCGTTCCCGACTCTCTCCTAGAAGTTCGGCATATTTAAGGGAAAAACACAATATTACCTTAACACCAGTAAGACCACACTATTTGACTATTATCTGAACGTAGAAATTTACGAGGTCTCAGCACCCACTTCACAAACTGTAACTAGTACCGAAACAAAAGTTATCTATGAGTGACTGTTGACCCAAAAGCATAAAGTAACTTTGTAGTCTACTTAACCTTCGGTTCAACTTGTGTTCGACGAATTTTGCGAAAAAACTACTGTCAAAGTACAGTCGAATCCGGTTAATTGCATAGTCAACTTGCCAAACTATTTTATGCGATTAAGCGGATTATGCGTTTATCCGAAATTAGTATAAACAAACAAATGGGTTTGGGAATTACAACTCTTATGCAATAAAACATATTATGCAATTATCCGATATGCAAGTAACCGGATTCGTCTGTAGTCGTATCTAGTAGCACTGTGGCACATTACAGCAACAGCTTATAAGTAGAGCTCGACCGATACAACTTTTTCAGGCCGATACCGATATTTTTAAAATATTTATGCCGATACCGATAACCGATATTTTACCTATGATATTTTGTCACTAATTTGAGTAATTTCAATTAACTCGATACTAAAAAAATTCACTAATCCCTCTCCAAAGAAACACTATTAGTGTACAAAAGTCACAGTACAGTATTATTCACAAAAAATTCACAGCAGTTTGGCAATTTCGTCACTAATTTCAATTAAATAAGTTTCAACAGCTTAACCCAGCTCCAAAGAACCACTCTTACAAACACAAGTCACAGTACAGAATTAATTCAATTGCAGTTTACAAAAAAATTCCTAATAGTTTGCCTTAATTTCAATTAACTTAAGCTTTAATAGCTTATCCGATATTTATCGGTGGTAGATAACCGATACGATATATCGGCTTGGTACTGATATCGACCGATATATATCGGCTGACCGATATATCGGTCGAGCTCTACTTATAAGTGCACTAAATTCAAACAAAATTAAATACAAACCTGTTCTTAATTTAATAGCCTGAGCTTGAAGCGCTTTTAGTCCCTGGATCTGTGCTTCCAAGACCGTTGGATCAGCATGTGAAGCCTGAAGGAATTTCACACATTAACATAGGTTTCCTGCTTTACCTTTTGTTTATAACCTTCAGCAAGACGCTGTTTCTGCAAAAGCGACCGTTTCGCCGTCGGTTGACTTGGAATCAATTATGTTGTTGACTGATGATAAATCATCCCGAAGACTTAAAAGATGGCATTCATAAATATCACGCCTGACGTTCGTCAGCGATGAGAACCAGAGCATGGTGAAATCAAGCAAAACTTACTCTTACAATTGAGATGTCCGCCCCGCATGTCACGGAACTAGAAAACCCAAGTGTTTTTTGGTAAAACCAGCGTTTTTCAGCAAAGTACAGATAACTCTATGATGATATTGTAAAGTCATTAATTGTTCGCTTCAAGGTTAATTATAGTTACAATAGTCACTTTTACGCCTCTGTGACGCTCAAGAAATTAGTTTAACAATGGAACCGTAACAATTGTGGTACAAATGGCTTCGTAAGTCTAAACCGTGCGATATTGGACTCTAATGTTAGCGATCAAATTCTCTTATGAATCGTAGATCGGTTTCTGCTAAAGGCTAACCACTTGTTTTCAATCTCCAGAAATCCATCAACTTTTTAACAACCGAAAAGAAGGTATAATGACTAGCCCTCCTCAATGGACTACATAAAGTTTAAAAAAAAATTACCGACCACTTAACTAGCAATTAAACACGTAAAAATTTATCACATTAATCAATTCCTATTGCACGATCAGTTTTCCTAAAAAGGCTTCTAAAACCAATTACTTGGAGCGAGACAGCGTTGGAATTAAATGTACTGTGTAAAGTTAAAACGTTAACAAGTTTGCTTTTTTTAATATCTGAACCCCAAATTATTACTTCGAAAAAAGCAGGGTTTCAAAATATAGAACCGAATCGGACACCTTAATTATATTTAAACTATACAGCAAAAACACAAACCGTATACCGTACAGCAAAATCACAAAGTTCGCCTATTTCACTTCAATACTTACAAGCATCATAGGTGAAAGCATCGCATTTCCACCGGCAACTGAAGCAGCGAGCTTGTTTAAACCTTGAGAACTGGGCTGGTGAGGACTGCCTGTATCAAAATTATAGCAGTGTATTCTGTATCTGACGACAACTCCGTGAGATATATTTAAAAATTTTGCAAGTTCACTCTTAGCATTTTTCTGTATGCAATAACGCATTGTCCCAGCAGTACTGGCAACTTCTAAGCGAGCTTAGACACAGCAGCTCATGACATTACTGTGAAAAATTTCTGAGATGAGAAGATACGTGCGAACTGTGTGCTAACATTTCGTCGACTTAATACTTTCTTTCAGTTACGCAAAAGAGTTCTGGAGGTAGCAGTAGGACACCTTTGAGTTTAAGCCTGCTTTGAAGATGCTACTACCGCTGGCGCAGTGCATTTCTATCACAAACAATGCAACTCAGCAAAAGGTACCAAGGTCATATTATAGTCCAGGTTTGATCCCACAATCACGTAATCATTGCCACTACAAAACAAAATTCCACCCAACTAGACTAACAACATTGTTTAATTATTTCTCCACCAAGTACACTACATTGTATTTTGTTACCATAACGCGACCGACCAGCTAACATGACTGTTTACTGCAGGTCCTAGATGGTAAATTAATCGTATTTTACTGTACTTTTGCCAGATTATACTTACCTAAAAGTCCTCTGCTGCTACTTCTCTTTGATGGAACAGGCATATCAAGAAGAGATGGTAGATTGCCTTTAGCAATATTTCTAGTACCGACAGGTCTGTGCACACTTCCCTGTGGCCCTCCACGATCCTGCGTAAAGCAGAACAATTACAACTTTAATCGACGAAAAAAGCAGTTCAAATTCCAAAACTGATTCTATTGAAATAGGCAGCAATTGCTTCCACAAAGCATTAGTACCACACAATCCAAAATTTAACTGTTATAAGTCAACGCATTTAATTGCTACTTTGTCATTCCTTTATCAAATTTTAGTGCATGCCTCAGGATTTTAGCATTAATCTCTTACCTGTGGATCACGACGCTCCACCCTTCTCTCATTGCCAAAATGTGGGGGTTTTTCATGAGCCTAAGTTATAGCAAAATAAAATGACTACATGATCAAAATGTCCACAAATACACACGGTGACAAATTGGTTAGACTGGTTGGAAAGACACAAAAAATTTGTACAAGCATAGGCAACCGGACGATTAAAATGATACTTCTCTAAAAAAGGGTCTTCGGCATCCATGAGAGCCAACTGCTAATTGCAAGAACACAATCTTAATCTAGAGATACTTATATAAATCAAAGCAACACAACACTTAAGTTGGTGCAAATATACATATGGACCAATATCTTTTCAGTAGAATGGATGAACGAGAAAGATCAGTTGTTTCAGCAGCAGGATAACAGAGAGCTGTAGACTAGAGCACGCATCATATCCAGTGCTGGGACAAAGCCCAAGATAGAATATCAGCAATGGAAAGAGCTCCCACACCCAAAGTTTAATTTGATTACCCTTTAAGCTCAATCTATCTAGTCTGACACACACTTGATCAGAGCTTGGCTTGTAAAAGCCAGACATCAAAAAACAAAGACATACAAATGTATTGGCTGTATTAAATTATCTACAAGCTCGTCACCGATAGTGAATTCTTCAAGTTTCGGTAGTTAGCTTTCAGAGTAAAGCTTATCAGGACTCAGATTTTTTATTAATCCCACCCCTATGAAATGCTCTAGTATTAAAATAAAGAGTCAAAGCGCAGTGTAGTTGCATTGCATTGGCGAAAACAATTTGAGAGATCAAAGCTTACCTCTCTAGCATTTAGATTTGGCTCATTTACTCTTCTGCTATTTTGAGAAAACGAGTTTGGTCTTTGAGGTTCAAACCGATCAGGAGACCTTTTACGGCCATAAAGTCGGCTTTCCTCATAATATTCATCTTTTTGGTCACGACGATCATTAAAATTATTGCCAGATTTTGTCTCCATCATTCTTGATCTGGAAGTAAGTGGTGGCATTCCTGCTGGCTTAACAGTCACTTTCAAACCAGGAGGTTTATGGCGATCACCATCACTTGGAGACCTATTGCCCCTAAAATTAGGCCGGTTTTGAGCACTTCCTTGATTGGGTGATGACCCAAGAAGTCCTTTTTTGGCACCAAAGCTTCTTTCTTCACGAGGAGAAAATGAACTCCTATTTTCGTGCTGAAAAGCATCTGGTTGTTTTGGAACTGTGTGGGATTGCGGTCGACTGCCAAATCCTTGTTTTTCTTGTTTCAGATTTCCAATAATTTTAGCCAAGTTGTGCACAGAAAGTTCATTTTCTGGGAGTTGACTAAGCTTTTGCATGTCAGCCTGAGAAAGGCCAAGAGACTCCATAAGACGACGAACCTCTGAAGGAACAGAACCTTGCTGTCTTGTAGGACGATCATTGGGCTGCGATCTTGCATTTGAAGAATAAGCTCCAGGTCCATCACCAAGTAGTGAAGCCGAAGCACCCCCAGATCGAGAAGCAAATGGACCACCAGGCTGGCGGGGAGGACCACTCATGCTGCCTCGAGGTCGGCTAGAAGGGCCAGGGCGAGCTGGATAAGGTTTGGGTGCAGCAGCACCTCGAAAGCGTGGGCGACCAAAACGTTCCATTTATTATCTGTTGAATAAATGTGACAAGAATACACATAAGTTATTCAATGCAATGAAATAAAACAAAACAGATGGTAGACATATAAAGTAATTAAATATAGCAACAAAGAGATGAATCTTCTTTTGCATCAGATGTAGAATAAAGTGGCACATTAATGAAGACAGGAGATCAACCACCAATGGAATTTACCAATTCAGCTACAAGACCTATTTAAAAGAAATTGGGAATTTGAAGAAAATCACACCATTTCTGATTTCTTCTAATGTGCCGGCACTGCAGCAAAGTTTAGCTTCATTAATTTGCACCACGTCACTAACATGGAAAGCAAACAGTAATTTTTATTGTAATAAGAGTAATATTTATCAGCCATGTATATCCAGTCTCCTATGTTGGTCCTTACGTTTCCAGTAGCCTACCATGTACAGATATGTACGTCTACACTAAAACTGTCGTCTTTGGGAATGGCAAACTAACTCTAAAACTGTTATGAAATTGTGCCAATTTCTGGGATTTTTAAGAATAAAAAAATTTAATTGTTTGATGTACTTATCAACATAAGGTAATCGAAAATATTGCAGCAAAACGAAAAGGAAGGTTGAGGTAGAGAGAAATAGGGGTCAGTTGGCAAGATGTCTGTAAAAGTAAAGGTGAATAAAAGGATATAAAAATGGAAAACCTAGCCGGGCTATATGAATTGAATTAAAATTTACTGTAATAAAAAGCAGCTCTAAAGGTGGTGCAAATGAAAATGTTCAATTGAGTTATTGCAATTTATCCAAAAGCCATGGCAAAATCTATTGCCGATTACATTCATAAAGTAGTTTGTGTGCAGACTGGCTTTGAATTACCAATGCTGATGCCATAGTGTATATGTACCATAAGCAGTGCAATTAAACAAGGAAAGGAAAAGCCGTCTAGCTAGCCACCATAAAGTTCGAACACACTCTCACTGCTACCATATACGTTTCTGCCCACTTGAACTGTTCCTGTGAAGATTCAGTAAGATCTAGAAAAGTAATTAAGTGAAAATTCTCATGTTAAGAGGTTGAGCAAAGCTAAAAATTGCCTTAATATGAGCAGTAAACTCATGTGCTGGTAAAAGCTGAACTGGTAAGAAATATGGTAACAATGACACCACCAGTGAAACCAAGAGAGGAATAGCTAAAGAGACTGTTCTTGGATGCAATAAAGATTTGAAAATAATACAAATTTAGATGAGCAACATTGGATTAGTCCAACAGAGAAAATTTTTTGCTCTGACAACTTTTATCAAAATTTTTTGAATAACCTTGTATATGAAGACCAAAAAATGCGTGGCTTTTTGCAGCATAAATGGTATCACAAAAATACCCAGAAAACTCAAAAACTAATGAAAATTTGTGATAAAATAACGGTAGTAGACTGGTGATTAAGTTTTCTCACAAAAGTAACACTGATCAGAAATAGTAAGATTAAAAACTTTTGATTAAGAATTGATGACTGACAAAGCACAGATTACTGAAAACACTTTAACTAACAATTACTGACACCAAAACGCCATCTTAAGATGAAAACATACATCTTATAATGACGTTACAAAACGTTCTGAAAGGTGAATTTAAATATTTTCTTGACCACTTTAATGATACCGAGAGCCAATCCATGAAAGCTGTAACCGATATCTTTGCCCATTTAAAATTTTTTTAACTTTGCCCATTTAAATAAATTAGCTTTCCTTCGGAAACAAAAAATGATGTGCTCAGGTGATTCTGGCTAACTGCACTTTTTTTAATCATGACCTACAAATATTTGTGCTAACAAAAATCAAAGAAAGCAAAAACGATATATTTTACTTGAACATAAACTTGTAAAAACATTTTGAGCTAACTGCATCTGATGGTCAGAATTTATAAAAGCAGTTTCTGCCACATCGATTGCTATCAGAATAAGAACATGGTTCATGTTCAGGTATGCACCTTGATTAATGAGTAGGCTACTTGTATGAATGATGTTGGAGAAAGAAACTTTTTGTTTCCACTAAGGATTTGGTACAATAAAGCAAGGCTATTAAATCAGCGATTGCTTACTGAACTGTGGCAAGTTCATATGTATTTTCCTGCTAGGCGGTAAGAAAATCCAGAATGATGCAAGGGGATGCACAACACTTTCTTAAATTTTGGCCACCTCTTCTCGCTACAGTGTAGAAAGCTAAGAGATCATTTATTTTGCTCGTCTTATCTGGCATTATGTTCAACCTAATTAATAGAAATAATGATAACGTCTTTTTGACAAACAGCTCTTTGAACAACAATGCAATAACACAAGTAAAGCAAGAGAGGAAAACCATCCAGTTCGGTTATTTAAGACAACCAGCAGAACATGATGCCACAACCAAACTTCTTTAAGCATTTAGTGGTTCAGTTCTTGATGGCCATGAATGTTGCAAACCATAAAATAACTGATTTCTCTCTTGTAACAGTAATCTGCATGAAAAGATCTTTACTGAAAACAGTAATTCTAGGTTAAGACTTATTTTTGGTATATTTCCTCTTAACATGGTCTTCATTAGAAGGAAAGCAGCAAGTAACTACTGAACACAGTCCTTGCACGTTTAATGACTTCCACATTTAAACTAATTACAATAACCTAGTCTGGACTATAAATGAATATCCAAAAAATCAATTTACACCCTGCTACCAATAAATCAGTAAATACCCCTAAATTTTTGAACACGATATCATACCTTCTGCCAATATCAAATTGTTGGATGTCTAATTGAACTCTTGTAGTTTAGAAGCAAATGCGGCAGAGCTGCAAACAGAAGACTTGCAGAAATATTTTTAATAACTTATGCAAGCAGGGCTTAACACTTAAATATTAAGCTTAAGCTTAACCAAAATGATGACCTACACAAATTATAAAACACCAGTAATACTGTGAAGAATTATGTGTAGGTTAGTGTGACCTTTACAGTTTTTTTAGGACTAGCCCAAACTATCTAGGTGCACAGTTCCTGCAGTAGGGCTTGGAACAGTGCATTTGATTGTTAATTGGCAGTGTCTATGAGTATGCATACACACATACATATAGACACAGCAACAACAGCATTGCAAACTAGGAGTAGACATTCATACTTACTATGCAGATGAAACCAACGCCGTGCAATTAATAGTTGAAGATTTGGGCCAAAACAGTGTAGACTAATTGATAGAAAATAATTACAATTTGTTGTCTTTGATTCGAAAATATTATTTTAATTGGATTCTCACTGTGGTAAGAGTGTTTTTTTGGTCAGTGACTATTCTGTCGTCAATGCCATTTTACCCTTGCAATGTATTATGCCATAAAATGTACCAGATTAAATGTTGCTAAAGTTTCAAAAAATATATATGATTTGTGGATTGGTCAGTTTCTATGACTTATTAAAAACATGGCTGGACAAAAATTTAATTCTCGGTGTATACCCCCCCTTTTGTTTATATACCTGTTGCCCCCTAGTGTACACTGCGGTTACATAATTCAACAAAAAAACAAAAGCTTTTACTTTTGTACATTGTTCAAGAGAATCCAACCCAAATTCAATAAAAAAAATATGCTAAGAATGGAATTTTTAATCATGGCATATCAAGTCAGTAATACTGGTACCAACCACTAACCCACTGCAATGCTGAATGCAATACAGCAAATATTACTTATTCTAAAGACATACTAATCATGTATGGCAAAATGACCAATGATTCTCTCACAGCAGATTGTGCTGCACAGCACTTGCGGTTTATAGTTTCAATTTCTTGTTTTATCACTTTACACCAGGCCTATATTTTAATTGCCTACACATAAACTCTGTCTCATTATTGAAGAGCTGTCGGTAGCATTTGTTGCAAACAGAGAAGTGATGCTGCAATGGGTAAGTTGTAAAGTTATGTTACATATAGGTAAGTTCATCAAAGCAAGGCTATGTTGCATGTAGCCAATTATAAGGTCATATAGGATAGTCCATTATTGTAAGGTTATGTTGCACATAAGGAGTCTGTCAGCATACAAGGTTGAAAAGGTTGGTGACAATGTAGGCACATAATGCCTTAACTTTGGGATTAGGGTTACCTATTGCAACATTACTTGTTAACGTGATTTATGAGCCCTGTCATTGGTTTAGTTGTTTTTGTGCCTTTAGTAAAGTGACTGTTAATGTTCTTGATGTCATAGTTGTTCGGAAGCTTTCGCCTTCTAAGCTCTTGTGTTTGCCGCCTCATTTAATAGATTGTCATTTGTAATAAGTGAGGAATAGGGATGTTTTGTAGTATGTGATGACTAATGAATTGTTTTTTATATTTCCCAAATTGTTTTCTATTACGTTCGACCCTTAATGGAAAACCGTAAGTTTGGTATGGTGAATCATTTATAAATTAATACGGCAAGTTGTTTTCTCTTTACTTAACGTCTGTTATTCTCGTTTCTTGTTAATGGTTGTGACAATTTCGTTGATTGATCTCATATTTATTTGTGGATATAAATAGGCCTATTGACTGTTTATGAGCTGACTCTACTTTGGCAGTATTTAGTATGGGGTGGTAGCGAATGGAAACCTAATATTTCATCACCAACTAATGCTAGTGGCAAGTTGTTTATGTATTTTGAAAGCGCTTGTCTGTGTCTTAAATCAATTGGGAAACAATAATCTGCTTGTATTGTCAGCTAATGCTAGCCTTAATTGATAATATACCCTTATTTCGCATTCGCTTATATCTTTATTTGCATGAATTGTATTTAGGAGATCTCTCAGTAGTCTTTAATATCTTGTAACAACTAGAGCCAGATACGTCTAGCGTGTCGCAATTGATGCGTGTGGTGCAGCTAATTTGTGAGCAAAATTTTCTGTTCTCCTTTAATACAGTCTTCATGTTCTGCAAGTTGGTATGTGCTCGTGCGTCGAGGATCTCTGGTGAGCAAGACAATTAGAGACAGGATCTCCCAAATAGAAGCAGCAGTGAAACGGCTGGAATAGCGGTTCCTCACTGCAACATTACTTATAAATATGCATCTATCACTTATCCATATGCAAGATATGTGTCAAAATGTTACAATGACAGACTTTTCCTGCATGGAAGGTAACCTTATCATGTAGGAAGTGGCTATTTTGCCATTGACGGCATTTTACCCTTGGAGGCTATTTTGCTGTCACCACTCATGTGCATTTAAATACACATATTTGTTATAACTCTGGCAGTGATGCTGTAATGGGAAAGATAGTGTAGCTACCTTGAAATACAATGGTTAAGAGCTTGCATCTTTGCTCACAGGGTACCTAAACAAAAGCAATGTACACTGGAGGGTGCCCCGTATGTGAATGTATGCATGAAAGCTACTAATAAGAAGTTTTGCTGGCTACAATAAGGGTATGTTGCATGTACACAAGTCAATTACCAAGAGGTTATGTTGCACACAGAAAAGTCAATTACAACGTAACTATACAATCGATAGTTTGCAGCCTGTGACACTAAATGAAATGAATGGGAATAAGCATAGCTAATACTTGTAGAACTGTGAGTGTTGTTTGTTAAAAGTTTTGTAAGTGATTTTTATGTCATAATTGTTGTCTTACAAATAGTCATCTGTGCTGTTCATTTGCTTAGTTGGCAGATTCATAATGTTGCCACAGCTACTCAAGTAGCTGTTATATTGGCCCTTATGTTAGTGAGCCAGTGTTTTAGTCTGCAATTGTGCTTTGTGTCAATCAGTTCTTTGATGTTTTTACATTGTATTACAATTTGTTGAAAATGGGGTTTTATATTAGACAGTGGCTATTTTGCCGTCGATGGCAATTTACCCTCAGAGACTATTTTGCCGTGAGTTATTTGTGATTGGTCAATCTTAATGACGTACTAAACATGTGACTTTTGGTCGTTTCTGATTGCTCAATTTAAAAAACCAATTATAAAAATTTTGCACCCCTAGGTCTCTATCCCCCACCATGTACACTCTCCCTTTCAGTGTACACTGCCCCGTACATTTACATACCAGGCCTGCCCCTTCAGTGCACACTGCCTTTCTTTTAAAGCCCTGCCAGCTGAGATTCGAACCCACAACCATGGTATCTCAAGACCAGCGCTCTATCCACTACACCACAGCGTCACTGGTGTAATAATGGCAAATTTGGCTATATAAACACACGTGAATGATTACGGCAAAACAGATTCCAAGGGCAAAATAGCTACTGCCTTTATATTATGGAGCTCCTTATTGGTAGTTATAAAAGTGTGCTCTCTGGAATGTGATTTTACCTTACCACCTTATAGCAAAGCTGCTGCCTGTGTTACACTTAATGCCACATCACCAGCCATCAACTGATCAACATTTGGCATACAAACTAGCGGCAAACAGCTACCGGAAGTTTAAACCCTGGCTTCCAACTGAACAAACCCCCGGCATAAATGTAGATGTCACCTTGGAAGAATAGAATGTCTTCACAAGAAACTTGAAACAAATAAACTGGATCTGGACTACACTATTGATTTGCCTCTACCCAATACTGTTTTTACCTTAGTTTCTAGGAAGCGATTGTTTTGGCATTTTACCCTTGGAGGCTATTTTGCCGTCACCATTTATGTGTGTTTAAATAGGCATATTTGTTACAATTCTGACAGTGATGCTGTGGTGTAAAGAATAGTGCAGCTGCCTTGAAGAGCAACGGCTATGGGTTTGCATCTTTCCTGACAGGGCACTTTGACAAAGGCAGTGTACACCAGAGGGGGCCTGGTGTGTAAATGAACAGCATAGGCACAGAGTGCAGGTGTGTGCCACACACCCATGAATTTGGCCGAGTGTGCAGCACACCTGCTAATTTCTTTTCTTGGAACAAGTGCAAAATCTTCCCCAAGACAACAACAAGTGCAAAATTTTTCCCAGTTAGTTATCAAGTTTAGGGTTAGGGTTAGAACCTTTGCTTGTCAAGTGCATAAATTTCCCCACATGGGGAAACTTATGCACTTGATCCCTTTTCTTATTTTACAGTCAACAGTTTTCACACAGATCTGCAATGTAAATATGAAATGCACTCTTGCAAAAAGCATTGCAAGTTCTGTTTTTAATCGCAGTCATTTGAGTGTTTGTTCATTAATTATTGATTGTTCACTCACAAACATGGAACGTCCTAATTTTGACATCCTAATCTCAAAGGGTAAATGCTGTTGATGGCAAAATACCACTGCCTTAGCATAGTGTTGCAATGATGAACCTCCCTACATGCAAGGTAAGTTTATGGCTTACCTATTAGCAGCATTATTCATACCTACAGCCTTATTTATCCTGTAATACTTAACAGGCATAGTACCAGCACAGTAGGCATAGTGATGGTAACAAGATTTGGTTACAATGTGAATACATTGCAGCATTTAAGGGTGGTTAGAAATAGGAATAGTAGGCATATTACATGCATAGTACCGTCATGGTACCAGCACAAAGATAATATGGGAGGTGTGTGACTGAAAACCAGTTGCACCTATATCAGGGTGGTCCAACTTCTTTTTTAGACCGATTAGATTAGAAACGTAAGGGTATTTACCAGGCCTCAAAGGTGCTTAAATATATGCAGTTTATCTTAAATATGTACAAGGTATTTTGAAATTGTTATATCTTTGGAAAATAAGGTTGCAGTAAAATATTAAGTGACTACAGTGTGGCCCACGGGCCACGTTTTGGACCACCCTGACCTATATAAAAAAAGTCTTATATCTTTCCTTTCAAAAAAATAATGTTATGAGTTTAGATTTAAGCAATAAGGGGGTGCAATGAGATTTTACATAAAAAGCTTTAGTTATCATCACTATGCCTGTACTATGTCTACTATGCCTGTGCCATGCCTACTATGACTGTACTATGCCTACTATGTCAGTACTATGTCCACTGTGCCTATTCTATGTCTACTATGCCTGTGCTATGCATACTATGTCTGTACTATGCCTGTACTATGTCTATTTATAACTACCACAGCTTTTAATGTGAAATCTCATTGTATCTGCTCAATGCTTAAATGTAAACTCATAAAACTAAAAGTAAATTTTTTCTAAAAGAAGCAAGGCTTTGTTGTATTGATGTGACTGGTTTTTGGTCGCACACCTCCCCTAGTATCCTTGTATTATGCTTGTACTCTGCTTACTATGCTTACTTACCTACACTTGACTCATTTTTTCAGACTACGTAGTGCAGAAACCTGTCCCGATAACACAAATATATTTATATAATGCAACTTTATTTGTCGATCGTCTAGACTCACTGTCCAGATAAACAGAAATTTAGATTAACGACATCCAGAAAAATGAGGGTGAAAGATATATGCAACAAATGTTACCAATGCCTCACTAAATTTTTGCAGAGATGCTGCAATGATGGATATAAAGTCATGTTGGCAGGTGCTAGTTTTGTTTTCTTACTTACCTATACACAACATATTTTTCATAGACTTACCAGTAATCCTTAAGTTTAGCATAGAAAACTAACTTGGCTAACTCTAACCCCAACCCGAACTCTAACCCTAATGAGTTTCTGACGCTAAGCTTAAGGATTGCCAGACTTACCTATATGCAACATAATCTTTTTGCAATTAATTTACTCATACATAACATTACCTAAAAAGGACAAACTTATCTACTGTATATGCAACATAACCTTGCTGTAATGAATTTCTCTATATTTAATAGCTTTACAGTGATGGACTTATCTAAATGCAACATAACCTTAGCATGATGGACTTCCATATATATAACATAACCCTACAATGATGGACTTCCCTATACACAGCATTACCTTACAATGATGAACTCTCCCATATGCAACATAACTTTGTTATAATGAACCTACCTACATAAAGCAATTTTGCTGCATAGAGCTTACACGCATACAACACAATCCAATAATGACAGACTGCCCTGTATGTAACGCAACCTTATGACTTACCAGTAGGGTAGGCAACCTCTTTGCAACATTACTTACCTACATGAATAACCTATATGCAACAAACGTAACCAATTCTATTGCATCACTGTCGCTTTCGTTATCAGTCTACGCATATGTGTGCACAACTTAGTCCCTATCTTAGTCTTTTCAGACCACGCCTGGTGAACTAGCCAAGGCTAGGCCAACAAACCTGAAACCTAAATCGAGCAACATTACAATACCCTAATAATTTCCAAGCGACTGTCACATGTTGTCTCTGTCAGTTTGTGATGACATTAACATGGTGCAAAAGGCTTTCACTGACGTCTAAAATCTGAAAAATTGATTCATCATTCTACCATCAGCACTGTCTCGTTTGGTATCTCAAAAAGGGTTGCATGTACTTCCGCCATTTTGAAAGCAATTGTGACGAAGCATGTTGCCAAAAAAAAGCACAATTAACAAGGGCAAACAGCCCACAAACAATTAGTCCCGAATCAGACTTTACAAACTGTGTGAATTACAATCCCAGATGTTGTAGTAGGAAATATGATGACTATGGTAGAACAAGCGCTAAGACTCCAGTTCATGGCTAGTAATGACCAGACACCTAGTAACAACCCTTTTAGACACCACGCACAAAAAGAACATTTGCTTCTACCTTGCTGCTCATGTACAAAAGCGATCTGAAAAAAATATAAAAATGAGTTGATTACACGAGATCCTGTAAGCAAAGCATAAAAGAAAAGTTAATAAATTAGTTGGGAAAGTATTCAAACTTGTTCTACCTTGTATGAAGCGAATTTTTTTAGTCTTATCTTGTCATTTAGCTTTGTATTCAAAAAATTTATTTGGTCCAAGTTTAGGTACAGAGATCTCGTTTGAGTTCCATGTTTGTTCCATGTTTCCAAAATCCATAGCTCAACTCGAGGTAAACTTTTAATTTTTCAATAATTCAGTTGTTGTCCATCAGTCTATCAATTTTGTAATACGTTATTGGTCTGTAGTCCAAAGTGCGGGTGTATTTCAGCATCAGGTTAGTTTAATGTATCAAGTACTGCTCGTAATCAAAAGTGAGGTACATAGGCATGAATGGAACTTTCTTTAGACAGGGCATATGATTAGGAGTCAGCAAAAACCGGGAAAGACCATTTATATTAGTTGTTACCTGGTCAAGTAGACTACATGCAGCCTCTTCACAAAAAAAAGTAGCTGAAACCACACAGAGAAAAACAAATAGTGCAAGGCATTTTCAAGTGTTTAATTTTTGATTGCTCATTAAAACTTATTTTTTATAACAGTACATGTGCAGGTTTATTCGTTAAGTGCAAAAGTTTTTTGTAAGCATGTTTATTTTGGTGTCTGGAAAGTTTATTTTACATCATTTGGTACTTCCTGCCATATTTTTTGGCCTACAAATACAATTATAGATATCCCAAAATTTGTTTTTAGGGCATCAGTTGAATAATGCAGGGTGGTATTAAACTTACGTAGTACAAGAATAGTAGACATATTACAGGCTGTAGGCTATGTACAGGCATAGTAAAGGCAAAGTACTGACTTTGTAGAAATATCACAGGCAAATAGAAATGTTCTAAGTTGGATGATCACAGACATTGCTCCAAGGGTTTTTAATTTTGTCAATTCTATAGAGATATGAGTTACAAGAAAGCTGTGTCCATAACAACAGACATGAAAGAGGACACAGAAAGCATGACAAGTAAGCTCGGGGCTAGTAAAGAATCGGCCGTTATGCTCTGTAATAGGCGACCACGTGACATGCGTTGCATGGCGTATTTTACGTGACGAACGCAATGCGCGTGAATGAGATACTCTTGTTTCTATATTTTCGCTAGCTTTCTTACATTGAATTGTTTTTACACCAAAACCAAAAAGGAGGCCATTGGAGAAGGTTAATCAATCATTTGAAATGTGATGTGCTTGCAAACAGCGCTTTTGTATTTAACATCTTGTCTCTGAAAAGGTACAAATTTTAAGCCTTTATATTAAGAAAGTGCGCAATTTACGGATGTTTTGATGGCATTATGACGTCGCTGTGGCGTTATGGTACACACCTGTGGTCGATGATCACCTGTTGTTAGTAACTCGGCTCTGCGAACAGTTCTTCTCTACTAAAAACATGTTTCTAACAGTTTCAGTTATAACAAAGCTAGCGAAAATAAAGAAACAAGAGTATCTCATTTGCGCGCATTGTGTTCGTCACGTAAAATATGCCATGCAACGCATGTCACGTGATCGCCTATTACAGAGCATAACGGCCAATTCTTTACTAGCCCCGTAAGCTCAAGGTTTTCAGTGCAAACGAGAGAAAAAAGGAGACTACTAGAGATGGAAGATAGGAACACTAAAATCAGAATTACATAAATTTTTGCAGAAACAGGAAAAAATACCAAATTATAAAACTTTTTCATACACTTTCTTATCAAATTAGCTGTTTTAGTAACCAGCGTGATGACATAGTGGTAAGAACATCTGCTTTGCAGTTGGTAGAACTGGGGTTCATTTTCCAAGTCAAGTCAAACCAAAAGACTTCAAAAAATAGTATTCACAGCTTTCCTGCTTGGCACTCTGCCCAATGGGGATAGTGTGGACAACAAGTCGGCAAGCTTGTTTGTTGTGTCCTTGGGCAAGGCACTTAATGGGATGCCACCATCTTTATGCTGCAGACAGATGGTGGGACCAAGCAGTCTACTCGTCGTGGTGGCCCAGTCTAGCTAAAGGCTTGCAAACAAAGCACGAGCACCCATGCAGTGTATATACATCTCCCTGCATAATGCTCAGAGCAAATAGCTCAAACAACAAAGAAGAAGAACCATTTTTAGTTTTTATCGATTTCTGTAACAGTATAACTTTCCATATTCCAGCGATTTCATACTTTTTCACCAGGTATTTTTTGTAATTATCGTATTTTCCCGTGTACAAGAGACTCTTTTTTGGTCTAAATTTTTACTTTAAAAATAGGAGGTCTCCTATACATGGGAGTACCGGAGTTTTCCACTTAATATACCCCCCCATCGCCGTTAATGTACAATGGTATATTAACTGGAAACATGTGCCTATTAATGTATCATAGTACATTAATAGGTGCCAAAGTTTTGTTTTGTTTGAATGTCTATAAATAGGTAGATAAAGGACTGATATGCAAATGTCAAGAGCTTATTATGCATATGAGACGTTGTGTGTCTGTGTCTATCATTATGTGTCACCCGTCATGTCTCGGTTATATATATAGCTTGTACAAATAACAATTAAGTAGCTGTATCATGACAGGCGCTGGGTCATCAAGGCATGGAATGGTGTAAAGCCAGAGGTCATCATTAAATCTTTCAGAAGTGTGGCATCTCCACTGCCATGGATGGCACAGAGAATGATGCCATTTTTGAGCTGAGTGACTCCTGTGATGATGATGATGAAGAATTGGCTGGTATTGCGGAAGAACTGACTTTAGTTGATATTTCTGATGAGAGTGATGAGGAATTTAATGATTTCTATGATGAATAAAGTTATTCATTACTAAAAAACTTTTTTCCAGAATTTTTGCTTAAAAATTGAAAGGGTCTCTTATACACGGGAAAATACAGTATGTGCTTTAATAATTTGTATTTTGAACAAATTTGTAGTTTTGTCATTTTATGCCTTGGCATTAATTATTGTATTTTTGCAATTCAATAATACATTTTGATTTTAAGGATAATTTCCTTATTACCCTATTAATGAATCTGGCATTCCATAGTTTAGTCTGGTCCGTTGAAGATGGCTGAAGCAAGAATATCACCAATTTTGTACATTGAACGTTTTGTCCATAGATATTTTATGCTTTTAGTAAATGTTGTGCAGCTAAAGCATGAAAACTTAACCCTAATTATAAACACAGACAAATTTAGAAGCTTATAGGATTATTTTTTAACTTATGCCAAACATTAACTCTATCTCTTACATAACCCTAACTCTAAATGCACAGATTTTAATGATTGCAAATTTTTGTTTTCATGATAATATGTTTGTAGCACCTTAGATGCCAGGTTTTCAAAATTTTTGGGTGGGTGAAACTGTGATTTCACATTTTGGTGATGTAATAATTTGCATAACCAACTCAACAAACAATCTTTAACCAATTTGAATCAGCAGAGGCAAAGCACAGCTATTTTTAGAAATTGCAAATAATTTCATGTCGCATTTTACATAATTTTACATTAAAATAGTGGGTCTGGGTAACAAAACAACAAATCAGATGCTATTTGTAACCACATTGGAGGTGACACCCCCACCCCTATACTCAACACCTCTGTGCAGCACAAAATTGGATTACAAAAACTTGAAACGTTTGACTGACCACACTGAATCATTACACCAAAAGTTTAGATTTTTATTCTGGAGAAAATTGGCTGAATAAAATGTTCCAAGTACAAAATCATTTGCAACTTTTACCCTTTGAGGGATAATGTAACACATATGTTACACGATTGTTAATTGTTATAACATTATGACATAATAGCCATGTTTCTGAAATTCATTGTGATTTTGTTGTTACCACACAATTAAGGAATTGTCTCAAATTTTATGAATTAGAATCTTATGATTCTTAAAGGGTTAAATCAGTGCACTTCATCAGCAGTGTCATTGTTCCAAGGAAATGGAGGACCAGAAATCCATGGTAGTTTGATAATAGAACAAGAGGAAAGGGTGAATGATTCATAACAGATTTGCTAAAAAACGTGAGGAGGAAGGAAAGACAGAAGAGGGAAAGTAGGCTACTATGGCAAGGACAGAGCAAGATTTGGAGAGAATGAAGAGAATTGGCAGGTTTGTTGGTGTTGCCAACACCAGTGGCGAGCCTGATGGCTTCAGTGCCACAGAAGAACCAATCTACAGCCACTCGATATGGTAATGTAATCTGCAACCTTGTTTGCTTGGTTAAAAATGGTTGTTAACCTTTTTGAAGAGTCTAAGATATTCTAGACACCCCCCACCAACAGCACAACCTGAAATAATTGATAGCAAAGACTTTCGAAGTTGGTGTGAATTTCTGTATATTTGCAATTCACTGGTTCTTTATTTTAAAATTAATTTCTTTATTTCCTTAATTGTGAATTTCTGTGTTTTAGTGTTTTTCTTTGTAGTGGCTCCAGTTGGCCTTGTGGAAGTTCCATTGCTTAACAGGCTTGCTTGAAACAGGTAGAGCAAATCTTATTGGAACAATAAGCGAGAGTTGATGTTGTGACCTGGGAAACTTCTCAAAGTTGCATCTGTCAGGTTCATGGCTGTCTGGACCAACACTGACAAATGTCATATCGGGGTTGGTGCCAGTGTTCTTTTAGCCACCAGAATGAAAGGTAGTGACGTCCTTTGGGTCATGGAGAGAGACAGGGCTTGCCCAAGCAACAAGGCACTCTCCTTTGGCACTGCTAATTGACCATTCTCTATCGCCAGCATAGAGAATGGGGTGGGGGAACACTGGGAGATCAGACCTTGCAGTCACGTAGGTAGAGGTTTGTAGACAGTGACAATTCCATAGCCATCAAAGTCCACACACAACCACTCAGTCACTGATGTAGCTGGAGACTGATCAACAAGGGCCCATTTAGCCGGTCAAGGACAAACGTGGCAAGTCCAGTGAGTCTCCTGAGCAAGAATGACAAGTGTCTCATACTCCCTGGCAAGACGATGAAGTACATTCATCTTTCTTGCAGTGAGGCTTTTTATGTTTAGCTGCAAGACTGCTGGTCTTCGAAACTTGTTGATAGTGTGCCCTGACAGGGGCACATCGCCCTGCCCTGAAAAGGGTATTTGTCGAGTAGTAGTCCCTGGCTAAACATCAGGGTGAGGGGTTATCCTTCCAGGTTGGCAGGTTTGGTTTCTCTCTGACATTTTTGAAAGACGTACTAATGGCCCAGGCTGCAAGAATGCACCTGCCATCTGGGCCAGGAGTCTAAATCACCACCATCTTGGGGTAAAGGAAGCCACACGACCAGGACTTCAGTGCAGCTCTAGCCTAAAGCTAATAACTCATGTTGGAGTTGCACTGAAGTCTTGGTTGTTTGGCTTCCTTTTTTCCTGCCTGCATCACCTCAAAAATCTGGAAAAGAGCACTGGTACTGGCGATCCCTAAACTCAAGAAGCCTGTAGAGGACCTGAAAAGCTATCATCCAATCTCTTTGCTTTGCATCCCCTACAAGATCCTCGAGAGACTCATACACGCTTGTGTTCACCCAATTGTTGACCCACTTCTCCCTAGGAAGCAGGCTGGGTTCTGATGTGGAAGGTCAACTGTGGATCAAATTGTTTTGCTTACTCAAAACATCGAGTATTCGTTTAAGGCCAAGAAGAAGGCTGGTGCTGTGTTTGTCGATCTGACAGCTGCTTATGACACTGTCTGGCACTGTGGTCTCACCTGCAAGTTGCTTAGGTTTCTTTCAGATAATCACATGGTCTGAATGATCATGGAACTTGTCTGGAATAGAAGCTTCATACTCACTGCTGGTGACAGCAAGCAAAGCAGGTAAAGACGTTTGTGAAACGACCTCCAACAGGGATCGGTCTTGGCCCCCCTTCTTTTCAACATCCACATGTACGATCTGCATTCCATGACTTCTCAGAAGTATGCATATGCTGATGACTTAGCATTGCTGTATGCTTCTCGAGATTGGAAGGATGTGGAGGACACTCTAAGCCAAGACACGACTACACTTTCAGCTTATCTCCAGACTTTGAGGCTAAAGCTCAACAATACAAAAATGGTGACAGCAGCCTTTCATCTTAACAACAGAGAGGCCAAATGTGAGCTTAATGTTTACAACAATGGCAACCTATTGCCACCCTGTCCAGTCCCAATGTATCTTGGGGTAAAGCTGGATAGGTCGCTCACTTTCCGTCACGACCTCAAGGCTTTGCACAAAAAACTGTCCACCTGAGTTGCACTGTTGAGGCGACTTGTTGGATTTGGATGGGGTGCAGATGCCAAGACATTGTGCATCTCTGCTCTTTCCATGGTCTACTGTACTGCTGAGTACTGCGCACCAGCTTGGTGTCACAGTATGCATACTTGCCTCATTGACAGCATTCTCAATGATGCTTTGTGCATTGTCACTGGATGCTTGCGTCCCACACCTACAGAGGACTTGCCTAGCCTTGCAGGCATCCAGCCAGCTGAGCTCTGCCGATTAGGAGTGACACTGTTTGATGAATTATGCTATCCATGATCCCGACCATGTACTGCACGAATAGTGGTTGGGCAGCAGGATGCGCACTTGGGGACACTTAAATCAAGACATCCATTTGTACCTGCTGCCATTATCCCCTTTAAATGCAAAAAAAGTGCAAATTTGCAAATTATGTCTGGCGGATTCGCAGTTAAAATTCAACAGTGCGTAAAAAAAGTCCAGCGGTTTTTAGTAACTTTTTTCGTTTGTTCAAATTTTTAAATATGTGGGAGTTAAATGCTGTTTAATGCGTGGGAGACAGTGAATGGGAATGGAAAATGGGACAGTCATTTTTTTATGGCAATGCAATGTCTCGCATAAACATCGCCTGGCCATGAGGCAACAACGAGTGACGGCAACTTAATATATCACGCATGCCATTACCAAACTTATTTTGTATTACAAATCAACCCCAAAGCAAGTAACATAAAGTAAACCGGCCAATTTCTATCGTAACTAAAGAACAGTAATAGCAAGTAGCTTTCAAACTTCACTTAAACACAAGACATTAGTTTTCGAGGAAAGATTGAAACTGGAATTGCTTAACTTATGTTTTCTTTATGTTTCAAGCTAATTTCAATCGTGCTTGTTAAAATAAAAAAGTGCATAGCTCTCCGTTTCACTTTAACGTACAAAACGCCATTTTGTAAATCAGAAATAAATAACCTCTTACTTGCCATTTATAAAAACTAAAAGTAAAAAAAAAAGAGTATGATTTTTAGCCAATTTTAGTTTTAAATCCCCTTCATTTTTAAATAAAATGCAGCTGACAGCCATGTGCTGTGATAGTTTACCAGCCATGATTGAAAGAAGCCTCAAAACGAGAAGAAAAAATATGAAGTGCAGTTTCAATTTCTTTTAACAGGTTTTTTGTTGAAGTCTAGCCTTTTTTCAATTGCTGGAAACGAAAATTTTTTTTGACTTGTTTATTTTATTTTAGTTGGACAATGCTTCTGAAATTTACTTAGATAACTTTTTTGAGGTCGTGCATGAAACTAGAAAAAATATGACCGGACCACATGCCTCTGTGCATTTTAAAAATGGGCAAAATGCTAAAAACAATTTGAAATCAACAAATGCAAAAAAATGCTCATGAAAACGAGAAAAAATATAACCGGGCTACATGTCTCTGTGTTTTTCCAAACTGGGCCAAATCCCAAAAATGCTCATGAAAATGTATAACCAGGGTGCATGCCTTTGTGTATTTCGAAAATGGGTCGAATGCCAAAATTGCTCATGAAAACGAGAAAAATGTATAACTGGGCTGCATGCCTTTGTGCATTTCAAAAATGGGCCAAATGCCAAAAACGGTTGAAAAGCACTGAACTAAATATAAAGTTTCAAAATCAAAGTATGTCTGAAGGGAAAATGAAGGATGTTGTTGTACACCTATCAACATAGGCTATTTCAAGCATCTGTTTTTACTCCTTCAAAATATGTTACAAAGAATGCTGTAATCGTGTGTTCAGCAATGTCCACCAAAACTTGTCTGGCAATTTTTGTACAATTCTTAGCAATTTTGTACTCGCGCTGGTGGTTACGCACTTACTAAAATCTTAGAGGGAACAGTGCCTGCTACATGGAGACTATTAGGTAGTTTGTCTAAACTGGACATATGCGTGAAGCAGTGGACAAAGCATAAATGGAATGCAGACGACTTGGAGAGTACTTCAAGGGTCCATGCTTTCATTCCCAGGGTCAGTTCAAGGCCACTTGGAATGAGTCTGCCCAGAACATCTCCGGTAAGGCTCGATTGCCTGCAAACTGGTGTAGGACATTTTCACTTGTCCATGTACAAATGGGATCTCGCTCCATTACTGAATTGCAAATGTGGTGCCACTTAGCAAACTGCAAACTTGGATGACACAACTTGATGTTGGCTTGACACCACCACTGCCAGCATCTAATCTGGGCAGCACAGCGGCTCAAGGTGGTAGAAAGATAGACCTTCAGCCATGGCGTTGATTTGTGCTGGCCTAGATTGAGTTTGGGTGCCTGACCAAACAATGACGACGACAAGTGTTTTCCATTGTAGATGCAAAGACTTTTTTTGGAGATAGTGTGATTGTCTGTATTTTTCAGTCCAATAATTTCTCATTTTGATATTAATTTATGTCAATCTGGAATTTTGTAATTTAGTTCAAAGGTTTTTTCAAAGTCCTTGATTTTGTATTGTCAATCCCAATTGAACGCAAAGACCATATTTTTTCAGGATCACCATTTTCAAGGTCATTTCTCAAATTGAAGGGTTATGGCATGCTATCTAAATATCTCTTCTGGTTGCTCTACTTCACACCCATTGCTTTTTTTGGTGCTGCCCTCAGGATGATCATAGCAAAACAACTGTTACCCTCTTTGAAATTACGTAACTGTCTCTTCCTCCGTATTGTCATACCTCTTTTGCCCTCTTATTTTTTTCTTTTGATAAGCAGCAACATTCATACATATCATGGCTCTGTTTTGTTTTGTTATGAACAGGGATGGGGAGTTGGTGGTCTGAACTTCCGACTCTGACTCCTGGGAATATGAAAGGTCCGACTCCGGCTGCGACTCCTGCTTGTTAATACTATTAGCAAAAATTCTTATATTTTCTTTTACCATCTATATATAAATCAAATTTGCATGTTATTGTTAAAACATTTTACCTTTTCACAAATGGTTAAATATCCCTATTAGGGGGGCTAGGACCTCCCCCTAGATGCACCTACACAGTTAAAATGACAAATTCACATTGTATATCTGCATCAACATCTGCATACTGAATTTTATTACAATTTTATTACATTTTTGGGCCTTCAGGAGTCGGAGTCGGCCATTTTTTTCCGACTCCAACTCCCCAGCCCTGGTTATGAATGCACCAGGAAAGGGACTTCAAGGGGCAGACAAGTGCAGTGCTCTTCCTGCTTTAGATCAGTCGGTCAAAAATGTGTATTCTTTTTCTTGGAGTTCAACATTCTGTTTTTATTTCACTTCTGGAGGTGTCTTTCCTGTTCTCTTGCAGTTTCTCATGGGGATCTTTCTTTGTTTTATACTGTCTTTTGTTTTGGGCCCCCAACATGCACACCTCTACTGAAGGCTATTTCTATTACTCTCTGGCAGTTCATTCTCCTCCCTCTTATTTGGTGATCTTCTGACCCATCTCTTATCCCTTTTCCAAAATATCCAGCTCCTTTTTCTTTTCTGTACCTGATGCTGCAAAGGCTATTTATGAAACCCTGGTTTGGCCACTAGTTGTTTTCCTCTTCACCCAGGGAAATATGAAGCCTTTTTCAGTCCATCCCCACCGACTTAATCTTGAATTCTGCATCTTTGTGTTCAACATACCTCTTTGCTTCAACCCCACTACCACTTATTTCTTCTGTAAGCATGTATCTATGTTGAAAGCCAACTTTCCTCTCTGTTCAAGGAATTATGCTGTATCTCTGCTTTGTCATGAGAATCCCTATCTGTTTTGTGTAAAGCTTTTTTTTGGCCTGTTTCACCTATGCCTCTTGAATAATTTCCTTTTTTGTGCATTACCAAGTTAGCAAGCCTTCACCTAAAGATTAGTAGAACCATTCACGGTCAGGCTTCTTTGCCTCTAGTAGCCCTGACTCCTTTTGTTTTGTCCTATGAGCTGTCCTTTCTTCTACCATCTTCATATTCTATTCCAGGATTGGCAAGACACCAAGTGAAGCCATAGCTTTCCAGGTCTTCCTGATTAAACTTTGCAGCCATTCATGCTCTCTTTTTCCTTCTTCGTGAAGGCTCTTTTTGCCACCTCTGTCCTTGTGCGCTCTTGCTCCGACCCAACTCTTTCTTGCCAAGCTGCTTTCGCTCTTTTTATTAAATCATGATCTTCTGATTTGGACTCATCAATTTATATCTTTTTCTTTCAGCAAAGGCGCAGGTATCCTCAGTTAGCTTACTTTATTTGAATCATTATGATATGTAACCGCCGCTGTTCCCTTTAAATGCAAAAAAGTGTGAAATTGCAAAATTATGTTTGACAGATTTGCAGTAAATTCAACAGTGCGTAAAAAATTTTCAGTTTTTATAAGTTTTACAGTTTGTTGTAATGTTTGCAAATTGGCTAACAAAATCTTCAACCAACTGTTAAATGTGTGGTAAATAGTGAAAAGGATTTGAACTTTTTAGGGCAGTGCTAAGTCTCACAACAGCATTGCATGGCTGTGATGCAACAGTGAGTGACGACAACTTAAAATATTGCTGTCACCATTACCATACTTCTTTGGTACTACAAGTCATCTCCCTAGCAATTAGCATAAGGTAATACCAAAAATTTTTTTTCTTTATTTTTCCCAGTCAATTTCAATCATAGCAAAAGAGCAGTAATGGTAAATAGCTCTCAAACTTCACTTTAACACATGACATCATTTTTCGAAGGAAGTTTGAAACTGGAATTGGTTAAAATCTTTGTTTTCTTTACATTTTAATGCTAATTTCAGTCGTGCTTGTTGAAATAAAAAAAAAAGCATGTAGCTCTCAGTTTGAGTTTAGCACAAAAAACACCATTTTTTGAGGAAATGGCTCAGTTTTTGTAAATTACAAATAAATAATCTTTTCTCACTGGCTATTTATGAAAACTCTAAGTAAGAATGAATGTGACTTTAAACCAATTTTAGTTTTCAATCCCCTCCAGAATTTTCTTTTTAATAAAATGTAGCTGACAATTATGTGCTGTGATAGTTCATCAGTCATGATTGTAATATGCCTTGAAACGGGAAGCAAAAAGTAGATTGTAGTTTCGATTTCTTTAGAAACATTTTATGTTGAAATCTAGTCTTTTTTATTTTAATTGCTTGAAAGTTAATCTGTAGTACAGTAAAATTTGCCAATGATTTTATGGAATTTAAAAAGAATTGCTGTTCTATATGTACCATTCCAAAGTTGTCTTTTGATTCAGCATTAAGGTGTATTATCTAATCTAGTTTACCAGTGTAAAGAAAAATTACTAAATAGAAAGTAAAAGAAAGTTGTGTATTGTGCAAAGAAAACTTACTAAAGCGTAATTGTGCATGGGCAGCTATTAGTCTTTTTTTACCTGTACACAATTGCGCAGGGTAAAGTAGGCAGAATCACCGAAAAATTTTTACAAAGAAGACAGCCCCTTGCAAAAGCAGTAAAACTATGTGGTTTTACATGAAGAATATAACTTAATATTTTTTGCAGTCAGCACCTCTCAGTGAAACCGTGTAATTTTATGTGTAGTCACAAATATTAGCATTTCAATTTTTCTACTAGACTTGAAAGCTGTGTTTGCTAAACTCGCAAATATTTGCATCCATGAATTTTCTCTTTTTTCAGTCGATTTTCAAACACTGTTTACAAAGATAAAATTTCACATATTAAATATTTGCTATCTCTTTTCATGCATTCGGTAAACGGTTAATAAGAGTGAAAAAATATTTAGCGGGCTATGTTATTGCAACTATCATTGAGGGTTCTGTAAACAGGCTTCAAAATGTCTCTATCACTTTTGCCACAATGCCAAGTCAGATAATGTTGTGCTGTTTTTCGCATCTGGTACCAAACTTCATAAAAATTAATGCATTTGCTTTCCAGCATAGTTCATGAAATTAGTTGACAAGACTCAGGTAAAATCTGTTATCCTTTATCAATAACACTGCTTTTTGAGATACATTTTATGAAGAAAGCAAGACGCACAAATGATGACTACTGCATTGTTCAAAAATCTTAATTTTCTTCTTTCAAGTTCCACGGCTTTGGCCATCAAATACTTTCCAATTTTAGATCGAAAGTTTATTTGCATCTGCAAAAACCTCCTGTGTAATTGATTACGTTTGGGAAAAATAACCCGTTAAACTATTCATCATAATCAAGCTACAATTGAAGTTAGCAAGTAATTTTTGTTCTTGTGTCATAGTTGTGGTAACCTAGCTAACATCTCATTGTTTTATAAAGATCATATTTCTCATGCCTATGTTGGGCATCGGCTTAGAATTAATCTTATTCACATGTACTATTAACCGGTCATTCTAAAACATTACGAATTACTGTTGCAAAGGTCACAGAGTTTGAGTGACCAAATTTAACTTCAATCAACTTATTAAATAGCAATAGCAAGGTTTTCTGCCACCGTCGCCCTTTAGTAACTGATAAATTACTTGTTTGTGAACTTTTTAGGGCTCCCATAATCACCCTAATCATTACGTCACCAAAAGTGCATCGCCACGATTTTGCTTTCCCCTTGCAAATTTTGAAAACTCAAGCGCTTATACCTTTACAATTCCAGTTCAGACTTGTTTTTAGGTCATCTTCGAAGATCTTTGATGCACAGTTAACTCTAGTTTTTGCTGCCAAATATGTAGCAAAGTAAACATGATACAACTTGCAAGCTGGCGCCTTAATTGGATTAAAAAATATAGGTCATTTGTGACGGAGATGATTGCCTACATCAGTGATTTTTAATCGGTGGACCATGGTCTTACTGGGTCAGTACTTTATTTTGCCTTTGCATCAGGTGAAATTGAAAAACTTCTTGACTTGCTTTTTTTTTATCTTATTTGGGCAACATCCATGAAATTTACTTTGATAGCTTTTTGAGGCCAGTTATGGAAGTGAGAACAAAATATAACTGGAGCCACATGCCTCTGTGCGTTTCAAAAATGGGCCACATGCCAAAAACGGTTGATAAGTACACTGAACTAGATAAAGAGTGTCAGAATCAAACAAAACACGTTTTTGAGAGAAAAACAAAGGTGCCATTATACGCAAACCAATGTTATAGTGAAACTAAGGTATGCAACGTCAGCTTAGCGCAGTGTTTCTCAAACTTTTTTGGAGCGGAACCCTTTTACATTATTTGCACTATAACGAAACCGTTATTTATATTAATACTTATTTTAATATAATATCTGATATCTTGTGTGCCGCAATCGACATGAAGACCTTTTTTATATTTTTAGAAATCACTCGCTTTGGTGCCCTGATGACACATGAGCACACTTTCGTTTACAAGCATAAAATAACTTTTTTTCTTTTTATTTGGAGATTGACATGCAATCTTAGGAATGTGTTACATGTTGCTTTTCAATGTAGCTCTGCAGAATTCACTTTGAAAATCACTGTCTTAGTGTATACACTGACTAACTGGCAGTAGGCTATGGCAAGTATATTTTTTGCACCTTCAAAAATGTGTTTCTTAAGCTGAGGTAACTATTCAGCAATGTATGCAAGAATTAGTTCGGTGGTTTTCGTACATTTGCTAGCAATTTTCCACTTGTGCTGGTGGTTACGCACTTACAAAATTCTTAGAGGAAACACTGGTAACCACAATATATTTAACATTTTTATTTATATTTTTAATGTTTTTGTCAGGATCTTGTCATGTGCCAAAAATGTTTAAGAAATTGAGGCTGCTATGTATCTTAACAATTTGGAAGAGAATAGTTCCTCTTTATTAAAGTGATATTCCCTTATTTAATTGGGTATAACAAAAGTGGCCTGGCCTAACAAAGATTATATAAAGCTAATGGATGCTTTTTGCCTAAATGTACTGCCTAGCTGCAATGGCAAAGTATGCAACTTCCAATGACAGCAAACAAGTCATCTCATACATGCACCGATAGGCTATGCAAAAATGCAGAAAGTAGCAAGAATTGTCAGATTTATTTCAGCTGTTTATATAACGCAGTAAAAGCACATGGGTTAGTGGTTATGAAGCACAATTTGCACTTAAATGACAATAGGGTTAGTTTTTAGCAAATATTAACAACTCGGTTTTTCTATTTTAATATAGCAGAGTTCATCAAGAAATACATAAGACACCTTAACATGGTCAATTAATAAAATCTAAAACATTGTTTATACTATGACTCTGCTAGCCCTATCATGCATACTAGTAAAATGTACTAATACTACATTTTCAACCAATGGTGATACCATTGTTAATAACCTGTTTAGCCAATGCCACCAATACCCTCAAATCTTTTAAACACTATCAGTTGAAAACATTAAGTCATTGCAAAAAACTTATCATAAAATTTGACTTGTCATACGAAGTTTGATAGTTTTAGCCTACGCCTACCTATCAAAGAGATATGACATACCATCTAACCAATCCCTCTAGTTGCACTCATGGCCCCGCATACTGGCTGCACATTTTCCATCATGCCGTGAACCTGTACTAACTTATATGACAAAGGCTAATATATTTTTAAAAGCAAGTCAGTGCTGAATTAGTTTTGTGACAAACGCTAGAAGAGAGAATGTGCTTTATTAATAAAAGGAATATATCTGCTTCTTTTTGATTGAGTTGTGCCTGGGCATATTCATGGAAACAAAACCAAACCTTGATATAATGACCTTTTTTTGCTCATAATTCTTCTTTTCTTAGCATTGAACCTGACTTCAGTTTATCAATTGCTTGAAGATTTAAGCTCTATTTCTTCTTTAAATGGGTTGGTTTCAAGGTTCAGTGGTGTTTATTTTTTTTACCTTGTCAGAACCATGGTGGATTCTCCAGGCTACGGGTAGTAGCAATTAAGTGTGTTGTAGTCATCAAACCCCAGTCTCTAGCTTAAGGCTGTTCAACTCTTTTTAACGAAGGTCCATTTAGATTAATTCAGAATTTGCAGAAGCCCTGTAAAATTATTTTGTGTGCAATCATAATGGTCATGCAAACATTTCGCTTATCAAAAAATACTTGTTTTTCTCTTAGCCTGTAAAACAATGAAATGAAAATAAGATAGATACATGATCCATTGTTTTGTTAGTTTAGTGAGAGAAATAGCATTCCATTTTCTTGCCATTTCTTCAAATGAGTGGAGTGATCTGATGTTGCCCTTGAGCACAATTCTCTTTTTACATTAAGAGAAGTATTTGACATAAAAAGCATATGTCACATGGGTAAATATGGTTACTAAAGTATATGCAATATGGCCAGAAAAACATTTGAGGGTAAGGAAAGCAGTCAATTTTTTCCAAAAATTTGTGACTCTGAAAAGAATAGATGCTGAGTTCATCAAAAATTGAATTGTAATTCATACTTTTTGGTTTTTTTTCGCATCGCAAATTGTATTGACTGCAACTTTGAATTAATTTTTCACTAACAGACAAATCAATTTTCTTCTTTATAACACCAAGTTAATTGAAAATTTAGTAAAATTTCAAAAGTTGAAGGAAATCGAAAAAATGTCTGTAAGGGCAATTGCTGCAAAGACCTAAAAATTATTTGCTACTTTACTTGGATATAGCTTGATACTGGAATAGAATTCAAAATATTGTAAGAAGTGTCATAACCTTTTTCGCTTCTCTTTGACTTTACATCTGTGGCACATATCCCAGAGCCTGAAATTCGATTTCAACATTCAGAAATTCCAAATTTTGTACAGCCAGTTGAATAGTTTAAAAGTTTACTGACTGGGTTATGAGATGAGAAAGGCACAAATAAGCTGTGATTTGGTCCACCGTAGGTTAAAAATGTACTTAATGAGTTGTGTTTTTAGCATTCTATTTGTATATCGACAATTGACTCTGGGTACCTTTATATGTATCACAGTTTGAGTAGCTCAGGAATAGCTTTCTTGTGATCCATATGACAACTTTTAGAATGTATTGTGGTTTTGAAATGGGAATATACTGTATTTATTGTGCAGAAGTCATATTTTTTTGTGCAAAAAGTTCTTGACCAAACTAGGGTTGCAAGTTATACACAAGGAAGCAAAATTGAGGAAAAAAATTGTTTTGCATTGTAAGACAGCTGTAAAGCCTTGTCTATATTGAAACCATGTGCAACTTAGCTCTTTGTTTCTTTTATTTTGGCTCAATTGCAAGTCATCCACAGCTTGTGACTAAACCAAAAGTGAAACAAAGCAACAGGCTGAAGTGGCCTGGCATGGCCTCAGTGTTGACCAGGGTTTTGATGTACGCTAGCCCATAAGCAAAAGAAAATTGTTTTCTTGTATTATTTAGTTTAAATGTGCCTTTTCAATGCAATGCAGAGAACAACTAAACCACACATAAGCTCGATCACCTTTTTCTTTCTCTTAGCAATTCAATTAAAAGGTTAGTACAGTCAGACCTAGTTAATATGGACCACATCGAAAAAAACAGAATCTCCATTTTCCTGTACAAAACTGGATTTTGTGTCAGACTGTGGGGTTTCAGGATTATAGGGGTGAAACACATAGGATGAAATCTGTACAAAACTGTTGCAAACAAATTTCTTCCTATGTGTTTCACCCCTTTAATCCAGAAACCTCACAGTCCAACACAAAATTTGGAATCTGCTAGTTTTTGTGGTTTGCAGAGGGCCGTTCACAGGATCTGCTGGTCACATACGACATGCTTAAAGAAAAGCCAAAACCTTTGGGGAGCAACTCAGTCTTAAAGATTTTACTTGTTTAAATGACTGGTTGAATTGTTTCAAGAAATAGCATGGAATAGCGATGCAAAATGTGCTTGGAGAATCTGTTGCTGCTGACGTTGTTGTAGTTTCAAAAGGTAGGAAAAATTTACAGCAAATCATTGCTAACTATGCATTACAAAACGCCTATAGTGTGTACGAGACAGGATTGTTTTATTGCTGGAGCCAGATGCAACACTTGCTACAGGTCCGGTAAAAGCAAAGAGCAGACAACGATGGGTCTTTGATCAAATGCAACTGGAACAAATAAACAAAAGCCTTTTTTAATTGGTAGATCAAAAAGGCCACTCCGTTTTGTAAAGGATTTTCATTCAAGTGTCTGTGTCACATGTAGACACAATAGCAAAGCTTGGATGACTAGCGTGATATTTGTGATTAGCTTGAAGATTTTGACTTAAGTATGATACGACAGAAACGTATAGTTCTTCTTGTCAATGCTGCCAGTCACAAAGTTTCAGAAGGTTTAAAAAATGTTTAGGTGCATTGGCTCATCTTCAACTGATTGACGCTGGGACAACTGGAAATTTTAAGCTTCACTATCAAAAAGGATTAACCAAACATTTCTTACAGGCCATAGAAAATGATTAGCCAATGGCCATCAATCTTTGGGAAGCACTGCACTTGGTCAGGGAGGCATGAAATAATGTGAAGATGCAAACTATTCAAAAATGTTGGGAGCCTACAGGCATCATTCCTAGGGCCTCTTTTGCTGAGATTTCAATGGCGGCATGTGGGGCAGAGGCAGAAGTGGTTGAAGAAATCCAAAAAGACATACAAGGCTTCCGTACAATCTCTAGCGATCATCTCATGTCTGCTTGTGACTTCCTAGATCTTGATAGTGGGATTTGTACCAGCCAATTTCTATCTGTTGAGGCCATTGTTAACCAACCCACTCAATGCAACAGTGAATCCAAAAGTAACGATGATGAAACAGAAAATCCTCCTCGTGCAATGACAACAAACAAGGGCATATCTGCAATTTTTACTTTGAGCAACATTGTTTTTTTCCAAAAGCCACCAATTATCTTGACAGTGTGTGGGTTATGAAACAGGACATAGAATCTTCAAGTAAAGAGTCACTCGTGCAACGTGAGATAGCAGATTTTTTTAAGTTATATACTGCTTGTTTTAAATTCACATTTGTTGGGAACCCCAGAACTACCATATTATCATTCATCTTTAATACAAATTTGTTTGTTTTTACTAAGAATTTTGTTTTAGTTGCTGTCCAGCTAGAAACTTAGCACTTTGAATTGGAGTAAAATGCATACATTTTGAATAGGGTGCTGAATTTGCAAAAATGATTGATTTTTTACTTTCTGATAATCTGGGTACCCTGCTAAACCAACATTTTCTGATGAAAGAAATTGGTATGGATTAACAAGGTTTGGCTGTACAAGTTTTTATGTCAAAACTAAAGTGCAACTTGCAAGCACACCAGCCGGTGTCATTCAGCAGGGTTCCCATCAGTAATGCTGGGGTTAACAGCATCGGTTCAGCTGGCAAAGCTAGCTTCTCCCAATGGATAGATTTGAAAACAGTAATAAAAGGTTTTTGTTATTTCACATAGCCAAATCTTGTTTGGAAACATAACTATCATTTATTAAAACGTGATAGGTAAAAAAACAGTAGGTGGTGCACATACCCATTACCTGCCTCCAAGTTTATCAAGTTCCTGGCAACGTCTTATTGGCATAGTTTTCACCCTAGACATCCTTAAACCTATCAAACTTTGATCCATTGAATTGAGAAAGTGCTTGATGTGAAAGCATATCAAAGTTGTGGGAGGGCATCAAAGTAGTTGATGTGTGTTTTTGGCATTGAGCTATTAAATATTAAGCCCATTACTTATGACTTTTTTGTAGCTGTAGGGGTATTTGTATGAGCTAATGCCTCTAGCTAGACACATGTTGCTTGGTCCTGACATAAACACAGCCAGGCAAAGAGCAAACTAAACCGAAATAGAAAACTTGGAGTCATATTAAAACAATGCAAGCACCCCTATCAGTAATGTCGAGTTTAAGACAATTGGTTCAGCCCATTTCACCTAATTGATATTTGTGAGAACAGTAACAAAAAGTTAATGTGTTGTTGACATAGCCGATTCTCATTTCAAAATCTAACGGTTGTTTAAAGTTTTGTTTTATTTGCCATATTTATCCTCCATTCACGAGAAAGTGAATTGTATCGCTATACTTTGCACGGGAAGTCTGCACTTGCTTGGGAGTTGCCTTTTTCGAGGTTTATGGGCCACCTGTCTACCACATAAAGGCGGGGCGTCCCATTAAGTGTCTTGCCCAAGGACACAACAAGCGAACTTGCCGGCTTGTTCTCCACAACCTTTCCTAAATGCCAAACGCCAAGCAGGGAAGCTGCGGATACCATTTTTAAAGTCTTTTGGTATGACTCGACAAGGGGAATGAACCCCTGGTCTACCGACTGCAAAGCGGGTGCTCTAACCACTACGCCATCGTGTCAGTCAAAAGGAAAAGGAAATCTATTGAGCCTAAAAACATTCCAGATGGTTGCACATACCTGTTATTTTTTGCAAAAAGTTTGTGGCTACATCTTGCCTTGTTTGATATGTAAAAACTGTATGTGCTCATAATTAAAACAGCCAACAATTTCAAAAAATTTTGTTTGTTCAGTTTATGAAGTGCTTGGAAGCATAATTTTCGAGCTCTGGGGTAAGATGTGCCAAAGTAATTGATGTATGTATTTTCAGGAACAGTCTATTAAATATTAGGACCACTATTTATGACTTCGTTGTAGGTGAATGCCTATTTGTACGACTTAATGCCTCTGGCTGTGTGTGTGTGTTACTTGGTACTGGCAAAACCGCAGCCAGGAAAAGAGCAAACTAACCCAAAGTTATGCACCTGCAGTTAAATTATTACAACAACAGCCATTAGTAATGTTGAAGTTAAAAATATCAAATCAACCAACTGTGTCGGGCTTCACTCCATCGTAAAGGAAACGATTTCAACATTTAGATGATATGTAGCTTGAAACAAATATTTTGTTGCAAAAGAAAACAGTGCCATCTTTTTCTCCATGTTTTTATAGGAGGATGACGAATTTGTTTGTTTGGAGTAGACTACTTTTTAAAATGTTTAGAGACTTCATTTTCAATGAATCTTTTAGAAAGTTTTAATAGATGATTCTGAAGAACCATGCTTTTGAGGAAGACTAGAGAAAATATACCAAAGAGCTACGTTTTTCTAGAAATTTCGATTTCTAGAAGTCCAACCGCCAAAATTTTCAGTGTTTTTAACTGGTAGCTACATTTTGAAATTTTTTAAATCTTCATTTGTGGATGCATCTTTTTGAAAATTTAGATAGATAATGCCAAATTATCGTGCTGGCTAGGAAAAATAGTCAAATTGTACCAAAGAACTAACTTTCCTGAAAATTGCAGGCTTTTTAGGTGTAGTAGGAAAATTTTTCAACTAAAAATGTAACATGATGTATGGCAACCAATTTTTGATGAACCATTATAAACTAATTCTAAGCCTTAATTAATTGGAGTTACATATTGGAGCAAATTTCTTCAGCTTTCAAACGATACTGATTGTTAGTACCTTATCATAAATTACATTACATGTCCTCAAGTTCAATTTTTTAGTATAAAAACTAATTATATATAGTAAATATATATGTCACGTAATATCAGAATTGCCTTGAAACACCCTTTAGTTTGTTAAAAAGTGTTTGAAAATCAGTTGAAAAATGAGATCACAAATTAATTTTTAGGTGCAATGATTTTGTAAAAATGTTGCAATTTCCGAAAAAATTATGAAATGATGATCTCTGGTGGCAATAGACTGTGTTATTCGTATTAGGCAGCATTATGACATTGTAGAGCAGAGTCAAAGCCTGCAGAAAATAAGCAAGAGGTATGCTTGGAAAGGCTTAAAATGTTTGAAAAAAGAATCTGTTGTAGCATCGTCAATTGAGCTTTGATTGTTGCAGAGTTATTTTATTGAAAGCACCTTGTTAATATCTCTCAAAAAAGCATTTAATTGCATTTCTACAATCAGTAGTTTTTTAGAAAATGAAGAAAACAAATTTTGCAATCAATCGTTTTTTAATGACGTCATGTGACATCCTAAAGACATGAAATTTGTTGAAGTTGGTAAGTCTGGTACTGGCTTTCATTTAAGTGAAAACTGCTTTTCTTGGTCCTAAAATGTAATTTTTAAAAACTTATCTTTAACTATGATGTCATCAACCCCATTGTGTCACTCACCCCGAGGAGGTGATCAATCATGCCAAGTTTCATGCTTGTACGTCCAGTAGTTTTGAAAAAGTTAAAACAGACACACACAGACAAAATTGTGCTTTGTAGTACAGACTAGCCCGCTCCACCAGTGTCGCTGGCCAGGGCTGCCAGTTAGTTGTTTCCAGTTAGTAGCATCGGTTGTGCCGGCTTCAACCAAATTGTTTTTAAGAACATAATTGTAATCCTCACTCGCTTATTATGATTCTTCGTTCTGCCCTTCAATGTACTTGTATAGCGTGATGCTTGTGTCTTGTTGTAGTGAAGTCTTGGACTCTTGGTTGTGAGGTCCCATTGTGGATTTGCAGCATAGTGGATTCTATGCACTCCACAAGTAGCAAAACCAGGAAATCCTATCACTCACAAAATGCTGCTATAACATCAGCAATGGCGTCCAGGCAGGTGGCCGAGTGGTGCTTACCATAGATGGAAGGTCTACAATTTTGAATGTTCAGTTCCCTACTGTTTGGATTCGCACCACTGAAGAGCCTTAATAATGGCGAAACCGGTCTGGTGCTTCCTTATTGCTTGTGTGTGACTACTTAATTAAGAACATAATTGCGCTTTATCGAATATATAAAGCACAATCCTGTCTGTCTTAATTCCTCCAAACTGCCAGGTGCGCAAACATTAAACTTGGCGTGATTCATCACCACCTTGAAGTGAGTGTCATAAGGGGGGTCAAAGATAATTTTTTTAAATCGCATTTTTGAACTGAGAAACGTGGTTTTTGATTTAAACAAAACCCAGTACCCAAATTTCTCTTCTTTAGCATCTCACATGACGCCATAATTAACAATTGTAAAATATATTTTCCTAATTTACTCAAAAAATACTTATCGTAGAAACACGACGCTATTAAACGTTTTTTTGGGAGATATGAATAAGGTGTTTTTGATAAAAAAAACACTTCACGACAATTTAAGCTCAATTGACAGTGCAACAACAGGTTCTTTTTTTAAGCATTTCAAGCCTTCTAAGAATTCTTTCTCACTTTTTACTGCTTGCTTCAATGTTGAGATGTCGTAATACATCTGGTACGATCAACACAGTCTTTTGCTAACACAGATCACGGTGTGATGATTTTTTTCAATAAACAGTTTGGCAAAATCAGTTTCTTTAAAAACTGATTTGCGATCTCATTTCTCAATCAGTTTTCAAATTTTTTAACAAATCACTGGGTGTTTCAAGGCGATTCCGATAATATATAATTTGTACATTTACTGTTAGCTTTTATTCTAAAAAACTGAACTTGAACATCTGTAACGTGACTTTTTTAGCCTTCCCCGAAAGTGGTAACCTGAGTAAAAACAGATAAGTTTAATACAAATAGGTTATAACAAGGCACTGACAATTAGTGTCGCTTCTGAAAGCATAGGAAATTTGCTTTCCGGCAATATGTAACTTTAATTAGTTAGGGCTAAAAATTAGTTTACAATAGCTCATCAGAAATTGATTGCCAAGCATTATTTTTCATTTTTAGTGAAAAATTTTCCTACTACACCCAGGCATCTTGCAAGTTTTTGAAAAGATTATTTCTTTGAAACATTTCCACTATTATACTCGCAAGCATTGCTCTTTGTCATTATTTATCTAAATATTCAAAAAGATTTATTAGAAAATGAAGTCTCTACAAACTTCAAAATACAATTTCGGTAGAGAGGTGACTTTTAGTATCCAAGTTGCTATTATTGCTACTAGCAATACACCGTTGAACATAATAATACAATATATTTATACAATTCAAACGTTTTCGGCGCTACATTTCGCCCTCATCAGGATCTATACACAAATATTTACAGCATTAAAACTTTCGTTGAACGAAAACACAAAAAACGTAAAGTATCTTGAAATAGTTCTGACAAAAAACAGTAAAGCTTCATGCTACGCTCTTCGTAATTGTCTGGTCACTGCTAACAAAGAATTTGATAATAAAAAAAAAAGAAGAAAAACAATTGCCTGCTAGGAGTTAATCGGATTTAGGGTTTTGTAAATAATTGTTTCAAATGAATGGAAATTGTTTGGTTAAATGATTAAATAAATATCTTTAATTAAAACACGTTTAGTAAAATTGACGCTCCGTTTGCATAGAGTTGTTTGTTTAGCACAGGGTTGCTTCTTTTGATGACCAAGGCTTCATGGATTTTGGCTTCGTAGGATGTTTGGCATTTTCTAATTATTTTAAATTGCCCCATGTTATTCGGCTGAGTTTTGCACGAACTGCATTTTTTTTATATGTTCTTTGATGGCACTTTTACTTGACCTTGAAACATTTAAGTGCTCCCCTGCTCTTATACTCAAATGTCTTGCGGACGTACCGATGTACGTGACGTTCACATCACGTGAACAGGTAAACTTATAAACGACATTTGAGTTCAAGGCCAGAGGAGTTTTGCTTTTCAAAGAGAAATATTCCTGCACTTTTGTTGTTTTGTAGACAATTGTGATTTTAATGTCAAACCGTTTCTTTATTAGTGATTGAATTTGTAGACCGAATTCTTTTGAGATTTTTCCGAGGTAGGGGATGATAAAAAGATTGATAAATTCTTTTTCGGTTTTACTGTCTGTTTTTTCTTTTTGAAATTGGCATATTTAATATGTAGCCTATTGGTCCAAAACACTCAAAATTTAATGTCTTGGCCTCACAAAATTGCAATTTCTACAAAAACTCAACTCCTTTGGTACAATTTGACTATTTTTCCTCAAATGCGTGGTTTGTTGGCATTGTCTATAAAGGTTTTTAAAGATTCATTTAAATTGCCCCTCTACTCCATGACATTTAAATTATGCTTCCTTGCACTTTATAAAATAAACCAACATAACTTTTTTAAATCGTTGGCTGTATCAAGTAAGCAAGTCCGCTTCCTAAGTACCAAACAGGGCAAGTGAGACTTTGCTAGGAATTTGGGAAGAAATAAAGTGGCTATGCGCAATGCTTTGTAATTTTTTTTGGGCTTGATGAATTTCTTTTAAGAACGGTACTTTTGATTTTGGAACAAGAATTATTTATGTCAAAGACACATTAACTTTTCATTACTGTTCTCACAATTAACATATTTTTAATGGTGATATTGCTGATGAGCGCTGCAACAGCAATTGCATCTCTTCGGATTAGTTTTTTCCCTGGCTGTGCTTATGCCAGGACCAAGTAACTTGCACCTAGCCTGAGGCTTTAGATCGTACAACTAGACATACAATTATGAATAAGTAGTAAGTAGTGGTCCTAATATCTAACACCAGCAATGTCGGAAGCATACTGCTTAAGAAGCAACAGGAACATCCAGACTAGAGACCTCATTTATGCTAGGGGGAGGGGTTTGCTAAGTAACTGTTATCATAAAACAAAAGCCATCGCAGTGCCCTTTTCCAACTGTGTATTTGTTCTCCACTTATTTAAAGGAACGGACAGACTTTGTAAAATGATAGAGAGTTTCTAAGACCACTCTTAATTGAAAGCAATCGTACAACAATCGGGATTGGAGAGATGGGGGCAATACCCCATTAGTACCAATTTATTGCTTATGTTTTTAACAATGTGGTTAAAGTTGGCAAAACCGATTTACTAACTGGAAATAACTGACTGGTAGCCCTGCGGGGCGACATTAGCGGAGCCAGCTAGTGTATTAGATAAACATGGCAGTTTTTGATTACCGGTAATCCTTTTTTGGATGTGGTAATATTAGAAATTAGTTTTAAGATGCTGCAAGTAAATCTTTTGTTTGCACAATGAATTATGGTTGGATTTCTGGCGTTTTGAATGTGATAGGAACTACTGAAATTAAAGTATAGTGATTTCACAAAACGCTTCTTCAATAGAGATGAATTTCAAGGAAAAATGTGAAAATGAACTAAGAAATGATGTTTTTGCAAACGTACGGCTAGATGTTGGCTGATGTATTTTGTTTGCCATTTTTTTCTGGTGATGCAAAATGATTAACCATTAAACTCATTAGTTGCGTGGAAAAGGTAATCTATTTGATTGCTTTTATCTTTTTTGATATTGATATGGCATTATAGTTGTTTTTTGAGCATTTTGTATCAGTTAGTTTTTTATAAAAACTTGGTATTGTGTTTTGAAGTACTTAGTTTTTGGCATAATGTTTTACGTGGGCTAGGGTGTCTGTGTTATCGTGCAATAGGCTATTGTTTTTGTTTTGCTTTCAGTTTCTGGCTTTAAGGTGAGCTTTATTAGGTCCGACAGATAGATTTCATGTGAAATTTAATTTTTGAGTCAAACAAAGCTGTTCTAGGAATGATTTTTTTATTCTTAGACTAATAATTTCTTAATTACAAATATTCTTGTACACAGCAGATTCTAGCATTCATTTAAGCAATTGTTATAAGCTGGCTATTTTGTGTTATTATAATGGGACGTAAAAAGAAGAGACCGATAAAGCCGTGGTGTTGGTACTGCAATCGCATATTTGATGATGAAAAGATTTTAATTCAGCATCAAAAAGCAAAGCATTTCAAATGTTTTGTGTGTCACAAAAAGCTTTTTACTGGACCTGGTCTTGCAATTCATTGCATGCAAGTAAGTGTTTAATTTGTAAAAATACTTTTATGAACTGTTGCTATGCGGTTATTGAAAAATTAACTGTTTTTTTTTAATTTGGTAATTGCAATTGTGTTAACAGTAATGTGTTAATAGGAGTACTGATATTTCAGTAAGGCATGGTCTAAGCTCTAACAGGCTTATGCACATCTGCTTCAACTGACCATGATGTTTGAAAGCTGCAAAATAGTAAGCTGAGAGATCATTGTTTGTAGTTGTAATTTTATTTATATATTAGTTTGTAAATGTTTTTTTATTGTAATGTCAAGATGGTTGACTTTTAATGTCGACTGTCAGCATTTATCAATTTATATAGAGCTATTGGCAGTAGGTAAAGTTTCTAGCTATTGGTCAAAAGGTAGTAGAGTTAGATGCTGATGAGCATTTCATTTGGCTTTACATAACAAAAATGTATAATTTTATTCTCACCCTTTCCGTTATAACTATGAATTGCATTGACTGCCATTACATATACTGGTGGCTGCTAACCTGCAATTTGCTGCAGCCATTTTCCAATTTTCCAAACTTTTAGCAACTATATTGTTTCATAGACCATGTAGTTTAACGTAACATGTTCAAATACTATCTACTCATTAAGTCTAGTACTTTAATGAAAATATCTGTGAAATTGGGGCCAAAGAAATCAAAGGTTTTTTATTTTTTGCTAGTAAAAAATTGTTTTGGTACTTCAATACTTTTATCATGTTTTTATTGGTGGAAGTAGGGTAGTGGTTACCTGTCTGTTTTACAATAGATGCTAGATAGTTTGTTTTTGTCAAATAACAGCAACACAACACCTATGCTGGAGTGTAAGATTTCCAAAAAGACAGCAATCGTTGTTAATCTTCTCTTCTTGATCGCTTCACAGGTTTGTACCGTGAAGGTACAGTACCCAAGACGTGCTTAATTGTGTATATACAATGCATTGGTTCATAAACTAAAGTTATCAATGTGTGCTGCATGTGACTTAAAATTTTAAGCTCTATTATTTTGGTATTACTGCTTGCCAAAAAGTTTAGAATGTTATGAATGACACTCTTTTTCAATGTCGGTAAGTGGGAACGCGCCGAGTTAGTTGAAGCTTTGTTCATGACAATAACTATCGTTCGTTCAAGCCTAGTGTTGACCAATGACCAAGTTGTTGTGTCCTTGAGAACAACTTCAACACAATTTTTCCTGTTTACAGTTGTGCTCAAAAGTTTAGGAACTACATGCCTAAAAGTGCTTTGTACCATACGTCAGGAACTAGTCGCAAATGTTATATACAGTTTCTTTTTATGTTGTAATTGCTTTGTTATACAACGGATGCTTCTATAACAGCCCTTAAGAATGAGGTGTTTCTTCTAGAAACAAAATATTCAAATATTTTGTCCGATTTTGGTCCTGAAAGACTGTGGAAAGGGGGTGTCAGCTGTCAAAAGTTGAAAGTGGTTAATCTGATGACTGCTTGACAAATTATGGTCGGGCTGACTTTTAGTTTTCAGATGTTCTGTTTACTGAGTACAGCTGTAGGCATTGTAACTCATTTTGACTAATCAACTGCTAATAACCCCCAATTTTGTGTCCATTGTTTTCGACATGAAAACTTGAAACATATTTGAATTTTTTTGTTTCCAGAAGAAGCAGCTCATTTGTAATAGAAGCATCTATTACGTTCGCAGTGTACCTACAATATAGAAAGCACCGTGACATAACTTTTGCGACAAATGTTGTAACTTACAATAAGGATCCATTTCAACGCAGGTGGTCTGAAAACTTTTGAGCTGACTTTAGTTGTTCTAATTGAGGTACAAATGCAAACTTGGAAGCAAGTCTGATCACAATCATGCTCAGGTATGGCCAACAAAAGGTTTATCCATGACCATAGGAAAAACATAACTTTTAACAAAATGGTTGTTGAGGTGTTATGCACATGAAATGGTAAATTAAGGTTGTGCTGTTGTGGTTATTGCTTTTGCTGTTGTTAGTTACTAAAAAATTGATTAAAACCATTTTTTTTAATATCTTAGCGAGGCATAAAAATTTGCGAGCAGTAATACCATTTTCAAACTTTCTTTTGACCTAGATCTCATTCGATTTTTTTGGTTTTGGTCAGGTGCACAAAGAAAACATCTCTGCTGTTCCTAACTCGATTCAAGGAAGGACAGATGTTGAAATTGAAATCTATGGCATGGAAGGAATTCCTGCAAAGGATCAGGAAGAGCATGCTAGGAAAATGAGAGATGGTGGCCCCAAAAATAAACGTTCCAAAAATGATGATAGCAGCGATGATAGTAGTGATGATGACACAAGCAATCAGTTCGTGCCTGGTGCAATGCCTTTTCCAGGCATGGGAATGCCTGGTATGATGCCTGGAATGATGCCTGGTGGACCTATGGGGATGAATATGATGGGAATGCCAATGGGACCAATGGGTATGCCAATGGGCATGCCAATGGGTATGGGAAACCCTAACATGAGATGGCCGATGCCCAATCAACCTATGATGGGCCCTGGTCCCATGGGTCCAGGGCCTATGGTTGGACCTGGCCCAATGGGTCCTGGGCCTATGCCTTCTGGTTCGATGGGTCCAAATCAGATAGGACCTGTCGCTCCTAGAAATTTGCCCCCAAGTGAAGATGGTGGCAATGTGTCTGAGCCTGGAAACCAATCACATGATCATAGTAATTCAGATAAGGCTGACGAAAATTCTAATATGCCTAAACCTCTCTTTCCTGCTGCATCGAATATTCAGCAAAACAGTAGAAATCAGTCTGAAGGTGGTGACGGAAGAACAGGTCTTTCTGGTCCAAAATCACTATCTGCTACCAGCAAGCTGATGCATCCTGATGATGAAGAACTTTCACTTGAAGAGATTCGCAGTAGAAATCCAAAGTATCAAAACCATCAAAAGAAAGCCCAGCCCGCTCCTTCGACTATGCGTGCACCCAATTATTCTGCAAGAGGTGTTCCATATTGAAAGACTGCTGGGTCCTCTGCAGCTTTTGAGATCTCTGCTAGTCATAGTTGATGCTCAGCAACAATAGGCCGGGAATAGGCATTAGACACTGCCGTTTCATCAAAAATATGATTTCTGAGGCTAGGTAAGTATTGTACAAACTGTTTTTTAGAAAATATCCAAATTTGGTGGATGGCGTAATGATCTATCTCTATTTGTGTCATATATATCGAGGGCGCTAATTACTTATCTGATGTGATCTAAAATTGGAAAGGCATTTTGTAACGAACGTGAGCTTAGATTTTACAGGTTTTTATGGTATTCAGTATAAGGAATATTGCATCGTTTAAGCATAATTAAAATATGAAAGTAGTGAGACTGCTTGCTGCTTATCCACGGAAAGATCTAATAATTTTGAACTGCGCTAGTACAGATAATTTCACGTATTACGTAATATCAGTCAATTTGTAACCACTGGAAATAAAAACGATTTTTACATGTAAGTTTTGTGGTAGAAATCAATCATCGGTAATTTTTTTTAAACCTTCCCTGTTAAGCATGCTCGGTTGCCTGAGAGGGTCTATGTTTTTCTTGATATAGTTTGTAAGCTGAATCTTACTCGTATAGTAATTAAGATTGTCACGGAAATCCTATTTATTAAATTCGGTTTTGTGTTCGTTAACAGGAGTGGCCGGATTCGCCTATATTTCTCGAAAGTCAATAAACCGCATTGTGCCGCCTTGCTTTGTTAATTCTTCTGCAACCCTATCTTGGTAATAGTCCTCTTCACTTTACCCTTTCCTCTCTTTCCAATAACTTCAAAATCTACCGCTCTTAACACATCATCGATATCCTTCATTAGAAATGCCCATACCATCGTACTCCGTTTGCTTTGGCTACTCAGATTATAGCTTTTATATCCATATGTTCTTGGCTAATCCGTTTTTCAATTCATTTAACAGCATTCGTTGTTATTACCATTGCTCTCTCAGTTTTTCTCAAAGTCACTCTCTCTCATCTTTAAGCCTGTCATACTCGAAGCGATTTCGCACACCTAACTCACAGCTATCAATCAGTGCGTTACTATCACTTGGAGCAAATTTTCTTATAGCGGTTGTTATAGGTAGCTGCGACTATTGCAACTAGCTGCGTCTTTTTTGAAAATCACTTCATATGTGATCAGCGCTGGCGTGAGGGTGTTTAGCACTCTAGACAAGCTTTAGATCAGAGGTCACCAATCTTTTTGGATCACGGGCTTCTTTATGGATGCTGATCATGGTGCGGGCACACTTATTGTAAAGTCCTCGAAATCCCGTACGTCATGTTTACTGCATGATGTATTGGATCGCTATGTATTGCCTTGGTCACCTATATTGTGTTCCCGAAATGGAGGTGTTCTTCAATAAAAAAAAGTTATCATCGGATTTGCTGAATTCCCGGGCATGTCACGGAAGACTCCGACCCATCGACTTTTGAAATAATTCGGAGAAAATTGTCAAAGAGCCTGGGGGGCACATCATATTGTCTTCATGGGCGACATGGTGCCCGCGGGCATACGGTTCGTGACCCCTGCTTTAGATGTCGTGTTCTCATTGCAAGTCACTTCTGTTTTGTTTCATTCCAGCAGCGATAGCCGCTCATTAAATTAGTGTGTAACTGTCAGAAAGCACAAACGTGGTTATTAAGAGAAGCAAATTTTATCACGACATTTTATCAACAGGATCATTTTATGTTACGTCAAAATCTCAGTTGTAGTGCTTTTTTGGCAAATTGTACTAACTTCGCTTAGTTATGCACCGATCTGCAACCTTTTCATCTTGGTGATGCTGCTCCCCACCGTGGTTAATTTGACCAAAATGGCTGTTCGCCTCTCCGACGATTTCAGAAATCTCAAACACTCCAATCATTTTATTCCATATCACTACAGCGATTTTGGGCTCGTGCGTAAAAAAAATATGAAAGAGGCAGCATAGGTGGCCAAATCAACTTTGAAGACAAATGAATATTATTACAGTACTGGTACTTGTAAAAAAAACACGACATGCAGTAACAGAATCTCAAACAAAAGCATGTTCACAGAACAGCCAAGTCAGATATCAATTAAGATCTGAAAGTTTTCTGTTCAAGCAACAGTAATTTGATGTCCTTAATTTTTGTGTTAAAGCGATTGCAAGCTTGAGGCGCATGAAAAGAGGTTTCGTAACATTTGCAGCGCATCAGTGTGGGGAACCCTCGATCCAATTTAGTTAAAGCTTCAAAAAAGAGAAAAACAAGGTCTACGAAGAATCAAAAAAAACATACGTATATTCACTTCACAGCAAGTTGCATGCAAAAAACGCAGTTTCATCAGGAACTACCATAACGCTTTGGAAAAGAAAGGTTTTAGTAATCTTTTGCTTTGGTAAAATCATAGTTGTTCAAGTGCAGTCTAATTCGAAAGCGAGTCTAAACACAAGTTCTGTGTAGAGCCGCAAAGGCTTAACCGTGACACTAGGATAAAGTAATTGTAACAGCCTTAACATTGTTTCATAGAAAAATGAAATGTAACGATTTGCAGGAATCTACGTGTTAGTAGTGCTATATCGCGTGTACAACTTTTCCCAATCGAAGATAAAAACTGTGGCATTGATGCTGCTGTTAAAACTTTACATGTTGTACTAAGCTTACTTCACTAATGACACCTCTTGAATTAATTCAGTGTGACACGTCAGACAAACGGAAATAAAAGCAATATATTAAATTTATATTTTTTAAAGGTCACTAAACTGTTAGCAACTTTACCAACTAGTACCAGAGTCTAGTTCCAAAATACTGGTATACAGTCTCAAGAACTAATAGTAATAGCTGTATCTTTTTTAGAATAACCGAATGCAGACGAACAAATATCATATGGCTGAATGTTTACTAGCATTTAGCTTTCTAATGGCTTCACAGATTCTTCGCGGAAAGCCATTAACTCATTTATGCTCACGCGTTTCAACCAGAGACTGGCGGAGTCGCTTTTTTTTCACTCCTGAATTTTTTGGTATAAAATTCGACTCCATTTTGACTTCGAACACAATACATAGCCGTCGATACTTTTGCAGCTATTACAAAATTTCCTTAACAGTTTTAGAATATCAATACTTACCAGATTCAATCATAGTGTACAAATATACGACTACATATTTCTAATCATATACCGTATATACTCGTTTTACCGCTCGATCTTGATTAAGGGCCCGTTTGAATAGCCGCCCGATGTAAAAGCTGATTTTTCAGTGGTAGAGAACAATAGGAAATAAGAAGCGCTTGTGTCACAACTGTTAATATAAACTAATATGAGGGAATTACTCTTAAGACGTGAATAATTTGCGTTTGACGTGAATAAATTGACATCGAAAAAGGATTAATGTCGTGAAATAAGCTTATTTGTCTTCAACGGTAATTTTTGTGCATAATTTTACTTTGAAAATAACAAGCGCCCTTGCTTGAATAAGGGCCCCGTAGTGAGTTTGATTGAAAAAAATAAGGGCCCGGGCTACAAAACGAGTAAATACGGTAGTTATATATATGTATACAGTACATGATAGCATATATAATCAGTTCAAGTTGCTTTTAAAAATAGAAATTTTGGCTCAGTTTATTCATTACGCTATACTTTATACACCCAACTTTCAAAATTTATCTTAAAAGAAATACAAAATTAATATGTCTGCAATACTCAAAATACAGTGCAGCACAGCTAGTATAGAATGATAATAACTTACTGTTCTCGGGCTGTCGCACATCTAAAAAGCAACAGCTTAGACAGAACAAACCTGCTAACAAGGGTCCAACAAAGCACAAAAGTTACTGACCTATGCCAAGTTTAAAATACTTTTTCATTTAGGCCAACAGTGCCAAACACAACGCGATAGAAACGAAAAATTAGTATGCAAAAGAGCACTTGAACAACGCCCAAACAATACAGAAGACCCAAAGTCGGGCATAGACACAAGTGTCACAAAAATCAGGACTAACTTGGAGCGTTTTTTGATTGAATGTGAATTTTTCTTTTGTGTGCTTAAGTCTTGTTTAAAGAAGTTGTAGCTGAATGCATTACTGTCAAATTGCCTAAGCATGATGACGATAGGCGAGAACATTTATTGGTTAATATCCTATTCCCACAAAGTACTAAATGCTTTCCCATTTAATGCACTAGGTGCTGTCACAGACAAAATGCCAACAGCAGCACAACGTAACAAAAGAAATTGTTTTACAACAGTAAGATGCAACCAAATTTTATGACATCTAATCCATTTTCGCAAAATTTTTACTACTGTCTTCATAAATAACGTCAAAGTTCCTTCGAACATACAAACTTAATTCATCTGCCCCTGCTGTAGCTGCACAAATTCGTCCTTGCCAGAGCAAAACTCATCTTCAAGACAAGATTTATTTTCTTTTACTGGTGCTATATGTATGATCAGCCTCGAAACTGACTGTACTCAAGTCACTCTGATGTGAAGCGTTCGCAGCTTGTGGTTTGATCAATTTTTTTGAATTATCATTAATCTTTTCTTTTTCTTGATTACTTACAGAAACTAACAATTTAAACTTTGGGTGCAAAAACAATGCTAGCATGTGAATGCCTGAAATAGCAATTTTTTTTTGAGTACTGCAATAGCGGTGTGTCAGTTAATAATGTTTGCATAGAATTTTCCACATGTGATGGCACTGAAATACTTTATGAATCGTGGGATATTTATTGCCTTCCAAGTTAAATAATCGATCAAAATTTTTACAGCAGCCCAGTCAATTTTTTCCAGTTTACTTCTGTGACCGTTATTTGCCGAAAATTCAATCATTCTGCTCTTTGTTTTCACACATGGAGCATAACAATGCTAATGTGGAATTCCACCTGATATTGTTACTTTGCTTCAAACTTTTATTCAGCTTGTTTAAAACTGATAGCTTTAAGTATGCAACAACGTTTTTCCTGCTTCAGCGCTTTTATGCTTTTTGCATGCCCCAAATCTTCGGAGACGCGAAATGAGCCACTGTTTGATGATAGCTGCAGCACATATTGTAATGTTGCCAACATATGGCAAGAGCATGGAACTCAATTAAAAGTGGAAGATGCTGCCAATTTTATGTTCCTTTATCGTCAGTCATATAGTGGCAGTGCTTTACTATTGTTAAGACATGTCTGAATTTGTAAGAGCCGTGGCAATGCATATTTTGATAATTTCGGCAGTTTTTGCTTTTCTAAATTCGTTAACATAAATTACTACAGACTGTAGATTATTGTCAGTGCTGACAAAGTGAATTGTATTAGGTTGTCCCAAAGGTTCGTAAACACTTCCAAAAAAAAATTGAAATTTTATTCGCCAAGTAATAACAAAAACAATAAAAATTATTTCTCAAAATAAAGACCATCGATTTGCAAGCTTTCGGATCTGGTCAAAGTGCCATTCAGCCGGCTTCGAATCAAAGAGTTCTTGACACGCTTCCTCGACTTCATCAAACGAGTCAAATGGGCGGCCCTTTAAAAAGTGTTGCATTGAGCGGAAAAGGCCGTAATCTGATGGAGCGCAAACAGGACTGTAGGCTGGATGTGGCAGAACCTCAACGCCGTCCAGTTATTCAAACTTGTTTATGGTCTTCCTGGAGGTGTGTGGCTTGGCAATGTCCTGCTGCATCAAAACGCGCTTTTGGTTGATCAGAGCCGGGTACTTATGTTTCAACTTTTCATAGAACCGCTCCAGTTGCTGACAGTAAAGTTCGGCACTGATGGTACGACCATTCGGAACCAACTCAAAATGCACAAATCCATCGAAGTTCCACCAAACGCACAACATGACTTTCTTGCCCAATCGATCTTGTTTTCCAATGTAGTAGTTAAATATTGCATAAAATTTTTAAAAATATAGTTGTTAAAAATTGCTTAAAATTCAATTTCTTAAGTGTTTACAAACTTTTGGGATAACTTAGTAATAGCAAGAAAACTGCGTAGTCTTGATTTAGTCCACAAATCAAAAGTAATATCAACCAAAGCAAACCTCTGAATAACTTTATGTAGTTCCATCATAGTTTCTTCGGTATTCGCTCTCTAGTCTGTTTTATTTCAAAGTATATCAAAAGGGCAAAGTGTTTTTCGCATACACTTTGCCGTAATTAGCGTCTATTGCAATTGATGTATCAGCTGACTGTACCAGTCCATCTCATTCAATTGCACCCATTTTTTTATATCCCACACAATAAATGGAAGGAAAGCTTTCAAACAATTTTTCGCGCGTGGTTTCTTGGTAAAGTTACGGTACCAGTTTTATAAAAATACGATGTGACCTTTAAACATTTGCTGGGCTGGACAATTTTGTTTTACAACAAATTAAGTAATCATTGAAATGTGCTGTGCTATTTGAAATCTTGTGATCCTTTAATGGATGATTGCAAGTTTGGCTAAATACAGAGGTGGCCACAGTTTCCGTGATAAACAGCCAAAAATGATAGAGGTCACCATTAGAAGAGCCGCTACGCAATCTTTACCATCGACTTCAAAACTTGTCGTGGCGCACAGCAGGTTCCACACCCCTACACTACGTTACTGTACACAAATACAACCAAAGTCAAAAGAACCACAGTCAAGGACCTAAAGAGCCGAAGTTTGGCCGCCCCTGGCATAATACATAACCGGTGTATTGAATTTTATCATGTTGTTTTTACCCGACCCTTTTCGAAGGATAAAGGCGTGGTGGAAGACCATGGAGCCCCCGAAGCCGAGAAACTCCCCAGGGCCTGGATCAGAGGTCGTAGAGAAACAAGAGAGTCGCCGAAGAGTGAGCGGCGCAAGCAGTCCGTAGCTGGAGAGTTCAGGAGGGGATAAAAGGTGTCCTGGGACGACTGTTTGCAGGCGCTGCAAGAAGGGTTCTCGGTTCTGCCAATCCTAGAGAGATAAGAGCTTAACAGAAGGCTGTGTCCGTTGCAGCGAAGACGAGAGAAAACACAGCGAGCGTGACGAAATAGCACAAGTTCCTCTGGAAATCGAAGGAGCCTATGTAACAAAGAATTTCAATGAGGCAGTACGCCTCTAGTCCGAGAAAAAAGTGGATACGAGAAATAGGAGAGAGACTACAAAGGAATGCAGAAGGCACGAGTAGCGCTCCCCGTCTGGCCAGCTCATCAGCCGCGTCGTTTCCTGGGAGAAAACGAGTGCCCGGAGACCCATTGTAGCCTGATAAAACAGGAGAGAGAAAACAATTTCTGTCAGAGAAATTGAGGTAAAAGGGAAGATGGAGAAGACAGGGTGGCGAGAGTCAGGTAGGAAGAGAAAAGAAGAGAAGTAGCAGCCTTGTTGTTGCTGCCGAGACCAGCAAAAAGCTTACAGAATGGTGCAGGCTTTAGCAAAAACTTCAGCACACTAGGCCTACCAAAAGGAAAGAGTGCAACAGAGAGAGCAGTTGGCAAGTACGCCAGAGCAACCTTTGCCATAAGGAACAGAGCTTTCTGTCAAAAGCACCAGATCGCAAAGTGGAAGAGAGTCAAGGTGAGCGAGAGAGTGGGAGCATGCAGAGGAAAGAAGGACTCCACAGTAAAGAAGGCAGGTTCCACCAAGGTGAGGAAAGCCAGCAAAACGAACCTCCCTAGGGAAGTAGAAGGAAGCGTGAGTAGATGAAAAAGCTCTCTGGTAAGACGTGCAGAGTTTTGGTTTACTCCAAGTCTGGCCAAATCTGAAATGGGAAAGAAGGTTGGGAAACAAAAAGCCCGCTCGTAAGATGACAGAGCGAAATGAGTCAGGGTGACTCGAAGGCGAGGTAGAGAAGCCTCGGAGAGAAGAAGTGAGGTAGGGAAGGACGGGAGGCAGCCGGAGATGGTACGACTAGTCGCTCGGTAAAGGCGTTCCAATGTTGTGATATTGGTAACGCTTAGGAAAAGAAACCATCCGAGTGAAGCATAAGTGAGAAGAGGCCGAACTAACTGCATTCATTTGGGTTGTTATACTTTTAGTTTTTATTGACTTTCGTAAATTTCCGTATTTCTGCAATTTCCTTACCTTTTTAGTTAGTACACTACAGGTAATTTTGCGGTGTTTTCACAAGCTAGTAATTCCTTTTTTTAAAATGAATTTCCGTACTTTAGCATTGGTGTGATATGAATTTCCGTGATTCAGTAATTCAATATAAAGTTGAGGTAAAAGGGTTTGTTGTTGTCCAAGAATGCCTTAACACAGTGGTTCCCAATCTTTTTTGATACATTCCTCCCTTTTCAAAATAAAATAAGAAAAACACGGGGCTTTTTGCTTTCATCTTATCCTTTTTTATACTTTTCCAATCAAACATACCTTAGTGTAACACTGGATTGCATCCTTTTATTTGAAACGACAGTTGTCAACGCCATTGCAAAGGTTGGTGCAAGGAATCACGTGTTGTGAAAACTTGACTTGATGAAGTTGGATGCCTAGTCACATCTATTCAAATTGACTGCTCTCGCCCAGTGGCGAAGCCTATTTTGGGTAGACCAAAAATAGAAGTTTGTTAGGTGATTTTTTTGTTGCAGACCAACTTTTTGAAAGCGGTTATTTTCCTATCTTCGGGCATTATGAAGATGAAATCTTATTGTTTTGAACCAAATCCACTTTTTGAACCAATTTATTTTCCTATTTTTGGCGCAAAATGCCTACATTTTATGAGCAAAGTCAAAAACTGTGAGGGATCCATAGCTTCTATAGCCAACCGCTAGCAACGGCTATGCTTCCCCCTTGTGGTGCTCAGCAGCTAAATATATCTGACCAGTATGGTAAACATTTTGCCACGCCGCAAAACTCTAATCAGCCCTCAACAACACTTGCGTCTCATAACTAATAACCTCAACTCTACCAATACCAAAAATCAAATATTAGCCAGCATTGCCCTAACCTAGATCAAAAAAAGTTGTCAGCCCAGTGAAATGTCGGAGGCAAACTAGCTATACAAATTGTATGGATGACTTGCGGCAAGACAACAACTGAAATCGAAGAAAAGTTTTCTCAATCACTCTACCGTCTTGTATATATCACTTACGAAGAATGACATGCTTTGAAGAGAGACACTTGAGCGAGATTCTTACATTGCATAAAACAGTGGGCAAACATCATGTGACGTCTCAATGGAGAAACGATAAAATTGTGTGCTTGTTGACAAGCAACCAGGGATGTGGAAGCGGTACTTTTTCTGTGGAAGCGGAAGCGCGAAAGATCCACCGCTTCCGCATAGGAGGGAGGAATGGAGAGAGAAAAGAAATTGGTTCTGCTATTCTTCGTAGAAGAACGAATGGGGGGAGCATAAACATTAAGAAATGAGAGCGAGGAGGAGTCGTTTAGAGAGATGTTGACCTCTACATAATCAGAGTAGGGGCCAAGCAAAGAAAGAGAGGAGGTAGAAAGCTCAGAGAAGAATAAGCCCTGCTTGACGAAAGTGATGACGCCGCCGCTAGCATCTGCGACATCAGTAGAAAAAATACGAGATCGGGAGTGGGTGCCATGGGATTGCAGAGCAGAAAATCCAGGGATCCGGAAAGAGGGAGATAAATTGAGCTTCGATTCCTGGATATAAATAAGGTCAACGGGATGAGACGAAATAAAGTGTTGCAGTTTAGTGCTCCTGGCACGGAGACCCCAAGCATTCCATTGAAGAACCCTAAGAGAGTTAGGGAAGGGAAGAGAAAGCAGGAGGTAAAGAGAAACAGCCAGGAGCATGAGGCGGTGGTGAAGGTGCAAATAGAGTAGATACAAAGTGGACGGAAAAAGGATAAAAGGTTTCAAAGTGAGGGTGGGGTGCGAGTCCTGCATTAGCAGAAGACGGTCAGATTGAGCAATGAAGGTATACCAGCTGGAGGAGTCCGAGGAGGAAGTCACAGTGCTGGTAGGGGTAGAATCTCAAAAAAAAGCAGAGAGGGCAGCTTTAGAAATGAGAGCTGCCAAGAGTTCTAAATCTAGAAAACGAGAGTAGTGAGCACTTTAAATGAACTTAATTAGAGCATGTGCAGCATTGCACTGACCTACCCCGCCAGGTCACATTTCCAGCGCACACTAAACAAGGAAAGATAGAATAAGGGTTTGGATGAACGTTACCACTCATCAGGAGAAGGAGAAGAAATAGAAAACAGTCAAGAGAAAGGCAGGAGAAGACAGGCCGATTTTAAAGAGGTTGCGTGCTACCCTTCTGCAGTCGTTCAGGGGGATGCACGGCGAAAAAATGGTTTGTGTGAGAGGAGTGCCTGGGGTAACTGGGACCCTCGGAAAGGCCAACAGCCATATCAACCCAGCCCAAACGGGTCGGGGACCGCACCACCACGTTGAGGCGGCTGTTGATTGGTGCAATTCAATTTTGCTCGCTTTACATGTACATACTATATATACGACAGAAATTTCGCACTTCACTATCCAAAAAGATCGGAGTCAATACGTGTTTTGGGGACGGACAGAAAGTCGGTAATGATGATTAGAGTTGAAGTTAACTTAAGGTCAGAGTTAGTTGAGGATAGAGAGGGAAAATCAACGCTATACGGTGTAATTTGTTGTTGTGACGACAGGTTATTGTTGAGAGCTGTGATATGTGGTCATACGATTTAGATCTGAGAAGCATTTGTGCGATTAGGTTAACTGTTGTAAAAGTGGTTGTAAGCAGTGAAAGAACTTGTAATAACTGTCTATTTGTTGAAGTGTTTAATTATTTTTTGAATTGTAGTAGTGAAATATTTGATTTTCTTGCAAGCAGTTCGTGATTTCTAAATTTTTGTTAGTGGGAGTTCCGTGACAAACGCGAAAATACATTAGGGGCTCCACGATGACAAAAAGATTGAAAAGCACTGTTCTACATTCAACACGAGCTCTGATATCTAAGAAAAACAAGCACAGAGTAGTTCGAAACAATAAGCTCAAGCGAAGTAGGTACAGTAATAGCAATAAATGAAGGTTTTTGTCTTCTCAAAATGACAAAGTGTAGGAGAAAGCTGGCTAAAGACCCACAAAAGTTAAAAAAAAATTGTCAACGGTCGTTTTTTCGTTTTTTGTTGGTGGAAGCGGAAGCGTTTGAAAAATAACCGCTTCCACATCCCTGGTTGCTTGTCAACAAGCACACAATTTTATCGTTTCTCCATTGAGACGTCACATGATGTTAGCCCACTGTTTTATGCAATGTACGAATCTCGCTCAAGTGTCTCTCTTCAAAGCATGTCAGTAGTATGTAATATAAATTTCGAGCCCCTTTTTGCGGAGGGTTTTGCGGAGGGCCACGTCATTTCCGAACGTGACTTCCAAACGTGGTGACACATGAACTTGAAGGCCATTGTAACAGCTTGTAATGACAACGTGTACTTGTAAACAAATGACAACGTGTACTTGTAAACAAATGACCACGTGTACCAACTTGTAAAACTTGTAAACAACTTAAACAAATGTCAATACAACTTAAACAAATGTCAATACAGCTTGTAAATACATGTAAATAAAACTTGAAATTGATTTATAGGCACCCCTCTTGAGAATACCCCCACTTCAAAAGTTTTCCAATTAACTTCACTTTTCAACTCGTTTACGATCTTTTGCCTTATTGTAAACACAGCTATTGTAAAGCGGAAATACTAACTTTAGATCGTGACTGCAGCCTTTGATAATTACTTCCTTTCGAAGCGTAAGCATTAATCGCGTATAAGCATACATATCTTGAAATCGCTTTTAAAACCTCTAATCGATTTCTCCTTTTGATTCCCTAGAATGTTGTTTCTTTACCCTTCTAGATGTGTTTATTGGAAGCCTTTTCCTTTACTCGTGATATTTCTGCAGTTGGTTGGAATTAATTTACATCTATTTCAGTATGTAGGCAATGGATTCAGTCTTTCTTCAGTCTTTTGTCAATAATTTTCTGACCACACATGGCTCTCATCATAGCTCTCTCCACTCTCTTGCGTTTTTCATTTTCTTTTAAACACCATACCTCACTTAAATCACTACTGTTTACATCGTAAAACTGAAAAGATCTGCAGTTGGTTGGAATTAATTTACATATATTTCAGTATGTAGGCAATGGATTCAGTCTTTCTTCAGTCTTTTGTCAATAATTTTCTGACCACACATGGCTCTCATCATAGCTCTCTCCACTCTCTTGCGTTTTTCATTTTCTTTTAAACACCATACCTCACTTAAATCACTACTGTTTACATCGTAAAACTGAAAAGATTTATCATTAATTGCGTGCAAATCATAAAACATTCATCTCAAATTTACATTCATTTTCATAAAACGAATCTAAATTGTATCCTATCATCACACTGTTTAAAGATTTTTCCGAAATTTAGCAACTTTAAACTTATTAATACGAAATTTCTTAGTTTTCAGTCTCCTCAACTCCGCTACATAGCAATAAGCACAACTTTTAGCATTTTTGTAGGACATTACCATAAAATTCATGGTTTTACAGTGTCCTTAACTCATCTACATAGCAATAAGCACAACTTTTGACCTTATTCGTGGGACATTAACATAAAATTCAGGGTTTTCTACATTTATGTTTATTACAGCTAGTCGTTAGTTTTAGAGGAAAATAGCCAACAGTTTTCTAGATTATCAGGTTTGTGGGAGAAAAATCACAGACAGTGACGTTGTGAGTTTGGTGGAAGAAACAATATTAAATTTGACACAATTTCAAACTTTTATCGTTACTTTTTAGATTAAAATTTCGGTAGCTTGACCAGACTTTTGGGTAAAATGTAGATTTGTTTCACATGTGACAGTGAGGTAGTTACATTTTTATGTTTGTTTCACACTTTCGTGGAAGAAATTTTTAGATCGACCAGACTTTTCGGTAAAATGTAGATTTGTTTTACATGTGACAGTGAGGTAGTTACATTTTTATGTTAGCTTCACGCTTTCTTGGAAGAAAATTTCAGATTGACCAGACCTTTGAGTGAAATGTAGATTTGCTTCACATATGACAGTGAGGTAGTTATATTTTATGTTAGTTTCACACTTTCTTGGAAGAAGATTTCAGATTGACCAGACCTTTGAGTGAAATGTAGAATTGCTTCTCATATGTCAGCGAGTTAGTGAAATTTTAGTACAGCGGTTGAAACATTTTGAAAAGATTACAACAAAGAAGCTTGTTTCAATTCAGCGTCACTACTAAATATTATTGAACCAAGAAGACCAAATCTTTATCGTGTTTGGAGACTACTTCAAACTTTTACTTGTAATCATTCACCATCCATCTAATTTACAATATCTTTTCATGCAACTAAAAAACAATTATAACACTTTTTTAACTATCAAATTTTCCACCAACATTAAATTTTTCAAAATCAGCTAAGCTTACTATCAACAAAAATCTGATGCAAGCGGAAACATCAACATCACGTCAGCAAACCTTTAACCAATCACAATCGATGTAGAACTTCAAAAATGGTTTTCTATCAACAAAAATCTGATGCAAGCGGAAGCATAGACCGTACGGAGGTGATTACATCTTTAAAAGTTATAAACATTCTTACCTCTTATTTGACCAATCACGAACCAGCGGGTGTTTTGATATGCGCTACATCACAAGTTTTCATTACACAATTGTTGGAAAGAACAAGACAGGTCTAGGCAAGAATAGCGATTTTTCTTCTTTCTTTGTTAACATTTCTCTTTAAAAGTCGTATGTTTTGCGTGAAAATTGGAAGAAGAACAATGGAAAACTGCGGCGAGACACACACTTCAATTGCTGACGACTATGAAGAGAGCAGAAAATGTCGACGTTACAACAACACACCACCCAATTCCTCATGCTACGACGGGTTGTTGGAGCAATCGAAGTTGTTGATGCGTGCAAGAAAACACCAAGAACAAGCAAGAAAAATACATAAAATCTTCCTCGACATTGACAAAGAAGAGAAATCAATACTCTCAGACGGTGAGATGTTACGAAAAGGCGTACTGACTGTGTCAAGAGAAAAAGCTCTCTTTTCAACCGATCAGCTTATTCATGTGTGTGAGCATATGTTTCAAGGCCTACCGTTTGTGGCTTTCAAAGGCCCAGCAGATACACATCCTTACGTGGTGGTGATTTTCTCAGCTAACTGTCAACACGGTGGTGTCTGCGAAGTGAAAACAAGATTGGAGATTTTCAAAAAAGAGGCAGCTGTAGAGAATTTTCTTATTCGATTTAAAATCGAATCCATCTTTTCACCCGAGAAATATTTTCAACTTCGAATCTGAAGAAGCGCGAGCCTTATCCTTCTCAGACGTTTGACCTCGTCGAGTCGATAATTTAAGTCCTGAACGAATGGCTAAATCTGGATTTTTGTACAGAGGAAGTGACGATCGAGCAATTTGTTTTTCCGCGGCTTAAGTATTTATCAGTGGGCGGACACGGACATCCCAGAAATTGAACATGCGAAATACTGGTCCGCGTGTGCCTATCTAGAGAGAACGTTTGGAACTGGTTTCATTAACCAACACAGCGACTTCCGCATTCCAGAAGAGGAGTTTTTGTCGGGAACGAGATTCGGGTTTGATACTCGCGAAGAAGCAGCAGATCCAACGCTAACGAGAAACCCTCCAATTGAAAATGAAGAACCGAACATAACCCCCCTAACTGAAGCAAAAGAGTGTGATACATCTCAAGAACTTGTGTTTAAAGTGTGCTTCAATGCTCGAATTAATGCTTTAACAATGCCTTGTGGACATTGCTTTGGATGTCTGAACTACTCGGCTAAGCTTTATTCAAAGGAATGCCCCATCTGTCGCGTGGTTATTTTGGCTGTAAATCGTATTTATATTGTATAATAAAGCACTCAATTGTATTCAATTCTGTTTATTACACGTAAAACAGTTACATTTTCAGTAAATTCTGAATAAAGTGCTCAACAGTTTTATCGTTTACACTAACATTATCGGAAAAATGAGTCAATATCTCAGATAGAGAGCAACCACGCGAGTGAAATAAGATGTAGTACACGGTATAATGTCCACAGACTTCAGATATCAAACTCTGTAGGGTCTTTGAGTTGTAGTCCCAGGATGAGGAGTGAGAATCTAAAAATCTGTCAAACCATAAACAATTGGATGTAGACCATAGCTATCAAAAACTCAGCAGATCTTGGATTGTTGAAGAACATAGCAACCCAGTGTCCTCCAGGAGCAGTGCTCGGTGTTAACAACATAACTCCCAGGATACTCCACAGTAGGTAGCTGATCTTTAGGATAAACACCCTTAAAAATCTTTTTGCACAGGAGTCATTCCTCTCAATCTGTAGTGTATCCATCAGTCAACACGTTTCTATCAGTCGGTCAATCAACCAATTCTGCATGAATTACGACATTGCTTCTGTTGGAGGAGTGTTAAAGGCTAGACAAATGATTTTCATCAACTCCAGATGCGCACAAGAAGCCCCAGATCTGGTGCAAGAATTCAAAACATGACAAGAAAAAACTCACCGCCAACAGACATAAAATTTCATCATCTCCGCAAAATTAGGTAGAAATCTGTACAGTAGGTTTTATTTTTCCAATCACAATACCTATTTGGGACACTTCAATGCTGCAGTCATCACCACACCCGTACAAAATAAGTGCCCAGACCCGGGTTTGAGCCGGGGACCTTTAGATCTTCAGTCTAACGCTCTTCCAACTGAGCTATCTAGGCAGTAATGGTCAGTACGGGGCTCGAACCCGCGACATTAACACGACACTATAACCGACTGAGCTAACTGACCACTTGTTGAAATCCCAGAAATTTCTCTATTAAGTGAAGCAACTGTCTTTGATGTTATGCGTCTGTAGGAAATAATGATTTTCTTGAAAAAGTATTACAGATTTATCTAGTTACAGTGCTTCCCAACAAGCCTCCACTTTCAAAATCACAATTTCCTTTCTTACCTACTTATACTTCTTGAGGGGTCGCTGATAGTTATTGTTTTAGGCACTGTATCAGTTCTGATGTGCTAAAGATATTCATGAAAACCGTAAGTTTTAGATCTGCAACACTTTATAAGGGTAATTGATAAAATTATATTTTCTTCCTCCTGGACAACATGGAATGAAATATTTTACGCTTATGACAAAGACCTATGTATAGTAATTTTCTTTAAGGTTTTTCAAATCTGATTCTGACTCCAACATTTGGAGATTCTTTAAAGCTTGCGAGCATGTCGAGTGCAACATGTAAAGACAACAAAAGAAAAAGAGACTGTAGAAATATTGGTAACGCTGAACGAAGATTAAATAACTTGACAAATGTTTGGAAATATGTAGTTTTGCTTCACCACATTCAACTTTTTACGTCAATACATTTGAATTCGTACCAAAATATAATATTCATTGGTTGAAAATGCAGTGGGAGACTAACATTTCTTTCAGATTACTTGTTAAATTCTCACCAAATATTGTACACGTTGAGACAATTAATTTTATCTGACACCCTTGTGAAGACCGCTAAACAACCTTGTGTGCGCTCAATGTACAGTATTTTTCAATTTTAAGTTATCAATCACAACTATTATTTCTGAGCTAAACCAAAAATGGTGAATGAGTGGCGTAGTGTTTTGCATTATTTTTGCACTATGTTAATTCTTTTGCTGTATGTTTATTCAAAAATTCTATCCTATAAGGTTTTTAAACTTAAATTTTCTTACTGTGAATTTACCTCACCACATATCTCTGTACATAACAACAAATCAACCCTAATATTTGTAACTTTCAACACTACATAATCACTGAAACGAAACAACACCAATTGTTTGTTAGATTTTGATTACCTTACAAGTTATTTTATGCAACAAAAAACAAACTTATGAGGATTGAAATCTACAGATAGGTGGTGGGTTCGGTGTACCAGCTGCAAACATAAACTTATATCGTCACTACATGTAATTTCAAAGACCACCTGTTTCCAATCTACACCTAAATCGTTCTATTGCTACTCCTCTTCTCCTATTTTGTTTTATTTGCAGTACAAATTTCTAGTGATTGTCTCTAACATATTGCTGCATAACATCCAGTTTGTGTATGAGAAAACTTCCAGGTTTACAATTCGTGGTCATTAATCTAAGAGTAATTGATAACTTTACCTTGACAGATATTGTTCTCAGAGCTGAGAAAGTAACTTTTCACTAAACTTTTTGAGATCATACTACAAATTTGATTGGGTTTATCACATTGACCAAGGTTTGCATAGAGATGGTTATTCTGAACAATTACATCTTATTTGCTAATACTTTAAACTGCAAGCAACTTTAATAAATGAAGGGTTTTATTCGTAAAACATTTAAAATTTCAAACGTTTTCAAGAATTAAAATCTGTAAATGTAATAATTTCAAATAATAAAGATATACAGTGAGCCCAAAAAATAGGTACGGTTCAAAATATCTACGTATTTTCCATCATTTTTCACAATAAGTCCGTACCGTTCAAAATATCAACGTATTTTTCATCATTTTTTTCACAATAAGTCCGTACCGTTCAAAATATCAACGTATTTTTCATCATTTTTTTTCACAATAAGTCCGTACCGTTCAAAATATCAACGTATTTTTCATCATTTGTTTCGCAATAAGTCGGTACCGTTCAAAATATCTTCATATCCTCCATCATTTTTTTCACAAAGGATGTGGTTCCCATATACATAACTGACATGTCATACTTCAAAAAATCCGCGTATTACTTTCGAATATCAAGTTCGTTGGATAGCCTCTTCATTCATCTTTGACATCTTTCTCCACATCAGCAATTTTATCTTCTGTTTGGTTGGTCTTCCACCTCTTGGTCTGTCAAACAAGCTACCAGTCTCCAATAACTTGATACTCCAAGCCTTAATTATGCGATGTTCTGGTGGTTCAATATCAAATTGCACACGCAGTCTGTCTCTAACAAGCTTCATGGCGTGTCTAGTTTGCTCACTTGCAATAAAAAATGAAGCGGCATGAACTCTATATTCAACCGTGTAGTCACTTGAATCAATCATTTTTATTGAATAAACTACAAAGTATGACATGTCAGTTATGTATATGGGAACCACATCCTTTGTGAAAAAAATGATGGAGGATATGAAGATATTTTGAACGGTACCGACTTATTGTGAAAAAAAATGATGGAGGATATGAAGATATTTTGAACGGTACCGACTTATTGCGAAACAAATGATGAAAAATACGTTGATATTTTGAACGGTACGGACTTATTGTGAAAAAAATGATGAAAAATACGTTGATATTTTGAACGGTACGGACTTATTGTGAAAAATGATGGAAAATACGTAGATATTTTGAACCGTACCTATTTTTTGGGCTCACTGTATATCTTTATTATTTGAAATTATTACATTTACAGATTTTAATTCTTGAAAACGTTTGAAATTTTAAATGTTTTACGAATAAAACCCTTCATTTATTAAAGTTGCTTGCAGTTTAAAGTATTAGCAAATAAGATGTAATTGTTCAGAATAACCATCTCTATGCAAACCTTGGTCAATGTGATAAACCCAATCAAATTTGTAGTATGATCTCAAAAAGTTTAGTGAAAAGTTACTTTCTCAGCTCTGAGAACAATATCTGTCAAGGTAAAGTTATCAATTACTCTTAGATTAATGACCACGAATTGTAAACCTGGAAGTTTTCTCATACACAAACTGGATGTTATGCAGCAATATGTTAGAGACAATCACTAGAAATTTGTACTGCAAATAAAACAAAATAGGAGAAGAGGAGTAGCAATAGAACGATTTAGGTGTAGATTGGAAACAGGTGGTCTTTGAAATTACATGTAGTGACGATATAAGTTTATGTTTGCAGCTGGTACACCGAACCCACCACCTATCTGTAGATTTCAATCCTCATAAGTTTGTTTTTTGTTGCATAAAATAACTTGTAAGGTAATCAAAATCTAACAAACAATTGGTGTTGTTTCGTTTCAGTGATTATGTAGTGTTGAAAGTTACAAATATTAGGGTTGATTTGTTGTTATGTACAGAGATATGTGGTGAGGTAAATTCACAGTAAGAAAATTTAAGTTTAAAAACCTTATAGGATAGAATTTTTGAATAAACATACAGCAAAAGAATTAACATAGTGCAAAAATAATGCAAAACACTACGCCACTCATTCACCATTTTTGGTTTAGCTCAGAAATAATAGTTGTGATTGATAACTTAAAATTGAAAAATACTGTACATTGAGCGCACACAAGGTTGTTTAGCGGTCTTCACAAGGGTGTCAGATAAAATTAATTGTCTCAACGTGTACAATATTTGGTGAGAATTTAACAAGTAATCTGAAAGAAATGTTAGTCTCCCACTGCATTTTCAACCAATGAATATTATATTTTGGTACGAATTCAAATGTATTGACGTAAAAAGTTGAATGTGGTGAAGCAAAACTACATATTTCCAAACATTTGTCAAGTTATTTAATCTTCGTTCAGCGTTACCAATATTTCTACAGTCTCTTTTTCTTTTGTTGTCTTTACATGTTGCACTCGACATGCTCGCAAGCTTTAAAGAATCTCCAAATGTTGGAGTCAGAATCAGATTTGAAAAACCTTAAAAAAAATTACTATACATAGGTCTTTGTCATAAGCGTAAAATATTTCATTCCATGTTGTCCAGGAGGAAGAAAATATAATTTTATCAATTACCCTTATAAAGTGTTGCAGATCTAAAACTTACGGTTTTCATGAATATCTTTAGCACATCAGAACTGATACAGTGCCTAAAACAATAACTATCAGCGACCCCTCAAGAAGTATAAGTAGGTAAGAAAGGAAATTGTGATTTTGAAAGTGGAGGCTTGTTGGGAAGCACTGTAACTAGATAAATCTGTAATACTTTTTCAAGAAAATCATTATTTCCTACAGACGCATAACATCAAAGACAGTTGCTTCACTTAATAGAGAAATTTCTGGGATTTCAACAAGTGGTCAGTTAGCTCAGTCGGTTATAGTGTCGTGTTAATGTCGCGGGTTCGAGCCCCGTACTGACCATTACTGCCTAGATAGCTCAGTTGGAAGAGCGTTAGACTGAAGATCTAAAGGTCCCCGGCTCAAACCCGGGTCTGGGCACTTATTTTGTACGGGTGTGGTGATGACTGCAGCATTGAAGTGTCCCAAATAGGTATTGTGATTGGAAAAATAAAACCTACTGTACAGATTTCTACCTAATTTTGCGGAGATGATGAAATTTTATGTCTGTTGGCGGTGAGTTTTTTCTTGTCATGTTTTGAATTCTTGCACCAGATCTGGGGCTTCTTGTGCGCATCTGGAGTTGATGAAAATCATTTGTCTAGCCTTTAACACTCCTCCAACAGAAGCAATGTCGTAATTCATGCAGAATTGGTTGATTGACCGACTGATAGAAACGTGTTGACTGATGGATACACTACAGATTGAGAGGAATGACTCCTGTGCAAAAAGATTTTTAAGGGTGTTTATCCTAAAGATCAGCTACCTACTGTGGAGTATCCTGGGAGTTATGTTGTTAACACCGAGCACTGCTCCTGGAGGACACTGGGTTGCTATGTTCTTCAACAATCCAAGATCTGCTGAGTTTTTGATAGCTATGGTCTACATCCAATTGTTTATGGTTTGACAGATTTTTAGATTCTCACTCCTCATCCTGGGACTACAACTCAAAGACCCTACAGAGTTTGATATCTGAAGTCTGTGGACATTATACCGTGTACTACATCTTATTTCACTCGCGTGGTTGCTCTCTATCTGAGATATTGACTCATTTTTCCGATAATGTTAGTGTAAACGATAAAACTGTTGAGCACTTTATTCAGAATTTACTGAAAATGTAACTGTTTTACGTGTAATAAACAGAATTGAATACAATTGAGTGCTTTATTATACAATATAAATACGATTTACAGCCAAAATAACCACGCGACAGATGGGGCATTCCTTTGAATAAAGCTTAGCCGAGTAGTTCAGACATCCAAAGCAATGTCCACAAGGCATTGTTAAAGCATTAATTCGAGCATTGAAGCACACTTTAAACACAAGTTCTTGAGATGTATCACACTCTTTTGCTTCAGTTAGGGGGGTTATGTTCGGTTCTTCATTTTCAATTGGAGGGTTTCTCGTTAGCGTTGGATCTGCTGCTTCTTCGCGAGTATCAAACCCGAATCTCGTTCCCGACAAAAACTCCTCTTCTGGAATGCGGAAGTCGCTGTGTTGGTTAATGAAACCAGTTCCAAACGTTCTCTCTAGATAGGCACACGCGGACCAGTATTTCGCATGTTCAATTTCTGGGATGTCCGTGTCCGCCCACTGATAAATACTTAAGCCGCGGAAAAACAAATTGCTCGATCGTCACTTCCTCTGTACAAAAATCCAGATTTAGCCATTCGTTCAGGACTTAAATTATCGACTCGACGAGGTCAAACGTCTGAGAAGGATAAGGCTCGCGCTTCTTCAGATTCGAAGTTGAAAATATTTCTCGGGTGAAAAGATGGATTCGATTTTAAATCGAATAAGAAAATTCTCTACAGCTGCCTCTTTTTTGAAAATCTCCAATCTTGTTTTCACTTCGCAGACACCACCGTGTTGACAGTTAGCTGAGAAAATCACCACCACGTAAGGATGTGTATCTGCTGGGCCTTTGAAAGCCACAAACGGTAGGCCTTGAAACATATGCTCACACACATGAATAAGCTGATCGGTTGAAAAGAGAGCTTTTTCTCTTGACACAGTCAGTACGCCTTTTCGTAACATCTCACCGTCTGAGAGTATTGATTTCTCTTCTTTGTCAATGTCGAGGAAGATTTTATGTATTTTTCTTGCTTGTTCTTGGTGTTTTCTTGCACGCATCAACAACTTCGATTGCTCCAACAACCCGTCGTAGCATGAGGAATTGGGTGGTGTGTTTGTTGTAACGTCGACATTTTCTGCTCTCTTCATAGTCGTCAGCAATTGAAGTGTGTGTCTCGCCGCAGTTTTCCATTGTTCTTCTTCCAATTTTCACGCAAAACATACGACTTTTAAAGAGAAATGTTAACAAAGAAAGAAGAAAAATCGCTATTCTTGCCTAGACCTGTCTTGTTCTTTCCAACAATTGTGTAATGAAAACTTGTGATGTAGCGCATATCAAAACACCCGCTGGTTCGTGATTGGTCAAATAAGAGGTAAGAATGTTTATAACTTTTAAAGATGTAATCACCTCCGTACGGTCTATGCTTCCGCTTGCATCAGATTTTTGTTGATAGAAAACCATTTTTGAAGTTCTACATCGATTGTGATTGGTTAAAGGTTTGCTGACGTGATGTTGATGTTTCCGCTTGCATCAGATTTTTGTTGATAGTAAGCTTAGCTGATTTTGAAAAATTTAATGTTGGTGGAAAATTTGATAGTTAAAAAAGTGTTATAATTGTTTTTTAGTTGCATGAAAAGATATTGTAAATTAGATGGATGGTGAATGATTACAAGTAAAAGTTTGAAGTAGTCTCCAAACACGATAAAGATTTGGTCTTCTTGGTTCAATAATATTTAGTAGTGACGCTGAATTGAAACAAGCTTCTTTGTTGTAATCTTTTCAAAATGTTTCAACCGCTGTACTAAAATTTCACTAACTCGCTGACATATGAGAAGCAATTCTACATTTCACTCAAAGGTCTGGTCAATCTGAAATCTTCTTCCAAGAAAGTGTGAAACTAACATAAAATATAACTACCTCACTGTCATATGTGAAGCAAATCTACATTTCACTCAAAGGTCTGGTCAATCTGAAATTTTCTTCCAAGAAAGCGTGAAGCTAACATAAAAATGTAACTACCTCACTGTCACATGTAAAACAAATCTACATTTTACCGAAAAGTCTGGTCGATCTAAAAATTTCTTCCACGAAAGTGTGAAACAAACATAAAAATGTAACTACCTCACTGTCACATGTGAAACAAATCTACATTTTACCCAAAAGTCTGGTCAAGCTACCGAAATTTTAATCTAAAAAGTAACGATAAAAGTTTGAAATTGTGTCAAATTTAATATTGTTTCTTCCACCAAACTCACAACGTCACTGTCTGTGATTTTTCTCCCACAAACCTGATAATCTAGAAAACTGTTGGCTATTTTCCTCTAAAACTAACGACTAGCTGTAATAAACATAAATGTAGAAAACCCTGAATTTTATGTTAATGTCCCACGAATAAGGTCAAAAGTTGTGCTTATTGCTATGTAGATGAGTTAAGGACACTGTAAAACCATGAATTTTATGGTAATGTCCTACAAAAATGCTAAAAGTTGTGCTTATTGCTATGTAGCGGAGTTGAGGAGACTGAAAACTAAGAAATTTCGTATTAATAAGTTTAAAGTTGCTAAATTCGGAAAAATCTTTAAACAGTGTGATGATAGGATACAATTTAGATTCGTTTTATGAAAATGAATGTAAATTTGAGATGAATGTTTTATGATTTGCACGCAATTAATGATAAATCTTTTCAGTTTTACGATGTAAACAGTAGTGATTTAAGTGAGGTATGGTGTTTAAAAGAAAATGAAAAACGCAAGAGAGTGGAGAGAGCTATGATGAGAGCCATGTGTGGTCAGAAAATTATTGACAAAAGACTGAAGAAAGACTGAATCCATTGCCTACATACTGAAATATATGTAAATTAATTCCAACCAACTGCAGATCTTTTCAGTTTTACGATGTAAACAGTAGTGATTTAAGTGAGGTATGGTGTTTAAAAGAAAATGAAAAACGCAAGAGAGTGGAGAGAGCTATGATGAGAGCCATGTGTGGTCAGAAAATTATTGACAAAAGACTGAAGAAAGACTGAATCCATTGCC